>CM053588.1:199031735-199047879 GCA_028646515.1 Pseudochirops corinnae
GGGTGGGTAGGGGAGAGACAGGGAGAAAATTTATGACTCAAAATCTTGTGGAAATGAATGATGCAAACTAAAAATAAACATAAAAGTTAATTTTAAAAAGTAAAATGTAAAATGGAGACAATAATAGTATCTACCTCTCAGGAATGGTCTGAGAGTCACGTGAGATAATATATGTAAAATGCTTTGCACTCCATCTGGTACCAAGTTCCAAGCTGTTCAGAGTTGCATATCAGGAGATATTTGATTAATATTTGCAGGCTAAAATAATTAATACGTTCAAAGCAGAAAGAAGAGATAGAGAGAATGCTCTGAAAAAATAGTCTGAAAAACTGGAGAAACAGAAATGGAAGCAGTTGATTTCATATCAGGCATTGAACCAAAGCAACATGTGCATGTGTGTCTGTGTGTATATTTTGTTTGTACATCATTGTTTTCATGTTGTCTCTCCCATTAAAGTGTGAGTTCCTCAAGAGCAGGGACTTTTTACCTTTCTTTATATCCCAGGCACTTAATCAATGCCTAGCATATAATAAGTATTTAACAAATGTTTGTTCATTGACAGATTGAGTTGCTGACTTCACACATATGCAGAAGAAACATTATCCATATTTGAAAGAGATTCTAACTAGGTTGAGTTGGATGGAAGATCAGATTTTTAGAGTTTCAGAAATTGGTCAGGGGAAGCATGATTTGCTTGATGATGTGGTGCCTTGATGTGTTGATGTCATGTTATTTACATATCTTGTAGCACTGTCATAGTGATGATATCATCATTGCCTGACTTTTCTGCTGCCATTGGTAATGCTGATTTCACTTCACATGCTTTCCAGTCATCCAACTATCTAACAGGCCATGTGGCCATTAGTCTGTTACCACTGCCCTTTCTCTCGCCACTGCCTTCTACCACAACCCTATGCACCAGAATAGGACTAATAAATCCTAAACCTCCCAAATTTATGACCCTAGTCTGTGGTCAAGTTAATCCATTGATCTTTGGATGTCTTGCCCTAGAGTCTGGCCCAGTTGATTAATTGACTAACTACAAATTGCTCCATTTAACCTACTATATTTAGCAGCTGGTCTAGCTCAGGCAACCTTTGCCCCCTGCCTTCTAGCTCCTGTTCTGGGCACAGTAATCAAATCAATAATAGCATTGCTTCTGGAAAGGTCATGTTATTTGACTGCTTATTTCATCAGCTCATCATCCCTGTGACTCTCCAGATGAAAATCCCACTACCTATCCATAATTTGCCTGTATATGTTATCTTTCCCATTATAATGTAAGCTCCTTGGGGACAGGAGCTATCTCTCTTTTTTTTGCATTTGTTTGTTCAGCTCTTAGAATGGTGCCCAGAACATGGCAAATGCTTAATAAATATGTGCTTTTTAATTAATTTATTCAGAAAGAATAGTCCTGGGAACTTTTACTTATTTGGTATAACCTTGGCCTAGAACTTATCCTTCCAACCTATTTCTGGGACAATTTCTCTTCCTTTTCCAGGTCTGAATATAGAAAGCACATTGCCTTTAATATAAGGTCTTTATTTATCACATTGATTTTGTTTGATCTTGTGCTGTTGGCAGAACACTTCCTTCCATAATGGTTGCATCATGAATTCATCGTCAGTGACCATAATACAAGATCTGCATGGCCAGATGGTGAATTTTCTATGGCACAGCCACCAGGGCTAACAGTGGCTCCAGAGACTTGAGATCTCTTTTAGGGGAAGTGTAATGTTTTGTGCAACTGAGAAATTTTTCAAGTGATGTTGCTTTGTCTGTGGAGAATTCCCTGCAGTCCCTCTGGAGTTGGCACTGTGTTACATAGCCCAATTCGTAATTGCCGGCCGTTCACTCAGAACACATGGCTTGACAGGTTGTTTAAAGCTTCCCTTCGTCTCTGAGCTGCAGACTGATCTCACTAAGTCCTTCTGAGAGGCAGAGCCTTTTATCAGTCTTCTCATGTCAGCACTGTGCCTCAAAAAACACCACTGAGATTAAAGACTAATTCAAAAAAATCCCCATTTGGGGCCTTCTCATGTCTGTGCACTGCTTCCCTCAGCTTCCTGTGGATACCAAGTACTTTGTACTGTTACTTAGAATCACAGAAGTTACACATGGCCAGACTTATTGGGTCATCTGGTCTTCCCCCCAAGGGCCCACTGTATTTGTGAGCGATGTCCTTCATTATCGAAAAGGACAATGCTGACAGTGGGAACACCGGCAAGAGGACTTGCAAGTAGAGCAGGATGGCTGGCATTATATCACCCTTACTTGCTCACCTATCCCTTTGGGCTCCAGCAGCCCACAAAGTGTAACATTTCCTTCTTCAGAATTCCCAGACACTCAAAAGTTTGCATGCCATCCAAAAAGTATATAAGGTATAATAATTTGCATTTCAAAGTAGATATAGTTCTATATATGGTGAGAACTATATCTACAATATACAACACTGCACCTGAGTCAAAGAAAGTATCAGTTGGAATATTTATGACTAGTGATATAATAATAACAAACCGTATTTTAATTATTCAACAAAATAATAGCATTTTTCCAGTCTTAAATCTTTCCTAGATTCTCAGACTGGCATAGTTCAGCTAACAAAATGAATCTGTTACATAGAATCCTATTTTTGGAGTTGGTAATGGCTGAGTTCAGATTCTGCCTCATGTATTTAGTGTCCCTGGGTAAATCACTTAACCTTTCTCAGCCTCAATTTCCTCATTTTCTTCCTTTTATGTTTACATTATTATGTAATCTTCAAGCCATGTGTTTTTGGTAGGGATATTTTTAAGCTACTCATTCATTTTGCCCTCTTGTAAGAGTGTATTTGATGAAAGTCAGGTAATACAATTTCTAAATTCATTTACATACCTACACTGCATTACATAGCAATATGTCAAAAATGAATGAATGAGGGAGATATCAATGTTAACCACTCAATTTGTGGAGTTTCCATTCTTTTCTTAAGATTATTCACTTCACATGCAGTATATATGATAGGTTTATACATGGACCCAGTGAGGGTGCCCATATCAATATATACATTAAGTATTAGTACAACCTAGCTCAAGATTTTTAGATGAATTCAAATGAAAATAGAAGTTCTAATATTCTTCCCACATCTCTGTGTATCATCTTGGCATTCCTTAGGGTTGGGGGTGGCATATATGTATTTTTGACACCATTGTTCTATTTTTTAAATTAAGGGTTTGGGGATATATGAGGTATAACTACGGATTCTTTTGTGAATTTACATTTTTCAAACTGTGGCTTGAAGTTGGATGGACCATTCATAGAAGTAATTCATCTGTATGTATATTTGTGCATTCATATGTTTATTTATCCTAAGTAGACAATGCATCTAGGTGATCACTTGGCT
Organism: Pseudochirops corinnae; assembly: GCA_028646515.1. Lineage (NCBI taxonomy): Eukaryota > Metazoa > Chordata > Mammalia > Diprotodontia > Pseudocheiridae > Pseudochirops > Pseudochirops corinnae. Next base: position 199,035,118 of record CM053588.1, read on the forward strand.
CCAATTGCCTTGCCTTCCCCCCTCAAAAAAAAATAAGTGGTATAGAATCACAAAATCTGGTATAGGTTGAATCACTCTGTAGCTTCTATCATGATCCTGATTTCATCATCTCCCCACAGGTCTTGGAAAGAGGCAGGAGTCCAGGAAAGATTCAAGACTGTGGTAAAATGCCCAAAATTGAAGATGTGAAACAATCAACTCAAAAACTGTTCCATATTTTAATGAACCCAAATTTCTGAAACAACAAGCTAGCTTTTAGATATGAGTATTCTTCCAATGATTATTGATACTTCTAAATCATAGCATGCTACAATCTTTAAAAAAAATTAAAGCTACAAGCCTCACAAAAAACATGGACTAGAACTTGGTAGATGTGGATAGGCTGCAAAATATTTCTAAGGAATACTTGTGCTTGAGAAGTAGAATAAAGTAAATGTGTGGTAGGATGAGGTGAGCTATTCATGTGTCAAATTTGAGAGAAAAGCAGGAAACTTTCCATATATTCTATTAATAGCCAGATACTGTCAAGAGTTCATAAGAGAAGCCCATGCCACATTAAGTACATGTGCTATTAAGAGCACATAGACAAGAGTTGTACAGGATGAGAAAGTATAGATTGGTTTCAAGCTATACCATTGAAGTTAGTGCTCACATCACCTAGCTTAGGGTTCTGCCAAAATGATGTGATCATATAAACTATGCAAAGAATTTAATGGGTAGAAAAGAAAGTGAAGACATTTACAAAATGTTTACTCAGTTTCTACTTTGTCCCTTTCCGGTATTTAACAGACACAATGAAAGGGAAGGCAGCATTGTATAGTAAATAGATCACTGAATTTGGAGTCAGAAAGACATTGCTTTGAATTTACCTTGGACAGTTATTTCCCCAAGTATAATTAAATAAAAGTCATTTAATGTATAGAGGTCTCAGTTTCCTCATTTGTAAAATTATAGGATTGGATTGGAAAATCTGTATATCTCCTCTAAATCTTATTTTATGATCCTATGAATTTGAGTAACAAGGTTATCTCAGATCCACTAAATATTCTTGATGAAAGGAACCATTTTACTAAATTAATTTGAAGACACACACATCCTCATGCAACTATCTTGAGTTTATCCCCAGTTTCCGTATCTTCTCTTTTGGAACTCACAATCTAAATGTGTCTTTGAAATTTAGTGTTTCAGAGTCTAATTGAAACCTTGTATTCCTTCAGAGAACTGTAAATAGAGTTTTAGCAAAACCTCAGGCCTAACTCATTGCTACAGCCCTAAACATACCTATGCTTTTTTTAAGCACTTTTTTTACCACTGTTACTACACAGTTCCCTTATAGAGTAAAAAGTATCTCCAGTAGGAACCTGATTTTAATCCTGAACCTACAAACCCAGAGAGCACAGCTATAATTTCACTCTCATTTACCATGTGAAACTGAGATATCTCATGAGTAATCAAGGGGTTTTTAGTAGAAAACAAGGGAACACATTTCCTAGCATAAGTGATGATTAATCAGCTCCAATTATCTAGAGATATCACCTACTTTTTGTGAATTATTAATGTGCGGAGAAAAGGGCAGAATCATGGCTAGGTTACTCATCCTGTCATTTCTTTGTTTACTACGGGATATGAAATCCCCAGAGAATCTGTCACAGTCTATCTAGTGAAATGAATAAAGCTCATTGCCCATATCTGGCTATGATTTTAACAGGTTATTTTAGGTGTTCTTAACCTGTTCCCATAACATAATTATAATAACATAGGGGAAGTAGGAAGTATATTATTCCCCCTACTCTCCAACCTTAATAAAAGTTAGACTACTAAGGATTCTAGGGAAATTATTAGATAAATTCATGAATGACAAAAGTATGTAAGGGGTAATAAAAGTTATTGTCAGCAGAGAATCAGGATTTGACTTGCAGAAATTATATCATAGTGGACATCTACAAAACTTTCCACAGAATACTCTTTATTGTTACCTCCACAAATAGTATGCTAGGCTGGGTTAAACTGAGCTGACCTAGCTTGATAACCTATCATTTGCTTTAACATAAAATTTATGAAAACCTTTCTACTTTATTCAGTCTTTTCTTGCATACCTTTCATTCCCCCACCCCATCTCCTCTTTTAGCACCAAATTCTTTTAGCAAAGTAAATACGGTAGTTCACCATCAAATAGTACATATTCCAATCAATTAAATGCTATAAATCATTGGAAAGTATTACTAGAATTCTTTAGGGAAATAAGAGGTGCTCAACTGGAGTGACATTTCTTATTCCATATTTTACGTACACTACCAAGTATAGGAACATTGTTCATTATGGCTTTTGAACGTCAGTCTTTCATAATTAAATTGACCTTTTAAGTAACAACATACTGTACATTTATAATACCCTTCATCTAAAGAACTCAAAGCACTTAAAAACTCAACAGCCCTTGTTACTTTCTACTTTGTAGTTCTGTAACATCTTTCATCAGAAAAAAAAAGTTCAAATTCTATTTAAAGACTTTATGAGATTTATCCCCATTAGAAAAAGAAAAATGAGGAATTTTTGCAGATGACTTTGGAATAAGAGAATATAGATCATTTCATAAGGAAATTTAGTGTTAAAAATAATGGTGAGGCTGATCTCCCTGTCTACATAACCCTGATATTGGAAATCTATCACCTTGTTTTATGAAAAAATTAAGGAGAATTAGGTAGTTATTAAGGAAACACTTTATAATCAACAGAGGTGGTCTAAAGTCAGGAAAGCAGTTCAGGACCCACCTCTGACACATACTGACTATGTAACCCTCAATAAGTCACAATCTCTCAGTGATCTACAAACTGCAGAGAAACGACCAATCTGTATACCATTAGGTTTCCTTCCCTATGTCCATTAATACTAAAACACTCACAAGACTAGTCTGAAGACTTGGAAAGTATGAAAAATGCTCTTAAGAAAAAGTTGAGATACAGGAGCTGGGCAGAGCCAAGATGGTGGAGTAAAAGCAGGAACTTGCTTGAACTCACACCCCAATCACCTCTAATAGCTGTAAAAATATGACTCCAAACAAATTTTAGAGCTATAGAACCCACAAAATGACAGAGTTAAATACATGTCTAGCTGAAGTTAGCCTGGCAAACTGAAAGGCAAGGTCTATTGCACCAGACTCAGAGTGAAGTTCAGACTCAAGTGGGCTACATGGGCTTAGTCTGGCAGCATGGCGGGGGTTAGAGGGGCAGTGGAATAGTATGGAGAAATATATAGTTAGTCTTTCACGATATGGCTACTATGGAAATGTTTTGCATAACTACAGTTGTATAACCTATATTAAATTGCTTGTCTTCTCAATGGGGATGGGTGAGGAGGGAAGAAGGGAAGGAATCTGGAACTCAAAGTTTTAAAAACAAATACTAAAAAATTGTTGTTACATGCAAATGGGAAATAAGATATGTAGGCAATGGGGTATATAGATCTATCTTGTCCTACAAGAAAGTAAGGGGAAAGAGAGTAAGGCAGGATGGGAGGGAGGGAACAAAAGAGAGGGCACATTGGGAGAAGGAATTATCAATATTCTTGCCATCTTGGGGTGGGGAGTAGGGGAGAGATGGGGAGAATATTTGTAACTCAAAATCTTGTGGAAATGAATGTTGAAAATTAATATAAATATATATTTTTTAAAACAATAAGCTTATAACACCTATCAGATTGGTTTTCATGGCAAAACAAGATAAATGTTGGAGAGAATGTAGGAATGCTGGAATGTTAGAACACTCATTCATTGTTGGTGGAGCGGTGAGCTGATTCAATTCGGGAGAGCAATTTGGAACTGTGCCCAAAGGGCTATAAAAATGTGTATAACCTTTGACCCAGCAATACCACTTTCAGAGCTATATCTGAAAGGGATCATAAAAATGGGAAAAGGATCCACATGTACAAAATATTTGTAGTAACTCTTTTTGTGGTGGCCAAGACTAGAAATTGACGGGATGCCCATCAATAGTGGAATGGCTAAACAAGTTGTGGTATATGAATGTAATGGAATACTATCATGTTATAAGAAATGATGAACAGGCAAACCTCAGAGAAAGCTGGAAAGACTTATATGAACTGATGCTGAGTGAGGGGAGCAGAACTAGAAGAACATTTTACACAGTAACAGCCACAGTTCACGTGGACTGATTTTGATAGACTTAGCCCTTCTCAGCAATGCCATGACCTAAAAAACTTCCAAAGAACACATGATGGGAAATTCTAGTCACATTCAGAGGAAGAACTATGGAATATTAATGTGGAACAAAGCAGACTATTTCCTTTTTTGTTTTGTTTTGTTTTTCTTTCTCATTTTTTTTCCCTTTTGTTATAATTCTTCTATGCAACATGACTAATGTGAAAATGTATTTAATAAGAATGTACATGTGAAACCCATATAATATTGCAAGTTATCTTGGGGAAGGATAAGGGGAAAGGGGAAAAAGATTTAAAACATAAGAATGATTGTTGAAAACTAAAAATAAGTAACTTTAAAAAAATAAGTTGTAGATTTGCAAAGTACCCATAATTTGCATAAGGACAATAATATCAATTGCAAATAGTAAATAGGCAAAAATAAAACTCCTGAAATTAACATACTTCTAAATAGAATTTAAACTTCCAAGACAAACAACTGAAAGATAATAGGACTTAAGCATATTTTCTTACACACCAAGCTTCTCTAATAGCTATAGTAATGTAACTGGCAGATTATATCTGCTGCCCTATACATAAATTCATCTCTATATACTTTTGTAAGGCTTTTGTTTTATGCTTTGCCACATGACATATTCATCAATAAAGTGGAATAATATGGTTTAGACAAGACAAAGTCTTGAATGGATGGGCACCTGGACAAAGGATTGAATTTAGAGAAAGGTTATTAATGAATCTCTGTCAACCTATGAAAATGTAACAAGTAGTTTTCCATAGGATTTGCTCTTGGACTCAGCATTGGTTGACATTTTCATTAATGGTCTAGATTATAAAATAGAAAATATCTCCCTTAAGTTTTCAAATAACATCAAACTGGAAGAATATCAAAAAAGGGAGGAGACTCATTGAAGGAGGACAATAGGAAGTTAGACAATATCTTTGAAGTTTGCATCAGAATTTAAAAAGACTCTCATGAACAAATGAAATAGGATTTAATAGGGATGAGTGTAGGCAATGTAGAGCATGAGGAGAAAAAATAACAATGAAAATGTGAATCAACTTATGGGAACACAAAAATAAGATTCCTAAAGGAGAATATTAAATCATAGAATCATAGATTTAGAACTAAAAGAGGGAATAATGTTTATCTTTTCTGACATCTTAATTGCATGGGTGAGAAAACTGAAGCTAAGAGAGGTGAAATCATTTAATTTGTCATTTGCACCTAGTCACTATGACTCCAAATACTATACTAAAAGGATGATCAGCAGATAGGGTATGACTCTTCTTTCACAATAACAAAAGCAAAATCAAACCATGGTCTCCTGATTTTAAGTTGAGTACTTTATCCTGTGATCACAGGTTTTCTTGCATAGGTCCAGGGCCAGTCACCTTAAACTAATCATAGCTTCTCCAGATCATCCAATTTATTTCAATAAACATTTATTATCTACTATGTTCAAGGTACACTGAAAGAACTGACCCTATGTTAAGAAACTAGATAATGCCACAGACCAAGGAAGGCCAGATGTGTATAGACTATAGCCAGAAAAAAGTAGAACCCATCTGCTTGTGTTTATAGTGTTTGCCATTAGAAGAATGAACAAGAACTACAGTGGGTTACTCATTGGCCAGCACTTAAGCATGACCAGAGATGTGAATAAGAAATGACCAGACCATATGGGTAGTTCAAGGAAGAACCAAGAACTCCATTTAATGATTATTTGAACAAGGTTTTTATAGATTAAGCAGAAAAAGATTCAAGTACTTTTATCAATAAGCTTAGTTTGTCATATCTTGGAATAGTCTTATCATTATAATAATCTGTCACATCCTGGAAGTAGCTCAGATAAGATAAGGCTTTTGTTAATTTAGGCACCAAATAGTCTTGGGAAAGTCAGTTAATTTCTATCAAATGCATATACATAACAAAGGATGCTCTTGAGAGCAGGCTTCAAAGCCAGGGGCCAAAGCTGTGATCATCAAGGACGTCTACATAGGAATTGACCCCCAAGAATCAAATATTTTGGCTTTCTGCAAAGCACCATTCTACAAAGTTTTGCTGGTAGGCCGAATCACCCAAGGCATGATTTCCCCCCCATTCCCTTGTAGAACATAATGCTAACAGCTATAACAATATGGGTGGCCCACTACTTACAAGATAGTCAAGTGGTTATCCAGCTAAAACAGATAACTCAAACCTGATGAACTTGGTATTTACTGTGCTTGCTATAGCATCAATACCCAATTTACTGGCAGGAATAAGCTGACCATGAGTTAGCAATGTATGACAACATGAACTATACAAGCATGACCTGGAGATCTATCACTGGGTTTACAGAATATAGAAACCATTGACAATCTTCTCATTATCCTTTGCTACATTCTTTTACAAGTACAAGATCTCATTACTATTTCCGTTGCCTTCAAAGCTGTTCAGAAGAGACCTACTCAGACAACTATATAGCAGAGAACAAGCTTTGAGGAAAATTGAACTACTCAGCTGAATTTTGAAAGAAATACTTGATCACATCTTCCTACAGTTATCTTAAAAGGTAGTCAAAGTATAATCAGAAAAACAGATCCTTTTACATATACCTAAACTGTCAAGCTAAATCACCAGCTCTAGAGACCTTTAAGTAGCACAGTGGAAAAAGTATTTAACTTGGAGTTACAAACACCTGAGTTCCAATCCTGCTTTAGCCTCTTACTAGAATTACTATGTAATACTAGGCAGTTACTTGTTCTCTCCCATACTCAATTTTCTAGTCTGTAAAATAGAATAATAATAGCATATACCTCATAGAATTGCTGTGAAGATCAAATGAGATAACTTACAAAGCACTCTGCAAGCTATGAAGTACTCCATAAATTTTCATCATCATGAAATGCATTAAATACAAATAGAGGACTTGAGTTAACTGATATGAAAAAAAACAAATCAGTTTTCCTCTATTGAACTCATTGTGTAGAGTATAGAACACTTCCAAAAGAAAACGTCCCTGAAAGTCACAATTAGCCAGACAGAACATGTATGTTTTTTACTTAGTGGATAAGCAAAAACCCAGCTTAAACTGAAACAAGAAAGATTTAGATTGAATGGAAAAAAAGAAAAGAATTTAGAACAGTGAGAGTTTTTTAAAACTTGTGAACCTCCCTTAGGCATAGAATCATAGCTATAAATCTGGAAAAAACCTCAGAAGCTGTCTAGCCCAAAGCGCTAATTTTACAGATAAGGAAACTGAGATTTATTCAAATAGGTAATAAATCTCAGAGAGTGGATTTAAATCCAGGCCTTCTAACTCGAGGGCCATTGCTCTTTCTATTAATACCATATTGACTCACTTCCTTAGAAGAATTTTGGGTCATGGATACAGAATATCGAATCAGTGCAGTCTAAAAAGAAATAAGCAGCAAAAAATAATAATTAAAAAATTCAGTCATTGTTTGCAATTGTTGTGTTGAGAACTTCCCAAATTGGTCCATCATAATATCATACATTGGTTTGTTACTGTATTTTAGTCAATAGACTTTAGCACAGAGACTGGTGCATAGTAGGCTAAAAAAAATCATAATGAATATTAATTGAATAAGTAATTTGTGGCCCATTAAGTAGAAGCATATAAGCAATATGTTCATTTGCAGTTCTGAAAACCATTCAAGAGGTGATTGTAGCATTTCTTAATGACTAGGAGATGAGATATAATCTGTAACACACTCAGACCTTACAAGTCTTACCCCATTGTCAATATAAAACAATTGAAAACATCTGATTGTCTACCAAAGATTGCCACATCAAGCAAGAATTGGGTATGTTTTAGGGATTTTATTTTGCTTCTCTTAGTTCCCAGTGTCCCCTTGGGAAATTTTTTCTTGACACTGCTAGGTATAATTGGACCAAATGACCACTTGCAAGCAAAGCATTGAAAGTATTACTCAGGAAGTTTTATTAGAGAAAAAGAAAACCATTTCTTATCAATGAACAGCTGACTATCCATTTTTTAGTCTTAGTCAGTAAATATTTATTAGTCAATCAATCAGTAAACATTTATTAAGTGCCAGTTATTTAGTTCCTACTATCAAGAAAACCTCAAATGGAGTCACAAAAAGTCAGACACACCTCAACAACAACAAATATTCTAGGTACCATTTTAAGTACTAGAGGCAATATGATTGGAACTTGACCTGGGATTTCATTAGTACAGAGGATTTTGTGCATAGAAAACTCCTTTATTGGCATTGTCTCATCAATTTATCCTCTGAGAGAGAGTTGCCTAGACTAGAATACTGAGAGATTAAATACCTTGCCAAGGTTACACAGATAGTATATGTCAATGATAGGACTTGAACCAAGGTCTTTGTGCCTGGCTCTCTATCCACTAAGGCTTGTTATCATTTGCAGTCACAAATATTGGGGTTTCTTTCTCTCTCTGACTCCCAGTAAATGATATTGCATCTCTGTCTGTCTGTCTGTGTGTGTCTCTCTCTGTCTCTGTCTCTCTCTCTGTCTCTGTCTCTGTCTCTCTCTCTCTCTCTGTCTCTCTCTGTCTCTGTCTCTCTGTCTCTGTCTCTGTCTCTCTCTGTCTCTCTTGGTGTCTTTCTATCTCTGTCTGTATCTCTGTCTCTGTCTCTGTCTCTGTCTGTCTTTGTCTCTCTCTCTCTCTGTCTCTCTCTCTCGCTCTCTCTCTCTGTCTCTGTCTCTCTCCCCTCCTCTCCTGGTGGTTGTGGAGGTATGATTCTCTTGGTAACCACTCTCACCATTGCTCTCATGAAGGAGCTTTAATTATTTTCATCAAGCTCTCTAAAATTAAAGTAGTCAAAACACTGCCATTTTGGTAGTCTTCACAATTAAAGGAAAAGGAAAATCAAAAATTGCCTCGATTTGGCAGGAGTTACAGTTCTCCTGGGCAGCTCTAGTGATGGAATACCATTTCAGAGATCTAATTGCTCCTAATTAGATATCTTAAGCCACTGGGCATGATTATCCAAATCACTCAAGGCTCTCTATTCTTTCAGAGTTACTAACATCTTATGATAAGGGATATGCTTTGAGCTGTATTCAATGGATGGACATTTTTTCCAACTCAACTCATCAGGAGAAGGGGAAGGAGATACCAAGGAAGAAAATCTCAGCACCAATTGCATGTTATAAAAATAAACATAAATCACAGGATTTTGAGCTTGATTGGATCATGCAGACCATATAGTCCAACCAATTTCATTTTACAAATAAAAAAGAGAAGTAAGATCTAGATGGATTAATGACTTCCCTGAAGTCACACAAATTAAGACTCAAATCTAGATATTTAGATTTCAAATCCAATGCTATTTCCCCCACATCAAGATTTACTTGGTCATTAAAAAAAACAACAACAACTTTCAACCATTATTTCAATTGTGGGTAGATAGAAGCTTGGTGTAGTAAAGATTCTCATAAATTTAGTACATAAATATAATGCCCTGCATAAAAATAAGGAGATGGAACATATGAGATTTCAAAGTTCTTTCCAGTCCTCTGATACTATGTATAATATTTATTTCCACTATGTTAAACATCAAGCTAAAATGATGTGACATTCTTTCCTTTAAAAAGCCATGCAAGTTTTATTTTCAAGATAATTAGAAAACTATGTTCATTTTTTACATTTTAAACTACAAATACCCCCCCAAAAAATCCACATAATAAGAAAGATAATTCTTTGAAGTCCACACTTTGAAGCACACACAGTATGTTCACATACTCCATAGATCCCTCAAATGTATATTTTCCTGTTTTGAAATGTAGCAAGTTTTGGTTTTGATGATGGTGGTAGTGAGGATAATAGTAGAACTCTAAAAGCAAGTGAATTCAGTAAAAGAAAAAAAAAGAGTCTGAAACAATTTTGGGGGAAAAACTAATATTTCATGTCTTTTGGGGTGATTACATAACTGTGCTTTTGAAAGTAGCTTTAAAAAAAGTCACTGTATCATTAAGACATTCTTATTGTCAAATGCATAGTAAAGCTCTGGGTTCTCATTTATCATTTTTCATTCACCCATCTCCTCCTCTTTGAGATAGTTACATCAGGGAAATTAGACAGCAGGATACCAGAGCCAAGATCTTAACAGCTTGCATTAGAGAGAAAATTCTTCCAAAAGAAAACGAAATGAATTCAAATCTAGTTTTAATTATGATTCCTCTGAATATTCCTTCTTACCTTTTCTGGGTCAAACATTGTGAGGGTTTCCCCTATCAAAATGGGTAGGCAGGATCCTTTTCTGTGCCACTGTGTGTTTGTGTTTTCTGTTCTCACATAACTCCAATTGACATTAATGGGTCCTGTATGTGTAGTACTAAAACAGACCCCTAATTGTATCACTAATGAAAGACATTGTATATCTTACAGTTTAAGATGAGCATAATATATCTCTGTATCACTTGAAGAAGAATCTTGTTTCGAGTAGAATTGAGATGAATTAACTATAGCAGTCATTTGTAACTGCATGAAACTGGAAAGAAGAATTTTCTTCAGGCAGCTGTATTGTTAACACTATGGTGCCTCTGTTTGAATAATGAAGTATATTTCAACTGAACTCCTAGTCTGTATGGCTCACCTATTCCAGCATAAAAGCTTTCTAAATTGATATGTATGGCTTTATAGCTTGGGACTCAAAAGCCTTGATTAAACATCTCATAAGAAATCATAACTGTAGGTCAGATGTCAGTACTATAATATTCCATAACCACCTAAGTAGCCTGGTTTAGTGTTAAGATCAGCAAAACAATTTAGAATGAAAGCCACAAATGATATATTCATAATACATAGATGTTTAGAGTCTTGGTCTTATGTGTATTCAGAGTTCTGCATTATAAAATGCATTATTAATCTATAATATTTTCTATCCTAGTATGATTTGTGTGTATAAAGAAAGCCAAGAATTTCTTCCTAAACAAGAATTGTTTTTCTTGGTGTCATTCAACAAGAGAAATAAATGCTTATATATCCATAGCCTGCATCTCACCCTTTGAGGTATTTTTCTCAAGACTTTGCATTTTTTGTTGTCTTTTGTTAATTGCAACAAACTTACTTCTGCACAGTTCTCAGCATCAAGACCATGTGTGAATTCCCACATCTGACTTTCTCAAATTAATCACAGGTAGACACAGTATAAACAAGAAACCTTGATGAGAAACTTGAGACATTCTATAATTTGTGCTTTGATTAAGTGACTTTCCTACTTAATTTTAGATTACATGAAATATCCCAAAGTAATCATTTTCATCGCACTTTCACCAGCTGCAGAAATCTGAACTTTTTTTTTCTTATTTGATGCACCAATGCTTTAGCAGAAACCAAAGATTCAGTAAAAAACATATCTACATGTAATTGAAAAGGGAGTATAATCATTTAGATTAATTATGTTGGAATAAATTTTGTAACATTGACATGATATTACTAGAATTATTATTGCAATTTTTGTTGTTTGGACAGAAGGATATTTTCTCTTTCCAAGTGTAGGATTTTGTTCCCATTCATTATAAGTCATTATACTGATTACAATATTAACCTCTCTACAATTTAGGAAACTTCTTAGTAATTAATTACTAAGTCATAGATAACTTGCATCTACCTTAGTAGAAGTTGTTTCTACATCAAGAATTTCATGCTTTTATGAAATCACAAAGGTAAAAATATATATAAATAATATGCTTATCATAAAGTTTAGTATATGAATAGATAATTTGAAAATAATTATCTTTAAACACCTAATCATGGAATAAAAATAGTGATAACTAAACAAATAATAAAGGCAAAAAGGAGGCAGTTACATGACACACTGGAGAGAGCACACCAGGCCTGAAGTCAGAAGACTCATCTTTCTGAATTCAAATCTGATCTCAGACATGTATTAGCTGTGTGACCCTGAACAAGTCACTTCACCCTGTTTGCCTCAGTTTCCTCATCTGTAAATTAAGCTGGAAAAGAAAATGGAAAATCACTTCAATATTCTTGTCAAGAAAACCCTCCAAAAGGGGGTCATAAAGAGTTGAACACTATCAAAGCAGCTGACAAAAAAAGGCAAATAGCTAAAGATGAATATATATTACCCTAAAAAACTTGACTACATAAATATGATTTTTGTTAGCTAGTTATTTTAATGTGGTTTAAATTTTGGTAGCTAATATATTTGTCAATTATAAAATTCTAGATTTGGGGAAACTTTACAATTATATTCAAGTTACAATTGAAGGTATCACTTGCTGGGTATATTGTAGAAGCACAAGACTTTACACCCATCATGTGTCCATAACAAACTAATGTTTTCTGATCTATACAAATTGAAGTTTCTTTCTTATCTGAATGATTTCAAATATATCTAAACAATACTCAAATATTTGATTATCTCAGTCAAAATTCCAATATAAAGGAAATACAAATTTAAAACAATTACTAAAAATCACCCTTAAGTACCTATAACCAACAGTCAAACTGAAAAGAAAGAAGGGAGGAAGGAAGGAAGGAAGGAAGGAAGGAAGGAAGGAAGGAAGGAAGGAAAGAAGGAAGGAAGGAAGGAAGGAGGGAAGGAAGGAGGGAAGGAAGGAGGGAG
>CM053588.1:199048379-199067167 GCA_028646515.1 Pseudochirops corinnae
AAAAAAAATGCACAGGAGATATACTTTTAGGTTAACAATGATTCATGATTTGAATCTAAAAGTTGAACCACTTCTGACTCTGTCCTACTATGTACTTTATTCCTGCCTACATTTTTTTTATTTGATTCAACATAATATCATGTTGTTATTGTTGTTCAGTCATTTCAGTCTAGGGGCAAGGAGATGTGGTGAATGGAGTGCTAAACATGTAGTACAGAACATTTTCATTCAAATCTCACTTCTGACACTTATTGTCTCCCTGCTCCTGAACAAGCAATTTAACTTCTCTGAGACTCATTTTCCTCATCTGTAAAATGAGAATAAAAATACTTATAGTATCTACTTCCCAGGTTATCTGTGAGATTCAAAGCACTTTGCAAACTTTGGCGTACCATTTATATCAGTCATTATGTTGTTTCCTGCAATAGAATGTGAACTTTATGAAATGTGAAGCTTTTGGGGGTATTTCTGTATATTTAAGATTAGTATAGTGTCTTTCATGGAATTTTTACTTAATTAATGTCTGTTGAATAGGATTAAAGTGAATCTCTTTTAGAATGTAAAATTTTAGGTGGTAGGAAGTCTATGTTTTAGTAATTGTTACTAATATTTACATACAATATTGTGATATAAAAAGTTAAACATCACTATGAAGCAAATAGAATAAGTATTATTATCCAATCCTTATTTTAAAGATGAGGAAATTGAGGTTGATACAAATAAAGTGACTTTCTCAAGGTACTCTTGAACTCAGGTTCATTTTTTTTTATTCCTCCTTGTTCATTCTATAAGCTAGAATAGTAGTATTTATAATTCAGTCATTAAAAAAAGTTTTAAGGGCACTGGTCAAGGTAAGGTGTGTGTGTGTGTGTGTGTGTGTGTGTATGTATATAATTACACACACACTACATTAAAATCATGCTTTTTCATTCCTTTCAAAGTTATGAGAAGTTAAAAAAAATAGAATGCAAAGAAGAGGCTCTTGAAAGTTCAAGAACTATACAAGTTTGGTTCAAACCAAGTGACCACTTTATAAAGTATGAATGAATGAATGAATCAAATAGAATGAATCAAATAGAAACAACTCAGTGGGGTGAAGAATAATAGACAATGCTTCAGGTTAGCCTGTAAAAAATTAGGTCATTGAGTCTGAAAGACAAACACAAAGAGAAAAACAGCTCCTGACAGGTCCAGTAAAAGATGTGTGGAGATGAGGAAAGACAAGCTATTAGAAATCATGTGTAGTAGCAGAAAATAAGGGCAGGTACAAGCTATCTTCACAAAAATGAAAGGAAGGGCAGGTCAGGACTCTGGGAGCAAGGACACTTAGAATAGTTGAGCATGAGGAACATTGTAACAGTTGCTGCACTGTTGAACTTATCAGACTATGGACCACAAGGAAGTAATCCTATATCTCTTTTATTCCTTTAGGTTAGTCCATGTCATTGGAATCCGAAACCTTCCTCTCATTGTACAGGGAAAGTTTATTTACTATTGTTAAGAATATTGCCTTTTTCACTATAAACAGCTTTTTGAACACAAACCTAAGTGATTCTGGCTATACTTTTTGAAAATATAGTTGAAGGTGGCAACTGAGTATGGAAACATCACCAGGAGGGAGAGAGATAAATTTAAAACTGATATGTTTTTTTCCAGAGTCTCTGTCTCTGGATGGGGGCTCAGGGACAACAGAAGGATAAAGAAATTTAATTGTCCTTCATACTTGAAGAGGATCCAAATGACATCATTATGTTGTTGTCAAGATACAGTATGTCCATCTTTAGCTGTTTAGGCCAATTTAGTTCAGAAGACTACTACTTGTCAAGCAAAATAGTCCATATGAACATTTGGAATGGAGATATCTCTGAATTTGAGCATCTATAATTGCTTTTTGCTAGTAAAATACAATATCTTCTTTGATGTGGGCATACTATGCTGGGTGGCCCTGTACCACTGTCTCCTACATCTCACAATTAATGCCAAAGTTTTCAGGGAGACCTTGAGAATGCCCTTGTATTACTTTTTCTGACCTCCATGTGAATGCTTGCCTTGTATAAGTTTACAAATCCTTTGATACTACCTCCCAAAGTGGAAGAAGAATGTTTTTACCAGGAAATCTGTATCAACAATGCATCATTAGTTGAGTTGATTTCTTTTTTTTGCATTTTGCATTGAAACTTTTATTTCAATTTGTTAAACAACTTTTTAATGATATGGAAAAACTTTCATATAGTGGTTAATAGTTTGAAATTATTTTGATAGCTAGCAAACAGAAAATTTTAAATACCCTATTAAGAATTGATAAAAGTTATGGAAATTAATGACTAAAAAGTTACTGCTTTTTTTGAACATCCAGGCAGAAACCTTTCCCAATAGAGGGCTGCGCGCCTTATAATTAGTGAAAAATAAGAAGAACCTTTCTGTAGTTTTTATTCAAAGTGCCAAGATAGAAACTTAGACCACAGAAGAAAATTCTTTTTTGTTTCTATTTTCAATGGGAAATTTATGTTTGCACACTGCTTTACCTCATGAAATTGAAGGGCATGTCCTTCCTGATCATAGACTGCCCATGTGTGGAACTTATTTAAACCCATCAAGATTCCATTAATTCCCACTCTGTCAATCTCCATAGTTAAGTGATGTTCTGCCATCATTTTTTTTTTAGTAGCTAAGTGATCAGTCTAAATGAAATTGATAAGAACAGCAGTTAATGAATACATAGTTCCTTTAATTTTAACTTTTAAAATATTTCAATAGAACATAAAATCATACAGTATTTTCACCATTTTATCAAGTTAATAAAGATTTCAAGTTAAACTGATGCCCTAGAAAAGGACTTTTTTTGACAGTACTTTGAGTAAGCGAAGCAATGGTTTTCTTGATACATAAATCATTCTCTATTCATTTAATTTGAATATTGAATTGACTAAACCAAGGCTAAGCTTTATTATTTTGGTTTTATTTTATTTTAATTTTTTAACTGAATCAAAAATGTCCAAATGCGAGGTCAGGGATCATTACTCCTAAAAGTCACATTTATTTTTTACTGTTCACCCTAATCATGATCCTCAAAACTAGATGAGAAATTGACAATTTGTTGAAAATCTTCATCTGAAAAAAAAAAAAAAGAACTCTTAGGAGATGAAAGATACTATTTCTCCCAGATGGCAGTTTAGTAGCTAGCTGGCCACCAGAACAGTTTTTATAGATTAGTACAGCTGCATTTTGGAACCAGCAGGACTTTGTCTTAATACATCAGCATTCTAATAAGACTTCACAATATAAAGCAACAATTTTCATCACCCAGTATAAATCGCTCTTAACATTACAATAAGTTTCCAAAGGGAGGTATGATGGGTGTCAGGATGCCAAAGCTAGCTAGAGGAAAAGAACATTATTATCAAGTCTAGATTTGTCTCTTCATTTCTTGTGATGAACTGAAGAAACTAAGGTGTCTAGCTAGGTTTTGTACTACAAGAAGCAATATGAATATACTAGGTTTTGAGCTTAGAAGTGGAATATAAATTTTCTAAATTGGCATACTGTTTCAGGAGGTGGGCTAGTGGTATAAACTAAGACTGTTGAAAAGCATGGGAGGGACCAACTGATAATAATGATTCATATAATGAAAGGGAAGCAGTGTGAGCACTTGCTGATTCAAGAGTTAGGAGACCTGGGTTTTAATCCTGACTGCACTTATTCCCTATTTAACCAAGTGAGTTAAGTCTTCTGAGCATCAGTTTTCTTGTCTGTAAAACAAGAGGGCAAAAGTAGGTGAGCTCTGAATTCCCTTCCACATCCAAATCTCTACGTCTATGATTCAAAAAGTCAGTCATTATTTCCAAAAGAATGTTTCAACAAGAAGTAATCTATCAACTACTTCTATAGTAATAGTAACAGTAATAGTTCACATTCATATAGCTTTTTAATGGGGCATAGCACTTTATATATTTTAACTCATTTGATCATTTTCATAGCTCTATGAAGTTGGTGTTACTAATTTCCTGAGGAAATAATATTGAGAAAGATTTTGACTTCCCAATGATCATAAAACTGAAAAAGTTTCTTAAATAAGATCTGAACCTAAATCTTTTTAAGACCAAGGCCCATGTTCTGTCCACTATACCACACTGCCACAGCAATTTTGGAATATTTAGCAGCAATTGTTTCTTGGATAACTTCTTTCATTAATTATATAATGTGTTAAGTTTTACAAACTACCTTTCTTATAACAACCCCAGAAAATAGTTAAGATGGTCTAGAGATTACACATGTGATTTAAATGATACAAAGAGTTCATAGGTGAGGAAACCCACTCTACCATTACAGATTGGTACCATCTCTGGAATTTCTAGTATTAGAGAATTGTCTAGAGCACTGAGGGACTAAGAGACTTTTCCAGAGTCTTATAGTCATTATGTATCAGAAAGAGCACTTGGATCTAGGTCTTCCTGGATCCAAGGTTAACCCTCTATCTACTATGCTTCTCTACCTATGAAGATAGAAAGAGCTAATATTATTATCCTCATTTTGCAGATCAGGAAGCTGAGAGTTAGAGAGGTTAAATGACTGGTAATTTCATGGCTAGAAAATGTCAAAACCAGGTTTGGAAACCATGACTCCTGAAATCAAATACAAGGTACTTTCAGTATTATATAGTAAAAATAGCAGTGGATTTGGAGTCAGGATCATGGGTCCAAAACTTAGGTATAATTCATACTATATGACTTTGAGCCATGTACTTAACCTATATGAGTTTCCTTCCTCATTTATAAAATGTGCAAGTTGGATCAGATGGTTTCTAAAATTCCTTTCAACTTGAAATCTATAATCCTTTTTTCAAGCCCTGCAATCAATAGAACATTGACTGTACCGTCATATCCTCTAATTTAGCCAACATAACATCCCTGTCCTTGGGTATAAGTAGAATCATGCTTCATGCTTCAGTTTTAGTTTGATTTTTAAACTTTACTGTAGACTTATAGAAAAGAGATGGTTTATAGACTATCTAATCCATCTCCCTCAATTCACAAATGAGGAAACTGAGTACAAGGGAGGTTAAATGACTTAACTATATTACAGAGGTAAGAAGCATTACAATGAGAACAGTCCTTTGTCCACTATACCACATATCCCCTAATTTATCTAACATCTATGTATTTATCTCTGTGTCTCTGTATCTCTGTACCTCTCTCTCTCTCTCTCTCTCTCTCTCTCTCTCTCTCTCCCTCTCTCTCTCTCTCTCTCTCTATCTATGGCACATTTCAGCAGTGTTCCAATTTGGTTAGGGTTTTAAATAATGGATAATCTTAGATGTTGAAACAGTAGTGAATCCTGGCAGAGGGTTTCTATAAAAAGTTCAGGACTTTGGAAAGAACATGTTAAGCATGTGTAGATGATTAATATTTAACATAGATGCCCATTCAATTGAATGAGGTTAGGAATATCATTAGGTATATGACCTAATACTTTTTTTTAAGTTTCTTAAGGGCATCAAATACATGTTAATGTTGATAATTAGTGAAAAACAATGCAAAGAAGTAAATAATATTAAATAGTCAAATATCAGGGGGGAAAAGTAAATAGAGTGAATAACTAGTGATGGGCAGGTATAAGTGACAAAGTAATTAGAAAAAATAAATGTTTAAGTCATAAAACCTCATTTCTTCCCAATTGCCATTGATTTTTAGGGTATTTTCTTCAGTCAGCTTGTTGACTCTCTTTTCATGATTTTCTTGCATCATTCTCATTTCTCTCCCCAATTTTTCCTCCACTTCTCTTATTTGGTTTTCAAAATCCTTCTTAAGCTCTTCTATAATGTGTAACCAATTTACATTTTTCTTGAAAGCTTTTCATGAAGGAGTTCTAACTGTGCTGTCTTCCTCCCGTTCCATGCTTTGATACTTTTTGTCCCCAAAAAAGGAATCTAAAGTTCGACTGCTGTGCTTGCTTTGCTTCCTTTACCTGCTCATGTTGCCAGTCAATTACTTGACTTTTGGGCTCAGTAGAACTCTGCTTTCTGAGGGGAGAGCTTTGTCCCAAATTTCTGGGGGTTTTACAGCTGCCAGAGCTATTATGAGACTGCTGTCTCTGCAGCCCCCTCCAGCTTTGGCTCACTGGTCATGCACCTCAGAACCACCACCCAAGATTATGATCCTGATCTAGGCAGGGTAAGGCAAGAGCACTTAGCCTTGAATGATCACTTGGCCCCTCTGCAATCTACAGGCTGGGAGCTCTGAAGCAGCCACATGGAGGCAACTGCAGGGTGTTCACTTTTGATGCTTTCTTGCCCCGGGACCAGATGGCTGACTCGCTTCTTTCCCCCAAATTTAGCCAAGTTCCACTCACCTTTCACTTTGTCCTTTGCTCTTATGGGTTGATAATTCTGGAAACTGCCACAGCTGCCAGTGATCCACTCTCCTGAGTTCTTCAGCCATGGCTTGTCCTGGCTGCCCTGGGACTAAAACTGCAGTGGGGCTGGTCTCCATACCCAGTGCTGTGATGAACCCTTCCTGTCTGCCTGCCGGACTGCCTTCAGTGGCAGCTTTGTTTCTCTGTCATTTTATGAGTTCTGGAGCTCTAAAATTTGTTTAGAGTCATATTTTATAGATATTTGAGGTGGTTATGGGGGAGCTCATGGAGATCTCCTGCTTCTATGCCACCATCTTGACTCCACCCCACCATTAATTTTTAGAAGATAATAGATGATCACTTAAGGCAATGCCTATTCAACCAATAGTTAGTGCTTGAGAAACCACAATTTGAGCCCCATAAATTTGATTAGCTTGATCATGAGATTAAAAATAACGAAAAACATTGAGTTTCACTTTTGCCTTT
This sequence comes from Pseudochirops corinnae, assembly GCA_028646515.1. Taxonomy (NCBI): domain Eukaryota; kingdom Metazoa; phylum Chordata; class Mammalia; order Diprotodontia; family Pseudocheiridae; genus Pseudochirops; species Pseudochirops corinnae. Next base: position 199,055,217 of record CM053588.1, read on the forward strand.
CACAGTCTAAAGATATCATCCTCTTAATCTAAAGATATTGTCTCCATTCTTTTAGGACTACTTTGTAATTTAATATTGTGGCTTATTCCCTATAGCCTTGATTTATTTCCATGCTCTATCATCCTGAGATCATAATAAATAGTTTGAAACCACATTGCATTGCTGTAGAAAAAAAAAATCAGATTCTTGTGTTACAATGATTAAGGGAATGCTAGTTAACAAAAAGGGGGGGGGGGACATATTTTATTGAATGAAAAACATTGAAATTTATACCTGAATAGAAGCTTAGAAATTTTATAGCTGAGTGCCCTTATTTTGAAGAAAAAGAATATGGATGCCAGAAGACAAAGTATCATACTTGAAGTCACATAAATAGTGACCAAATGAGGAATAGAACTAAAGTCTTCTACCTGGAATAAAGATAAAAAATTAATAGAAAATATAGAATATCTATAGTAATCTATTGTTATTAGTGAAAATAATGAAATTAATATATTTTCAATAACCACTTCAGTATTCATTGTACAGTGTGAACAAGTAGCAATATTATTTAAGTAGAGGAACTTGGAGAACATTTACAAACCTAACTAAATAGAAATTTTGCCTAAGTAATTAACACCCTGATTAGTGAAATAGAAAAAGAAGCACTAAATGATTCAATGAAGGAAAAAAAGAATTTCTATACCAAGATCACCAAAATGAAAAATTATTAGAATAAATGAGATTTCTACTATTAAAGACAAGCAACCTTGAAAACAAGATGAGAGATAATTCAAAAATCATTAGATTCCCTGAAACCTACGACCAAAGATTTTAATATTATATTTTAAGAAATGTTAAGGTAACCAACTCAAAATTTTTAAAGCAAGAATTTTAAAAAAATGAAAATAGAAAGTAAAAATAAAAATAAATCATTAGCTACTTCCTTTTAAAAAATCACCAAATTGACAACATCCAGAAATCTAAAGTGTAGAGTTTACAGGTCAAAGAAAAAATACTTCATATAGCCCAGATCAAAGAAGAGATCAAAACACCAATACATCAGTGTAAGTGTCACACAAGGTTTAGCAGAAAGAAAGAACATCTTGGCATCAGATATACCAAAAACCAAAAGAAAAAGATGTGGAAGGAACCATAGCCTATTTTTTTTTAATTTTTTAACATTTTTATTTAGAGCTTTGAGTCCCAAATTCTTTCCCTCCATCCTTCCCTCTTCCTTAGATAGTAAGCAATCAGATATAGATTATATACATGCAATTTCATAAAACATTTCTATATTAGACATTTTGTACAGGAAGACTCAAATAAAAGGGAAAAATGAAAGAAAGAGAATGAAAATAAAATACATCTGTCTGTATTCTGTCAATATCAGTTCTTTCTTGTAGATTTGGAGGTAGATAGTATGCTTCATCATTAGTCCTTTGGGATTGTCTTGGATCATTGTACTTCTGAGAATAGCTAAGTCATTCACAATTCTTCATCATACAATATTACTGTTACTGTGTACAACATTTTCTTGGTTCTGTTCACTGTATCAGTTCTTGTAAATCTTTCCAGGTTGTTCTGAAATCACCCTGCTTGTCACTTCTTATAGCACAATAATATTCCTTTACAGTCATATACCACTGCTTGTTTAGTCATTCACCTATTGATGGGCATCCCATTGATTTCCAATTCTTAGCTACTACAAAAATAGCTGTGTAAATATTATTGTAAAAATAGGTCCTTTTATCTTTGTTTATATCTTTGGGATATAGACCTAGCAATAGTATTTGGTGGATCAATGGTTATGTACATTTTTATACTCCTTTGGATATACATCCAAATTGTTCACCAGAACAATTGGATCAGTTCACGACTCCAACAACAATGCATTTGTGTCCCAGTTTTCCCACATTCCCTCTGACATTCAATCTGTTCCTTTTTTGTAATATTAGCTACTCTGATAGATGTGAGGTGGGACCTCAGAGTTGTTTTGATTTGTGTTTCTCTATCAATAGTTATGTAAAGCATTTTTATATGACTATAGATAGTTTTGCTGGGTTTTTTTTTTTTTTGTCTGAAAACTGCCTCTTCATACCCTTTGACCATTTATCAATTGGGGAATGACTTGTATTTTTATAAACTTGACTTAGTGCTCTATATTTTGAGAAATGAAGCCTTCTTAGAAATACTGGCTGCAAAAATGTTTCCAGGTTTTCTGGGAGCAACTGGAATTTATTGAGTTGCAGTGACATGGTTGTACCCACACTTTAGAAAAACTATTTTAATGGCTGAATGGAAGATGGATTGGAATGTGGAGATACTCAAGGCAAGCAGACTAACCAGCCTGCTATTAAAATAAGCCAGATATGAGGTAATAATGATAAATCAGGATGATGGCAGTGACATAGGAGAAAAGGAAAAATATTTGACAGATGTTGCAGAAATGAAATTGACAGGTGTTGGCAACAGATTGGACATGAGGGGGAGGAGAGTGAGAGATAGTGAGGAATCCAAATTGACTCCTAAATTGTGAACCTGGGGGACTAGGAAGATGATTGCCCTTGTAATAGGGAAGGCTGAGGTGCAGGTAGATGGGATTATGAGGAAAGATAATGAGTTCCCTCAGAGAAATCTTTGTTGGGGTGGGAGGTGGGGGTGGGGGAAAATGATATTTTTTCTTCCCTCTAAAAGAATGCAAACATCTTGAAGGCAGGTACTATTTAATTTTTGCTTTTCTTCTCATGCCTAGTACAGTACTTTCCACACAGTTGGCCCTTACTACTTTTTTGTTAGGCTAAGTATGTTTAAAAGGTTAATCTTACAATTTACAGGATGGATTAAAGAGGAAAGATTAAAGTTAAGGAGCTTATTGTAGTAAGCAAGAAATTAGCATCTGTGCTGGTGAATAGAAATACATTTAAAAAATACTTAGGGACAAAAGTCAACCATACACACTGAAAAACATTATCAAAAGTATTTTACCCAATCTGGTGATTTAGATCATTTTAGTGACCAAATTAGATTACTCAATTGGCCAATCTCATTTCACATGCAGAAATTAGAAGTGCAGATTATGGACATGGTCAGAAGTGTGGGAGGAATAAATTTGGTGCTCAGAAATAAATATAATTAAAAAAAAAACAATGATACCATGGATAAATATCAGTACTATTAAAGAATTGAAATCAAACAAGAAACAATTCACTTCAAGTGTTAAAATTACATTTTCTCCCTTTTTGCCTTGACAATTGGTGAACCAAACTTGGAAAGACCTTTAAGCACTTAATGGCAGTTATGGATTGTAGTTAATATTATTATGTTGTCATGTTATTAAATATCTGATGATTTTTTATCCTGATGTGAAATTTCATAATGCATATAGAATAGTATCTTTCAATTTCTTTATAAGAGGCAGAAACTCCTTAGCATGTATCTGTTTAAATGATTAATTTATTTTTAATCATCATCAAGGAACTAATCTTATGTATAAAAAGGCATTTAAAAAATAAAGGATCTTAGTAGTGAGAAAGGAGAAGTAGGAATATATATTTGGTGGTGGAACCCAAGTCTTATAGAATAATAGACTGTAAACTTCAAGACAGGGAATATTATTTTTCTCCTTGTATCTTTATTACCTTTCAGATAGGGGTAAATTAACATAGGGGGTTAATAACATTTAATGAATTGACTTGAATTTAGCTTAGCTTCTTAATCTTGCTCAGGAAAGAACTGAGCCCTAGGAAGGTAAGTAACTTGCAAAGATCATAAAATTAGATAACAACCTGACAGAGCTGGGATTAAGTTTCCTAATTCTCATTTCACCTGTTTTTTTTCATTATACTACACTGCCTCAAATCCAGTGTGAGCGCAATAGATATTATAAATTGAATGTGGTAGAATGACAAAAATGAAGTAAAGTAGGAGATTCAGAGAGTAAACAACAAAAGATATTACTGATAAAACTTAGAAATATAACTTTATCATATCACACATACTTCTTACTGCTTATTTTGGTATTATCCAACCTTAGAAAAGAGAAGTACACATTATTACATACCGCCATTTTGCTTCTTTAAAATAGATCAGTGGAAAAAAATGAATTGCTTGAAATTTCCCATAGGATATATGGTGCCATTTCTTAGGATATGCTACAGTACATGTTCATAAATTGCTTGAGTAAGCTAATATGAATGGCTCACTGTGAATTTCTAATTCTGAGAATTATTTTAATGTCTTAATTACAGGCACAAAACATTATTATGGAGATCAGATTTTGATAGCTAAGGATAAGAAAATGTAAGATTTGGAAGGAGTTAGAGATCATAATTTAAAACTTGTATTTTTCAGGTAAGGAAACTGAGGCCCGGGCAGAGTAAGTGATGTTTCCAAGGGAATATAATTCACTGAAATTAAATATTGATATATTAAGTAACTGTAATGTTCTGGTCACTCTTCTGGGGACAGAAGGATAAAAATGAAAATAGTCCTTGCCTTCAAGAAGCATATAGTAATCGAGGGAGAAATTAGTATAGGCATAGGTAACTAATTTTTTTTCAAAATACAAAAGAATTAGTGGGTAAAGAAGCATAAGAATTGAGGGAATCAGGAAATATTTCTTATAGGCAGTGATACTTGAATAGAGCCTTAAAGGTAACTGAGTACAACAGTTTGGTCAGTGATACTCACATGTAGCCTCCCTTGCCCCAATTATTCTGTAGGTGAACATACTGGATACTAGCTAAGAGCAGTAGTGGAGATACTGTCCACATTCCCAGAACTTTGGGGAGCCAAAGTTTAAAGAGGGTTTTCAAACAAAGGGTCATCTTTGGTAGCTGTCACATTTGAGAGGCAATAGGATCGAGCAACATGGGACTTTTCATAAAATTTATGCAGAAACTCTCATCAGGATAAGAATGGTGGAGTTATAATTATTCCACATCAGAAACCTTGTAGGAAAGGTTCTTTAACCAATTCTGATTATAATGCAATGTAGTTTCCATCTCAAATGTACCAGTTATATGAGAGATATTCCTAACTGAGTGGAGCTTTCAACTCCTGTAGCTCTTCACAGTGTAAGAAAGTGAAATAAAAAGAAAACAGGAAGTTCAATTCAGCAAATATTCATTAAGCACCTAGCATATGTAAAGTACAATGTCATGGATTCAAACTCAAAATAAAAAAAAAAATAGTATGAGTGAAGATATTTAGGAACAGGATATTCCTGCCTAGATATCCATCTCAGGGTCAAATTTCTCTTCGGTATGCAAAGCCCTTCACAACTTGACTCCATCATTCCATTCTAGCCTTATTGTACATTATTTTATCCAATTTTCAATCTAGCAAATAGGTCTGTTTAATGGTCCTAATATACAATATTTGATCTCCTACTGCTATAGCTTTGTATAGGTATCCATTGTACTTGAAATGCATTCCCTCTTTACCTTTATGTCTTAGAATCCATAGTTTCCATCAAGGCCCAGCTCATATATCACTTTCTTCATGAAGCATTTCCTGATCTTGCAACTCTAAGTGACTCCCTCCCCAATAACTTACGTTTTATATACTGACAAATGTACATCTTGCTCTCCCTCAACCAAAAGTCCAAGATTGTGGCCTCTTTGAAGTCAGAAACTACTTTAATTTTGCATCCATATTTCCTAGAACCTTGTAAATATTCTAAATAAAGGATTGATGAATTTTTAAATGATTTCTCTAAATTCTACCTAATATCTCTAAATTCTCTCCTTCCTCCCATTTCTGAATTCACTGAATCTCTAAAAGTTTCATTTTCTTTTTGTTTCTTCTCACAATGACTCCCATGAATTCTGATTGCAAGAAGGAAAGGTTGTGGCAGTTAAGGAGATGGAGGTCTTGGGATGTAAAGCCAAGTATGAGCAGCTTTCCAGAGGACTGCTGCTATGAACAGTTTCAAGGTTCTGATTACACAGTATAGTGTAACAAACTAAGACAAAACATTGACAGAAATCAAAGTATAGCATTGAAATGTTATAGCATAACAAGTTATCACTAAAGTGGCCACATAGTTTTCACCAAAGTGGTCACGTAGTTTTAAAAAAAGTACAATCATTTAGTAACTCAATCATTCTTAAGGAGGTAAGCCTCCTTAATAGATACAAAGTACAAAGGTAGAAATTTTCCTAGGTCACATTGTCTTAATCTCTCAATTAGAAAGTCTTCTTTCTTCTTATTTGGGGATTGGTTTCCAATCACCTTTAATTCAATCATGCTGAAAAGGTAGAGGATACAGAGTACAGAGTTCTCCACCCCTAGGCCACAGTAAATCATGATCTTTTCAGTTTACAGTAAATACCCAAGCAGAGATCTTTTCATCTTGATGCGAGGCTGGCTCTCAGCTTCCCTGGTTCCTCTTCCATGGTCCCAGCTCCTGCCTGAATCTATCCAACTGTCACCTGAGTTCAAAGCAGAGAGCTCTCAATTTCTTGTCCATCTCCTTGTGTAGTTCCTATTCTATATTGAAGCTCACAGTGTCTAGTCCACCTCAAGTCCGTCACAGTTTCTGTTCCTGGGAAGACAAAGCTGAACAAAGCCACAATAACATTCATCAACATTGCCAGCATCTTCATCAATTCACTCTCTGCCTGTAAAATCAACCAGACCCAACAACAGGGTCTGGGAAATCAACACAAATCATCAGTATGGTCACAGGGCCTCTGAAAATGTCAGTAAGACCCTCATCTAGGATTTGTGTAAACATACAACAAGAAAATCCTCTTTCATGGCTTCCAAACCAGCAGTAAGGTCCCAGGGCTTCTGTAACAACAACAATGTCCTCCATTAATAGATGAATCTGACAAAATAACATCAAAACAAATAAAGTACCACTACCACTTTCCTCCCAGTTCTTCTCTCTTCTCATTTCTCAGTTCTTCTCAATTCTCAGTTCAGTTCCCAGTTCTCCATTCTGCCACCACAAGTTCTGTTATCCATTCTGTTCTCAATTCATAGCAGTTCTTGGAAGTTCTCAGGATCCTAGCAGCTCGCTCACTCTCTCTCTCTTTCTCTCTCTCTCTCTCTCTCTCTCTCTCTCTCTCTCTCATCAATTTTGGCTTTCTAGCTTGGGCTTTTCCTTATATATGGCATTAGCTCTTCCCTGTTCTGCCCCTTCCTGTTACATCAGCAACTTCCTCCCATTGTGGGATTCACAAGTTCTGGATCTTAATACTTGATACAATCATGAACTAGAAACAAGGTGCTAAGTACCTATTTGATTGCCAGTACAAAGGCCTGGGAAGATCTTCAAATCCCCATTACCATTACATGGGGGCATGAAGAGACAGCAATCTGTATGTGTGAGTCATTTGTATATATTAGAATCTCAATAAAATGTTGTCCTCACAGTCCTGTCCATGGTACCACCCTATAAAGGAGATTACATTATAATGAGGTTCATTCCTACTTCAATGCCTAAACATTCATGGAAGGAATCCAAGATAGCACCACCTTCTTCTATTAAATTCTGCTCTACAACTGATAGTGTTAGAGTGAGGTTTTACTGCATTAAGCAAATGATTACTATGTACAAAACCAAGATATTAAAAGGCTATCTCTGTTTCTTTTGAGGGACTTAAAGTAGCTTTTGTGTTCTAGGTGATAATGGCTTCAACTACAATCTTTAAAATATTTTTCTTTAGACTATTATGTTATCTGGCACCCCTTTGCTTTGAAATCTAATTTAGTAAATGAAAGTTCTGTGCTTAGGAAATGGGATGTTTAACAATATGAAGTAGTCAGTTCATGTTTCTTTTTTTTTTTTTTTTTTTTAGTTTTTTAGTTCATGTTTCTTCAGGAAATAAACATAGTCTATATGGTACTACTATGCTTCTTTCTACCTCCTTTTTTTTTTCTCCTTCTGACTTTTCAGATTTTTTTTTTATGCTTTTCCAGTAAAGCATATAGTCAATGGAGTTGACTTTACCCTTGAACAGTGGGGATGTTGTCTCTCCTGCAGATAAGCTACTATTGGGACTTCTCTGAGCTAAGCAGTTTTCTAAGCAAACTGGAAACCTGCTTTGCTTTACAAACCACATTACAAGTCTGTAAGGTAAAGACAAGTGCTTATGATGGCTCAAGGTTAGTATAATGTAGTCTGATTTTAGGGTTGTAAACTACATTTAACTAGATTGATGTGGAATACCAGGGCTGATTTGATAGGACCATTCAGTTTTCTCAAGTGCTCAGTCATTATTTTAGGGAACATTTTCAGGCACCTTATTTTAAATACTTATATTTCATTTTGACTTTTGGCAGATTGAGGAGTTTGGGGCAAAAAATTGAAAGCTTCCATCCCTTGGCTGTGTGTGTGTGTATGTGTGTGTGTGTGTGTGTTAACACTTCTTACTTTGTTTTATCATGCTAAAAAAAACAACCCTACATCTTTGCCAGAATCAGATTGAAACCAAAATGACAAATATACCCAAGTTAAATATTAGTTAGCTCAGTGATTTCCATTCATTGAAAAATCAAACTCAGGTGTGATACCCTAATAGACCTCTTCTTTTCTTTCTCCATGGAAAAATAAGTTTTTTTTGTCACTTAGAGTCACTTAAAACAGGTTACTTTTGTTGGAACTGAAAAACGTATTAAATTAAATCTGATTTGCATGGATATCTGAATGCATTACATCTTTTGTGTGAATTGGGGAATATATTTTATAAAAAATCACTAACCCTATATTAAGTTTTAAATTATTTTTCTTGTAATTCCCTGTTGCTATTTTATTCAGAGAATGGCGGGAGGCTACCCTGTAGGTAATTTAACACATACCTACAAATCCCAAAGGATGAAATAATCAAAACTCTTTAACCTAGTAGATAAAGTGGCTGCATTATTGTTTGAAAGGAGTGAGATTACATTATGTTCAAGTTTGATTTCTATTGACTTTTCTCAGTCATTACAATTACCACTTAATTCCAGTCTACTATATCAGAATACAAATAAAAGTGAAAGTTGATCCTGATATGGAAGCTGGCAGGTTTGAATAGCTAGTTACAATTAGATCTTATATATAATGATAGAGCGAAAAAATATCCACTTGAAGACAATGGGAATGTGTGGGGTTTTATCCATTAATCTACAAATTGAAACTCAGAATTGGATATGAAATTCTCATTGAACTTTTATTGTAGTTTATGAAATCTCACCTTCTTTCTCTTCCAAGTTTGTTTACATGGATAGAATATTGATGTATATAAGTCAAAAAGTGTATATACATATGTTAGCACCTACTAAGTGCAATATACTGTGTTAAGTCCTGGAGATACAAAGACAAAAATGACTTATTTTCTCTCCTAGGAGCTAGCATTCTATAGAGCTTATGTATACTCTTCTAATTCTATATAACATACTGGTTCTACAATTTTATAATTTCTCAAATATATTTTTAAAATGGACCTCAAATGGTTGTTTTTTTAAATTAATAAACTATAGGTTCATGAAAGGGGGAAAATTATTTCATGGACAAATATATACACATGTACTCTTATGTTCATATAAATTTATTAAAATCAACTGATATGTGTTACACTTTGTTTTATTAAGATTAAGATATTACAAAATTTTTTGAAATAGTAAATAGCTTAGTTTCTCCAGTTACCTAATTACATAATTTGTTTTTCCCTGGAAAGCAATTTCCCACCTCCTTGGCTTGTATGAAGTCATATTGAATGGTAGTAAGGGATGGTTTGGGCATGCTAACACAGGTCACAAAAAAATTATTTTATGGACTAATGGGAGGGCCTTACTTGTAATGACCTAAATTATCTTATGTATTCACAAATAAAAACTCCCCCAAACCACAGAAAGCTAATAAATTTTAATCTTCTCACATCATTCCTCTTTACCAGCGAGAAGGATAATACATTATATTTGTGTTTACATTATAAATGAATCTTAAGAGTTGTAAAATTGAGACATCTTGAATAAAGATGAAGAGTCATTGTGCCATTTATGATGTCTCCCTAATATCAATGGTAGACTATAAGGTCAGGGAGATTCATCCATCAAATTCAAGTCTTATTAGCATGGCATTCTCTAGCATCTAAGTTTTATTATTGGCTGTCAAAACCTTTTCCGCTAATTTAGAATTGAAGTATTTTATGGAAGGAAATAACCTGAACCAGTCTTGAAAGCATCTTCTTGCTTTATGATGCTGAAATATTTCACTTTTTTTCTCCTGTATACCTTAAGCTTCATGGAAAATGTCTTTGTTGTCAATCACAGGGGTAATTCTGTAGGAGATATATGAAATATATCTTTTTGTTTCTTCCTTATTGATGGCTGATTAGAAACACCCAAGATAAATATACTTTTTGGGGGGAATTCATTATATCCTTCAATATCACCAAGATCAGGGTATAATAGCTTGTGATGTGTGTGCCAATGAATCAGTGATTTTACTCTATTAGAGTATGGTGCTAATGAAAACAAAATCAAGGGTTTGGTCCCTTTATCAGTCAGTTGTTTGACCTATGGCATGAGCCCTTTGTCATTAGCAATTTGGGATAAATAAGTATGACTGGCTCAGTGCAGACCCATTCATACTACTGGGGGGGGGGGGAGAGGAGAAGCACCACAAAGTCCATATGTTGTTGAGAAATGGTCATTAATTGCATATTTAGATAACAGCACATTAATTTAATAAGTATATTCCATTTATTAGGTTTGTTATTTTATGCAAAGAATACTCTTAAGAAATCAATAAAGATTTTAAAAACTGAAGTATATATTTATATAACAGTTCTGTCTTGAGCTCAAAGTTTTTCACAAAAATCTAATCTAAAAGTTCATGTGTGTCTAATCGATAAGATTGGATTGAATTTTCAGTGTCAAGAGTGAAGAGTTGAGTTGTATCATTCAATGAAACTGGAAAAAAAAATACTTCACCTGCATAATCCAGGACAAAAAATAGTGAGAAAGAAACAAATTCTGGCCAAGAATTGGTAACACCAAGTCCAATTGCTTCTTTTTTCTCTATACTTCAACCATTTCAATAAATATGAATAATATCAAATTAATAATTATAATTATAATAATGCTTTATTGATGTTCAGTTGTTTTTATTCATGTCTGACTATTCAAGACCACATTTGGGCTTTTCTTGGCAAGGATACTGGAATGGTTTGCCATTTCCTTCTTCAACTCATTTTATAGATGAGGAAACTGAGACAAACAGATTAAGTGACTGCCCAGGGTTACATGGCTAGTAAATGTCTGAGGCCATATTTGATCTCAGGAAAATGAGTCTTCCTGGTACTCAGTAGTACTTCCTGGCACTCTATCTGTTATGCCACCTCCCTGCCCTAAACTGACCCTTACACAGCACTTTAAGGTTTACATTTTCACAAATATTACCTAATCTGAGTCTCACAAAAACCTTGGGATGTAGATATTATCTTTACTTTTCAAGAAAAGACTCTGAGATTCAAAGAAGATAAAAATAATTTGCCCAGTAACACCTCTAACAAGTGTCTACAATGGGCTCTAGTACAATATGCCTCATCATCACAGTCTAATTATACCAATAATTAATAATAACATTAAGATTCATATGACACTTTAAAGTTTGCAAAGTACTTAGTAAATATTATCTCATTTTACCCTCACAACAAACCCAAGAGGTAGGTACTACTATTATCTCCAATTTGCAGATAAGGAAACTGAGTCAGAACAAGCATAATAGTAAGTATATTAAGTCATATTTGAACTCAAGGATTCCTGACTCCAGGTCCAACACTCTCTCTACCATACCACTTAGCTGCCTAGTGCTATCTTTATTTGGAGCTATGTTATGGGAATCTGAAGATCTTCCCTGCCTCTAGGCCCTTTGCTAAAGTGGCTACGTGACTCTAAGAACCTTCCCAGATTTGAAAGTATACTCTGTTCCCTAATAGGCTGAATGTGGTCACGTGGAGCCTGTGGCGCCAGGC
>CM053588.1:199067667-199157768 GCA_028646515.1 Pseudochirops corinnae
CTGAAATCTATCCAAAAAAGTGATCTGTGGAACTCAAGTTAAGAACTCCTAGATTAATGATCTCTAAGTTCCCTTTGAGTTCTAAATTCCAGGACAGAAAATTCATGTTCTTTCACATGAAAATAGTTTATTAGCTAGAAGATCTCCAGAGTGTCCTCTAGCTCTAAAATTCTATGGACATCAATATTATATTCTTGTGCTGGAGAACTAGAGAAAAGGGGTTAAATCATTTGTACTGATATTGCCAATTGAATATTGGCTGAAATTTACAGAAATCAAATTGAATATTTTAATGTATTTGACCACTTTGTGGCATTGATAGTCACTCACTTGATTCTATTCACCAGGAAGGATCAGGAGAAAGATTGATTGTGTTCTCTTCCTGGTCACTTGCATATACCCTGCTAGGGAGAAGTGTTGAGAAATCAAGTTCTTTTAGTGTTCAGAGATCTAATGAATTAATTTCTGCCTAGCTGACTAGTTTGTCCAATCAGAATTTAGCTCTAGAGTCCCCATTATCTAGCACTCCCTATTTCCCTTGAAGTTGCTATATTTCAATTAATCCCAGTTATATAACCTTGACTCTATATGTAATCAGCTCTACATAAGCACACACATGCCTAAGTACTTAGTGCAGTGTTTATTTGTAGGGTAGCATTAGGACATGAGAGGAAAACAATAGATAACTAAATATCTGTTCAGTAGTTATAAATCTGCCAATCTCAGATTTCAAAAGGTCAGGAAATACCTTGAACCCTTTAGTTTCAGGAAAGAAATAAGAAGTTTGAGTTTGTTTACTTCCCCAGGGCTTTATCTGTGCTGGCTGGCAAAGGGCATACTTACTAATATTTCCATTTCCATTAGTGTTAATATAAGAAGAAGAAACCATATGGTAAGCCTGGACCTAGAACTCACAGTCCACAGAGGCAATAGATCCAAGATTTGGGTACACTGAGGAGAAGACATGGGCTTCTATGGCCATGGTTGCTCTTAGTACTGACTGTTTTCTAGCTGACCTCATGACTTCAGCTAGCCTTTCAAGAGATAAGGAGAGGACTAAGCCATTAACCCTAGCAAGGCAAAGCTTGTCATTAGAATCTACTGCTTTCAGACTATAAGGTCCTTTGAACCATCAGGGCAGAAACCCTGATCTATCCAAATCACATTGCATCCTATATCCATCTCCTCTCTTCCTCCCCAGCCCAAAGTCTCCTGTGGCTGATGGCTCCAAGGGACAGTGTGAAGAAACATGAGTGTGAATAAAATGTGATGTGTATGAATGAAATGTCATGATGATTTTATATATTACAATATTGTATATATAACATATAATGCCATGTGTGTGATATATAATATAATAATTTAACCAAACTGCCAATAATGATTGATTCTTATTTGATATATCCTCTACAAGCAGCTAGGTGGCACAATGTATATAGAGTGCCAGTCCTGGAGTGAGGAAGACTCATCCTCCTGAGTTCAAAACTGGTCTTTGACAGTTATTAGCTACATGACCCTGGGCAAATCACTTAACTCTGTCTCAATTTCCTCATCTGTAAAATGAGCCAGAAAAAGAAAAGAAAAAGCAATCAAGTATCTTGGCCAAGAAAACTCTAAAAGAAGCCACAAAGAGTCAGACATGACTGAAAATGACTGAACAACAATGACAACAAATTCAGAAGAACATTTATGGCATAATGGGATTCTATTTATGGCAAAGCATAGAATTTTGAGTTACACTTCAAGTTACTGATAGATGAGTAGTCACCAAACTAAAATCAGTATCATTTATGTGGAGAAAAAAAGAGTACTAAAAGATTGAGTGGTGATACTATGGGAAAATAAAATCTTGTCCTTACCCTGGAGAAGCTTATGACACAAATGCAAAGATAGACTAAAGAAAAATGGAGAACTAGTGTAAATGCAACACTATTAATTGCTATGAGCTAGTACTGCCTCTTGTACTTATAAATACAAACTAATGGAAATTAGCATAGCTCTGCACATGCCTAAAGAGCAACAATAATTCTCATGTTTCATTAAGAGTTGGTAAATATCAAAGCAAATCTGGGGAAGTATCCAGTTGTTCTGTTATAAAGGAAGATAATAAAAATATGTTAGGTTTTTAGACATTATATTTTAATGGGATGCAATGTGACTTAGTGGATAAAGAACCATCCTCAAAGCCAGAAAGAACCGGGTTCAAGTTCCACATCTTAGATATTCCAGCACTGTGACCCTGTGCAAGTCATATAAACTCTCAGTATTCTAATATATCAAAGACTAAGTTACAAAGAAGGTACTACATAGTAGAAGGCGTTTCCTTAAAAATTGGAGTTCCTTATACAAAGGAAATCACAGGATCAGTAACAATGACCATTTTGGAATTCTGACATGAAGCTAAACTCATATCACTTTTCAGTGCTTCCTAGATTGATAGTTGTTTATAGAAAACTTCAAGTCCATATCAATGTGATACACAACAAATAGCTAAGGGAAGAGAAAAAAAATTCAGTCAGAAGACTGAGATCACCATACAATGTCACTATTCAAACAAATCTCCTTTGATCAATTTTTAAAATGATGTTTCTTTTAGTATCTTATAATAATAACAAAACACCTACTATATACAATGTTTTAAATATGCTTTTCATAAATAATCTGATTATGTAAATGACTATCTTTCCAAATAGACTGTTGGTTGCTTACTGTCAGTTAGCCACTTCCTACCCATCTGAATAGCTAAATATAACATAACAGATATTTATAAAATGTATTTCTGAAAACATGCATTTTGTTTAATTTTTTTTCTTCGTGGAAAATGACCTCTTGTTTTGGTGTTATGCATTTGCAGCCTTAGTAAAATTCTAGAGTAGGTATAATAGGCAGAAAATTAGTCAAATTTTTTTAATTCCCTTCTTTGCTCTAGTTAGGTAACTTCCCCAAGAGTGAATAATTAGTAGCTTATTACTCTGCATAGCACAGCATTACATTTGCATCTAATTCATTTTGCTCTATTTTACTAAAACACTAATTGTATTCTCCCATCAAATCACAGATGACACACACATACACACTTAAAGGCATCTCCTTTTAAAGACTGAATCAAATTAGAGATCTAGAAAAAAAAGTCAAAGTTGACAAATTAGAGAGGTAGAATGGTTGCCTTTCTCCAAGGTCAGTAGAAAAAAAAATAAAATATGTCATTACCATTAAATGAGATGTTAGCAAATAATTACACATGTGTGTAGACACACTGTTCAGTCTTTCTCCTAACAGGTGTCTAATTCTATCAAGCTATTAATGAAAGAGAAAACAAGTAAATCCAGTCGACAACATTTACATGTTAAAATATTGGAATGTCATTATATCAGCTGTTAACTGGATTGCAGCGTGTTTTGTGCCTGGTTAATATTTCTCTCCCATCAGATTTCTAGATGTAAAAAATAAATGATACTAACAACCTAGTAAGAAAGATGACTTTGAGAACTGATACCAATTCCACCTGAAAACAAATTTGGTAAGATAGTAACTCAACATAGTAGAGTACAGTTAACACTAGACTTGGAATCTGAAATTCTAGATTTTATTATTAGATCTGGTAATCACTATATATGTGACTTTGGGTGAGTCCCTTAAACTGTGTGAGCTCCAGTTTCCTAATCTGTAAAACAAGGAAAATTGTATTGCCTAATTTAAAGGATTGTTTGAGAGCAATCCTTCTCAGTATCCTTTGCCTGATTCTCATTCATTTTCTATTCTTGGCATGTGAATGAACTTCTAAGCCCTTTCTGGGAACATTTTTTTTTCCCTATCTCTTTCCACTCTCTCTCATTGAATTCATCAGCTACCATCTCTATGCAGATGACTCCCAAATCTACACATCCAGCCTGTTTCTCCCACTTTGTTTCCAGTCCTATTATCTTGAATTATCTACTGAACATGTTTCTCCAAGAACAGCGGTTCTCAACCTGTGGGTTACGACCCCTTTGGGGGTCGAACAACCCTTTCACAGGGGTCGCCTAAGACCATTGGAAAACACACATTTCCAATGGTCTTAGGAACCAAGACACCACTCCTCTACCCATCTCCAGGCGGGCCCGCCCACATGCAGATACACCCACATATGAGTATTAAAGGGTCACTACATTAGGCAGGTTGAGAACCACTGACCTAGAAGATGATTTATTGGCATCTCAGTTTCAATATATTTAAAACTGAAATAATTATCTTTCTCAGTAAATGTACCTATTAGCCTTTTGTCCCCATTTTAACTACCTTTCTTTCCAGATCTACAATCTTAAAGTTGTCCTCAACTCTTTCCTTCATTCTTCTGATCTAGTCAGTTGCCAAGTCCTGTTGATTATACCTCCACAATATCTCTCATAGCTATCTCCTCTATGCTTCACAACTACTCTTATCGTGTCTTGCTTGGGCCTTCCAATGGCCTACTAAGTTACCATCCTGGCTAGGTTTCTTTTTATCCTTGATTATTCCTGTTTCTGTGCTTTCGTTCCCGTTATCACCACCACCTAGAACACTCTTCTCCTTTTCTTTGACTATTCATAAACTACCTATTTTTAAAATCACTTTTTCTTTGACTATTCATATATTGCCTATTTTTAAAATGACTTTTTTCCATGAAGTCTTTTGGAACCACTGCCATCCTCTGTTATCTTTCCTCTGAATTCCTATAGTAGTCATTAATTAAAACAGTCAACTTTGTATCTGAGTGTATTCTGACTTGCACTGTACTCTGTTTCATATATGCCATTTTTGTTTCTTTTACGCACAAGTCATTTTTTTGAAGGCAGAGTCTTATATTACTTTTATACTTCTCTAATAGATATCATTTGGGGACAGTGCTTATGAATCAGATTTTGATCTAGATATACAGATGACACATGTATAAAAATGGGTAATAACAATCTAAGGTAATAATTATGAAGGGTAAAGTGGTACAAATAATAATTAAGAAGAAGACAGAGGAAAGAAAAATCATTTGAGAGCTCGAGCAAATGGAAAAGATTTTGTGGAATATCCAAGATTTGCACTGGGGCTTGATGGAAGCATGCTTGCAATTTGAGAGGTAAAGAGGATTGTTCCAGGTGGCAGGAACAGCTTCAGTAAAGAGGGAGAAAAGTTGAGAGGTGTGCACTGGTATTACAGGGCAGACTAATTTGTCTGGAACTGGGAGGTCACCTAAGTATATGCTAGGAATTATTTAATTCAAGGAAAACATTTATTAAAATACATAGATCTGTTGTCAAAAGCTTTTCAATCAGCTGAGGGGCATACGTCATGTACAAAAATAAATATTACAAAAAGTGGTATACAATAGGGACAAAAAAGAAAACCAGGCAAACAGCTTTCAGAATATTGGCAAAGGGAGTTAACTTTTCAGTCAGGGGAGAAAAGATGGATCAGGGGAATGCAGATGGAGGAAATGGCACCTGAACTGAAGTTTGAAGGAAAAGAATTTCGGCACCTTGAGAAGATTAGAGAAGTGTATTACAGACAAAAGAGATTGCCAGCATAAATGTAGCAAAGCAGATAGGTAATAGTATGAAATCAGAGAATAGCTAGTAGCCCAATTTTGCTGGAATATACAGTACAAAAGGAGGAATTATGTGAAATAACACTAGAAAGGCAAACGGGAGCCAAATCATGAAGGGCTTTGAATGAGATACTCAGGACTTTATCTTTTATCTTATAAGCAATAAGAATCATACCCACACTGCCCTTCCTTCCCAAAGTACCCCCGTCCTCACCTCCAGCATATTCACACAAAGGTTTTTGATCTACAAAGTGGTGTGGTCTGAATTATATCTGTATACTGAAGGTATTCTGGCAACTATATGAAAGATGGACTGGAGTAAGGGAAACTAATTAAAAAATGTTAAAATATTCTAGGGGAGAGATGATAAGGACATATACTAGGGTTGTAGCAGCATGAGTAAAAGTAGATTGGCATATGGGAAGATGTTGTGAGTTGTAGTAGCATCAACAGGATATGGCAAGGAGTGAGGGAAAAGGAAAAGTCAAAGATGATTCTGAGATTTTGAGCCTGGGTAACTTGAGGGATGGTTATTCTATCAATAAAAAGAAGGCCATTGAAAGGAGGACCAGGTTTTCAGCATAAAATTTTAATTTCAGACATACTGAATTTAAGGTGCTTATTTATAATATTCACATAAAATTGTTTGCAGGAAGTTGCTGGAATGGAATTCAGGGAAATGAAAACCTTCTGGGCTTTGATGCCTAGTCTTCTTTATTGACTGTGTTGTATCAGTTGTATCTGTTTTGGATACCCATATTTCTTGGGACCTCTACTCATAGCTCCTCCATTTTCTGGAATCTTCTATTCCTGGAACCTTCCATGATGGAAAATTGTTATGCTCCATACTATAGTCTCCAGGTGGTTCCACCTTCCCAGAGAAATCAAATTTAGGAAACCAATCAATTGCGTCCAAATGAGAACCTCCCCCTCTCTTAAAAAAAAAAAAAAAGAATTGCTTACATCACTGTGCAACCTTGTAGCTTGTGACAGCTTACGATTTCCTGCAACCCTGCTAGGAGTGATGAGAGTCCACAATTTCCTGATTGTTAAATTAGGAAGGTCTCCTTTCACTGGATCCTGAATACTCTCTCTTTTTGCCCTGATGGTCATGAATATTTTCTGTCCCCTGCAGAGACCTAATTTTCTTGTTGTCTCTCTGGTGATGAGTTTTTGCATTTTTTTTTGCCCTCTCTTTCTTTAACCCTTCTCTCATACCATGGCTGTTTCATGTAAAATGGTTTATTTTTTGGGAACCCTTACACTTATTCTTTTTGACATATTATAATGTCAAATAAAAGACCTTGGGTTCATAGCATCATTGACTACCTGTCTATTCTGTTAAAACCCCTAAGATCTGTCCCAAAGGAGCTCCAATGGGTTAGAATAGAAGTCTAGTGAGGATAAATGAAACCATAGGGATGATGAGATAATCAGGGAAGAAATCATAAAAAGAAAAACCAATATATCAATCAACAGGTTTGTGTAAGATAGGAACTATGCTAAATGCTGGGTATACAATTATAAAAAGTTAAACCATCCTATTCAACAGGAACTTCTATTTGAATGGGGGAAATAACAAAGGTATGTAGATATATGCAGCATAAATATAAAGTAATAACAATATACAAAGCAGCTAAATGCACAAAGGTATTAAAGTGAGAGGACAAACACTTGGGATAATCAAAAAAGATTTCATGCAGAAAATGATGCTTGGGTTAAATGCTAAAGGAAGAAATAAACATCCTAGGCAAGTGGGATGTCCAGGGAAAAGGCATGGATGATTAGGGGGAAAGGAAAAGAACCTATATGCCCTAAAATGTTTATAGCAGTTTTCTTTGTGGAATCAAAGAACTAGAAATTGTGAGGATGCCCATCAATTGGGGAATGGCTAAACAAGTTGTGGTATATGGTCATGATGGAATACAGCTGTGCTATAAGAAATGATGCGTTCTATGACAGAAAATCCTGGAAAGACTTCCACAAAATATCAAAGGGCAAAATCAGCAGAACCAAGAGAACATTGTACATAGTAACAGCAATATGGTTTTAAGAATGACTTGCAGGGATTAAGTTATTATTACTTTTATAAATATCCAAATCAACATTAAAGCAATTGTGAAAAAATACAGTATCTGCATCCAGAGAAGGAAATGATAACTAGAAGTATGCATGGAATAATTTTACATATTTATACCCATTGTGTCTAATGGGGCAATCTCTAGGGTGGGGGGGAAGAAAAAAAAGAAATTTACATGATAATTTTGTTATATATTTAAAAGGAATAGTAAGATGAAATAGTAGTAAGATAAAAAAAGGAATAGCAAGTTGTACATAATAGATTTGCAGCTTCATATGCAATCATCTTTTTTTATTATACCAGGTTATGGAATTGCTTATTTCATTCCATAAATTAAAAGCAAAAGAAAATAAAAAGAAGAGGCACTGAAATGAGAAATGTAGTATAATTTGTAAGGAAAAATCTAAAAAGATTACTCATATATATGTATATATATATGACATCTATTACTTTTATTATGAGATACTATCATTATATTATTATAGGAAAAGTAGGATAGGGATCTACCTTCAAAGTTAGGAAGACCTAGGCCCAGGTTACTTCTCTAACACATACTGGCTGTGTGACCCTAGGGAAAATAATTTTTTGTTGTGCTCCAGGTAAATCTAAATTCATTAGAAACAAAGAAAATGTTGACATACATTGATAGAAAGAATTTCCTTGTACTGGAGTTCCTTATACCAATGGAATCGTAGGTCCAGTACCTTTAATCTAACAGTATAGAGAAGAGTAAAAATGATCTTTTGAATGGAAAGGAAAACAAAAAACCTCCATTCACTAATACCTTATTGATTAGAGAATTTCTACTGTATGAGACTTTTTTTTTTCCTTACTTACTCTGACTTCCAGAACTTTTGTTCTTTTTCTAAAGAGCCCCCAGGAAAAAAATGAGAGCTTTGCAAATGATTCGCCCTGCTCTCCTACTTTTCTTACAATCACAATGTGGCTCATTTGGTTTGTATATAAGGTCATGGGTGGAGGACACTACTTCTGTTCCCATAGGAATGTAAAGAAAAACTACTTCAGTCGGAGAGCTTTTTTCTACCCTCCTCCTATCCAGTCATTCTGTAAAGCATGCTAATGGCATGTGGGAGGAGGGGTGGGTTTGAGCAAAATTTTGTGGGTAACTTGGTAAAACTCATTATCAATAGTGAAATAAAAAAAATGTTGATGCTTATGTTCAATATTTAGTGGTAGAGAGGACAGCAGCTCACAAAAATCAGGACTCAATTTGGAAAGTCGTTTTCATTAGTCACTCTATTTTTGCAAACCATCAATTAACTCTTAAATTGGAGATGATTTCCTAGTACCCTGATTCCTCTTCACTTTTGGTGTGCATGATTATTAAGATTTTTGCTCCTTACTAACATTAAAGCCCTGTTATCAATTCAGTTTAAGTTCCTTATCAGATGAATATACTGTTAAGATTTTTTAAAATTTTTTCATTGCCTTTTTTTAAACAACCAGAGATTGTGCAGAATGCTTTGAAAGCAAAATTTCATATTAATATAATCAAATTTAATGACAACTGTATGGCAAACAATCAGCAGACACTTATTAAGTTCCTACTATATGCCAGACATTGTTCTAGGCACTGGGGATAAAAAGACAAAAACAAAACAGATTTTGTCCTCAAAGACTTATAGACTGCAGGAAGAAATCATATGCACATATACATATATCTGAACAATATACAAAATAAATACGAGGTCCTCAAAAGCTTATAGAGTTAGGAGGAAATCATGTAAAATATACATATATCCAAACAATATACAAAATGAATACAAGTTGATCTGGAGTGGGATACTAGTAACTGAATGAGAACTAAGGAAATGGTTCATTTAGTAGGTAGCATTTGTTTTAAGTTTTGAAGAAACTAGGAATTATATGAAGCAGGAATGGGGGAAAAGTATATTCTATACAATATGAGGGACTGTAGATTGAAGATGGAATGTTATGTGTGACAAAAAGCAAGAAGGTCAGTTTGGCTGGATTATACAGTATGTGAAGGGGAATAATGTGTAAGACTGGAAGGATAGATTGGATAGGCTCTAAATGTCAGATAAAAGAATTTGGCAAGTCATTTAACTTCAATGAACCTGTTTCTTCCTATATAAAATGGGGATACTCTTCCCTTTCCCAATCTGCCTATATCACAGTGTTGTGAGGATTCTATGAGACAATGTATGTGAAAGCACTTTATAAGTGATAAAACTCTTTATAAACATCAATGACAGTTATTACTATTAAAACCAGGGCAAACACTTAGGAACATAAGCAAATTATCCACAGAGAATAGCAATGCATCCTGGAGAACCCGTGCATCTAACTTTCTGATCACTAAATGTCTTTCAGGGTTTGGTTTGCCAAAATACTCCAAACTTCATGTCTATCCATCACAAGACATGATGATCTTTTGGAGATCTGTGGTGAACAGATGGTCAGTGTCTACAGCCAGCAGATCTGCCAGAGTTACATTGCCTTCTCTTCTGTTGTAATACATGCATCATCAGCTCTCACTGCACAGTTATCTCAGACACTGGAAATCATTCTTGTTCCACCAACACTGCTCTCTTTTATTTTCTGACAACAAAGACTATCATGAGTTTTTGAAATATGTCTTCCTTGAGTTAAGTATCAACTTGGCAATGTCATTGGTGTTAGAGCTACTATTCATAGCTTGCAATGAATTTCTTTGTCACATTCTCCCACAATGGCAAAAAAATACCTGGCAGTAGCATATGTTACATGGCCTGCAGAGTTATTTTTCCAAGTTCTCATTGCCTTGTTGGAAGACTTCCCAATGGGGCTGGGCTCAGTTGTATTTTTGTCAATATGATCATCCTCTGCTAATTTAGACCTTGCTACGTGCAGTCCAATAACCTTCAAAGGTTTTGCTAGTGCATGCAATCTTCCAAGTTTAGAATCCTGTACATCTATATTATATATTAGATATAGTTATTTGGAAGTGTCCTTCCTCAGTTAGCTGCATATTGTGGCCATAAATAAAATAGTCATTCTCTTTATCCTGCCTTTCTACTTGACACAGTCATTGTCTCACAGCTTAACTAGGTATTATCCAATTATCATTTTGAGAGATTTTTTTAATTGACCTGGAAAATTAATTTCCTTGACACCAAGTGGTGGGCAGCTGTAGATAATAAATCACCAATTTGAAAAGCTCCTTCCTCATTCTGCTGCATGTTTCACTCTGTCTTAGGCTATATCTATTCCAGATTGAATTGCAATCAAAGGTCCTGATTTGATCTAGTCTGCATGCCAGATGGGGCTGTCCCAATACAGATTAGCATAAAGCATGACTTCTGTTTTGGATTTGAAGTTGCAATTGTAAGTGATATGTTCTGGCTTTTATTTGCATGAGAATGGTCATTCATATTTTGGGGCAGGCTGACCAAATCAAAGCAAGAGATAAAGGCAAGCCCCTGAACTGGATTCAAGAGTTATGGCCCAAAAGATCATGTTTTCCTTTTTCATCAGTTTGGCCAAAAGTAGTGATATAATATTAAATAAGAAGGTAGAGGGTAAAATGTTAGTCCCTGTTAACTAAACAGGAAGCTTTGGTGTGTGTGTGTGTGTGTGTGTGTGTGTGTGTGTGTGTGTGTGTGTGTGTGTGTGTGTGTGTGTATATATATATATATATATATATTTTTTTTTTTTTTTTCCTGAAAGCAAATCATTCTGAGCACTGATAGTAGAAAGAATAACTCAAAGAGGCAAAAATGAGCATTTCAAAATGGATTTGGAAACTGGGGTAAAACAAAGGATGTAATCATGTATACTCATTTACTCTTGCCAAATGTTTTCTTTACTGTTACAGACAGCTTTGGAGTACTGAGAAATACATTCCTACGAGTGGGATGTGCAAATTTCTCACAACATGGATAGAACTTCAGGAGAGTAGAGTTTTTTAGGTGAATCTTTACAATAATCAGCTACATTATAGTAAATTTTAATTTGCTTTGGATTATGGTTTTGACTTGTAGTCCTGCAGCAGTGACTTTAGATTTGTGGTGAGCGTTACGTGTGGGTTTTTTCCCTTTTCCTTAAACACTTCTACCCTACTTCGGTTAATGTTAAGTCAACAAACATATGCTTGCTACAAAAAAACAGTTTTGCCCTCAGAAGGCTTACATTTTATGGAGGAGAAAACATGTAAAAAACTAGGTATATAATATATGTATACAGAGCAGATGGAAAGGACATTCAGAGGAGAAGGCATTAAAGTATTAGTAGCTGGGAGAACCAGGAAAAGCCTCTTAGATTTAGTGAGATTGAACAGGACTCTGGAAGGAAGTCAGGGAAACTAAGATGCAGAGGTGAGGGGCCAAAACATTCCAGGTATGTGGGACAGGGAGTGCCAGGTACAGAGAAGACATGGAAATAGGAAAAGGAGTACCATGTGTCAAGGAATTACAAGGTGGTCAGTCTTGCTAAAAACAGTGCATAAAGGAGTCACATATAAGAAGACTGGAAAGGTAGGAAGGGGATAAGTTATAAAGAGCTTTAAATGCCAAGCATACGAATTAGAGCTAATAGGATGCACTGGAACTCAGGTCAGCCTTGTCTTTTAGAAAAAAAATCACCTTGGCACCTGAGTGGAGGATGGATTGGAGTATACTCCCTGAATCAGGGAGACTTGTTAGAAGGATATGAGGATGTCTCAGTGTTAAGGGTTTGAAGTATGGATGTTATTCTTTTAGTGGAAGGAAGGGGACATAGATAAGAGGTTAGTCAGTAGAACTAGGGATGAGAGTGTGGTATATTGGGGTAAGGAGGATAGCAAAAAACAGTTGGAGTGATTTCCACATGGGGTGTAGAAGAGAATGGAATTCTTTTAGCCGAAAATTTCTAGGCTGAAATAGTATGAACTGCTTCACTCTTGAGCCCTGCATAATTCTCTGAGATAGGTGAGTTCAAGGCTCACTAACTCACCTCCTCACTGACATCCTACCCACCTTGGATAAGTTTCAGAGCTAAGCTACCTTGGCTGGGCTTCTTGGCAAATATCAGACTGCCTGCTGGGTGTGGCTGACCCAAATCATCCTAGTTTCTTAGCTGGGTTATGAGGCTCAGGTGTTGAACTTGTTTGACGATAGAGCAATCACTCTAAAACTACTTGGCGTTATTTAAGAGGGCCATTCTTTTTTAAAGTAGATAGTATAAAAATACTACAACTTTTTTTTCCTTTTAAGTAATTAGCACTTCTGAGTTTTGCAGAAGAGCTCTCTTGGGAGCATGCAATCCCAAATGCTTTTAGAAGTGTGAAATTTGTGGCCAATTCACCTATGCTAGGCTGAATTTTAGATGAGAACTGAAATTGTCTTCTCCCTTCCTCAGCAACTTTATTCATCTATAATGGAGTTCTGGTTTTTAGCTAATGTTAAAGACAATTGGTCTGAGATTTGTGGAGCATTGGGATTAACTGAAACTTACTCCAGTGAACACACATGGCTAAGTTACACTTTGAACTTAATAGCTTTTTGAAAGTATTCTGTATTAGAATACTTCAAATTCTTTTCATGATCCAATTTCCTCCTGAAATATTATGTGTCTTGAACTCTAAGAAGTTAACGTTACAAATAGTAAACTAGGAGTCACACATTATTTCAATGACAGCCCTGTACTCTTACACTTGCCCACATCTAACCCTAAGGTCTCTCTGCCACACAGGCCACTGCATATATCTTCTAGCTCAGTGGTTCTCAACCTTCCTAATGCCATGACCCTTTTATACTCATATGTGGGCCTCTCTCTTGATACGCAGTCTTTTCTATAACATCTCCAACAAGTGACCATGAAACCTTTGACTGAATTCTTTTGGTGAGAGGGATATATTACTGCAAGTAGTACCTCACCCCACTTTCGGACAACCCTAATTGCTAGAAAGTTTTTCCTTACTACTAAGCAGAAATATATAACTTGTCCCTGTTACTCCTAGTTTGACAGCTCTTCAGATACTTAAAACACAGCTAGCATATCCTCCCTGTCTCATACTTTCCAAATTTTCCAGCCAATGCTCCTGTGATATAGTCACTAATTTTGTCCTCATTCTGTCTGCCCTTCTCCGGATATACTAAATCTTATCAGTGTTCTTCCTAAAAATGCTCAGGGAAAAGCATAATATTCCAGACATGATTTGACCAGGGAAGACTACAACTGAATTATTACTTTACTCATCGAGGGTAATATGTCCTAATGCAAGTTAAGATTATATTAGCTTTTTGGCTATTATATCCTACTGCTGAATTCCACTGAACTTGAAGTCCACTAAAACCTCCAAATGGTTTTCCCATGAAGTATTATCTAGTTATATTTCTCATATTCTATCCTTATGAAATTCATTTTTGAACCCATGTATAGGACTTTTCATTTATTATTAAATGTCACATTAACAAATCAACCTGCTGTTCTCATCTTTCAAGTATCTTTTAGCATACTGATTCATTTATCCGTCGTTTTAGCTGTCCCTTCTGATTTTGTGAGCCCTTCATACTTCATAATAATAACTAGCATTTATATTGTACTTTAAAACTTAGAAAATGCTTTATAAATATTATGTCATTTTATCCTCACAACAACCCTGGGAGACAGGTGCTATTATTATTCCCATTTTAGACATGAGGACAGAGGCTAAGTGATTTGCTTTATTGATTTGCTATAGATAATAAGTGTTTGAGGTCAGATTTGAATCCAGCTGTTCCTGAATCTACTTCCAGGTCTCTATTCATTGTTCCATCTGGTTGCCTTTACTTGATATTAACACTACTTTATAATTTTTTTTTTCATTAAAATGCTAAACAACATAAGAGAAGAACCTTAAAGGCCTCTTAAGTCATAGAGTAATGGCTTAATAAAGTCACGAAATGTTTAGGAAAGAAAATGTGTATGTATACATATATTTTCCATAAATATGTCTAATAATATGGCATTTGTGCCTAGTTCTTCAACAAAATCATTTTGGGAGGTTGAGCTTTAGATAGGACACTAAGTTATTAAAGGAAGGCTGTGTCATTTCATCAAAAATCTTTCAGATATTATCAACCATGATAGACTTTGAATTGAGAAACTGACAAAAAAAACCAAACAAAACCTTCTATGGTATTGTCTGAGGTCCAACCTAGAAAGATTACTAGTGTCAAATGCACAGAGAAGTCAAGAAGGATGAGAAATGAGAAAAGAACGTCAGATCTGGCTATTAAGAAATCATTTTTTATCTTTGGAAATAGCAATTTCAATTGAGGGATGAAGTAAGGAGAAATCACAAAAGGTTTAGCAGTGAAGGAGAAATGGAAGACATTATAGACTTTTTTTTTTTTTTTTTAGTAATTGAGCTGAGAAAGGGAAGAGAATTAAGGGTTCATAGCTTTTGAGGATAATAGTATATAGGGAAGGGTGTTTAAAAATGGAGGAGGATTGGGCATATCTCAAAGCAAAGGGAAAGAAACTATTTGTTAGGGAGATATTGAAGATTATAAAGAAAGTGGAGATAATTGAGAGGGCAATCTAATAGGAAATATGGGAGGGGATCAAATGTGCTTATAATTGGGTTGACTTTGGCAAGAAGAAAAGTCACCTTGATCAGAGATTGAAGAAAAGGATGGAATAGTCATGGATTATGGTAAGGGGTTAAATCATACATCTAAAATGTCAAAGTAATAAGATAATATGCACTACCAACTCAAAAGCATGCTGTTAGTCACAGGATAGATTAAGGAAAAAGAAGTAGATGACAGTACAATGCACACCGACTATTAGATAAATATCTCTAGGCAGATGCCAGGTACCATGATATAGCAGGATAAACACAGCATCAAGAGTAGAAGAACTTAGCTCACTTTGTGTGTTGTGCATCCTCTCTGGCATTCACTTTGATCTCTAAATTTTAGTTTTAAAGGTCCCTTTCAGCTTTCTGATTCCATGTCCCATTGACAGTAGGTGGATCATGGCATCTTCAGATATGAAGTCCAGATAATGAAAGAAACCCTTTTCTAATTCTAGTTCATTGGAAAAGGAACTTGCCATATGAATCTATACCAATTTACCTACAATTGGTATGTTCTAAGGTGTATATATATATATATATATATATATATATATATATATATATATATATATATGCATCATATCTATATCATGGTGTAAAAGAACACTGGATTTGGTCAGAAGTCCTGGGTTTAAATCCCTGTCACTGGAGAAAGTCACCATTTCTCCAATTTCTCAGATGACTTTGGACAAGTGATCCATAGCATTCATCTAAGTGTAACATTCTATAACTCTCATAACTCTCTTTTAGTGGAATTTTACCATTAGCCTCATAAAAGTGGAGTGATGCTTTATTATACCCATATAATTAAGGTACAAAATAATTTTAGAAAGGAATTTGTGATTATTTCTTTTAGTCTAATACTCTTAATATAGTATGTCTAATATGCATTTTAACCTAAGTACAATGAGGTGAAATTTACTAAAACAGAAACCTTCACAATTGCTGAAAATATCAATAAAAGCAGAATGTACTTTGCCCTCTAGATAAGAAAAGAAACCATGAAGATATTACTATAATGGTTTTTTTAAATATATGAATTAATTTTCTTATCACCTTGCTTATACATTATTGCAAGCAAGGAGTATAGAGATAGTACAAAAATAGTATTTCTCAAAGTTGAGAACATGATAAGAGAGTCTTTTCTCTATCTTAGGATACCAGAAGAAGGCATGGAAATTTTGACTAAATCAATATTTGTTAATATAAATTAAATCATTTGAGTTATATAATAGTGCAATAGCAAAAGTAGACATCATACATTACTATATACTTTACCATTTTCTATACATACTCTTATGTAGCTTTCTCCACACTAATGGGTATATCCTGTGTTAATATTTTTCTGGTAAAAAAAAAAAAGACTATTTTGAAATTTTGCTATATCTATCGTTAGCATGGGGAATAGGAAAAAGATTGAATTTATTGAGGAAAAAAAACTTCTTACCTCAATGGGGTCTTTAATTATAAACTTCAAGATCCAAATATTTCCAAATTCTGGATTTACCAGATAGAGATACATTCTCAGTTAGTGGATGTGCAGGGTACCTTCTTTCATCAACTGTATATTAAAACTTACTTGATGTAAAATTTAATGTGTCTAAAATTAAATTATTCTTTCAAAGACTGCTATTTCCATAGCATAAATACTTAATGCTTATTAACTGAATTGGATTGAATTGAACCAAATTTGATGATGGATTGGTTTGCATGGTTGTTTGACTTTTTTTTTTTTTAACAAATAAATGAATAGTACATTATAGGTTTATGGCAGAAAATGATATATTCATGGAAAATTATGAGTAGAATATTAGAAGAATCATTACTTAATTTCTATGTCCTTCTGTCTTGGTCATGCATATTAGAAAAAAATGTGGCAATTATTAATCTAAGGCAATGGTAATACCTTCTAATGAAGAGGTCCACCATGGAGCTCAGGTTGAAGAGTATTGTCTTATGGATAATTTTAGTCCTCCAGATTCTCCTGTTTTACAGATGGCATTGTGTTGATCACATGAAGCCTGAGAACTTTTCAGGACCTCTTACAAGAGATCTGTGGTTACTCAAAGTTGTGTCCTATCCATGTAGGAAAGACCAAGTACACAAAAGAAAATACTGCCTAGGTTTCAACATGCATTTGGATGGTCATTCCATATAGCATGTCCAATACAACTGGAAAACCAGCTGGACACAAAGTTGAATGGGAAGAGGAAAAGGGGATGATTTGCTTTTGAGAAATTGCAAAAGTCTTTTCCTGACTCCCAAGGTTTTAGGAAAATCATAGGTTCACTTTTTCAATATTAATATGTTTCCTTTGTTATTATACGGCAGTAATATGTGAACACCACTCCCTGAGGAATTAAAGATGAGTATAACACAGAGGACAAAAGAAAGGTAAACTTTGATGTCCACACACTGTATCATATAATTAATGAAAAATTCCAAAGAAGAATAGGAATAAAATAGGGCATCAGGGAATTGTATGATATGAAGAGAATATTGACTGTTCCTCTGCCACAAGTAAGGAATGACTGAAGGGTAGTAAAGTGCTAAAATTTTTGATAGTGGATGAGAAAGGCCCATAATATATTGGGTAGAATCCTATGGTGAACTTTTGGGAAAATGCAGACAAGAGTCATATAGAATGGGCATATATGGATAGATTGAAATCTGCATTACTGGAGATCCAAATGAGTATTTGAATACATAAATCAAGATAGGATTGTAATACTAAGGGTTTTTTGGAGATTTTTTCTATAAAAAGATTCCTTTTTTTCCTGTATAGCTCAAGTAAACAACGATATCAAGGTACAATGCCAAATTAGAAACTCAGCTTTCAATTTTCCTGAAATAGATACATCTAGGTCAAGATCAGTATGAATAATAAATCATGTGAAGTAGTCGTAGTATTTGAATTCATGCTACATATTTCCATTGAGTTGAAACAAGAAAGCTGTTCTTAAACAATTATAACTTTCAGGAATACAATTTTGAATACATGCAAATGCTGCACAGAGATTGATTATTTCCTCTATGGGCCTAGCTGTACATTACATCTTATTGAGTTATTTATATTTTATTTTATCGAAGTGGTGACTTTCATTTTTCATACTGTACATATTATTAACATTTAAAGTTTGGAGAAGTTCAAGTTTCTATAGCATTATTTCCAGTAAAATAAGTCAACTGGGAAACTGTATCTTAGAATTGAATACACTAAAAATCTTGGAGGATTGTTAAACCAGATTAATAAAAATGAGAGTTTATAATATAAACAAAACTCAAAATAATGAACTAAGAGAAAATTAATTATCAAAATCTAAATACTAAAATTCTACATGTTATCATCTAAGGGACATGACATCTTTTGGCTTTCAAATGATAGCTTTTGAAAACTGGTCCTTCTGACTCAATGAAATGACAAGCATTTACTAAAGGCTTCCTATGTGGGAATGTTTTTTGGTGAGTCTCTTAAATTTATTCCAGAGACCTAGTGGCAGTCACCTG
This sequence comes from Pseudochirops corinnae, assembly GCA_028646515.1. Lineage (NCBI taxonomy): Eukaryota > Metazoa > Chordata > Mammalia > Diprotodontia > Pseudocheiridae > Pseudochirops > Pseudochirops corinnae. The sequence continues at coordinate 199,086,376 of CM053588.1, forward strand.
GAAACTTAGTCTTTGGTACAGAGAGTTCATAAGAGGCTCAGTGAATTATCCAAGGTCTCATAGGTAAAATAAGCAGAGCTGGAATTTGAACTCCTGTCCTGGGACTCCAATTTCTTTCCTCTTTCAGTCTCACAATGCTGCCTCTTATAAGTTTTGTTTTATTTTTATATTACTTTTGATTAGCACTATTTTTCTGAGAGGAAAATTTGAGAAAATTCACAAAGCAGAAACACTCAGTATAGAATTTATAACTATGAAGGGCCTTAACATGATATTTTTTACTTTCCTTTTTCTATAGAAGCCCAGAAAGTTTAATTCAATTATTGAAGGTCATCTTTATGTTCCCTTACAGTTCTATAATTCAAGAGCTATTTGAGGAAGTTATACTATCTAAAAACAAACACACCAACAAAAAGCAACAAAAATAAATCTAGACTCTATAGAAAAAGTGGATGTTTAATAGAAACATGGAATTGCAACCTTGTAGGAACCATTGATTTCATCTAGTCACAATCTTTTTTTTTTTGGGAGGGCAGTTGGGGTTAAGTGACTTGCCCAAGGTCACATGGCTAGTATGTGTGTCAAGTGTCTGAGGCTGGATTTGAACTCAGGTCCTCCTTACTCCAGGGCCAGTGCTCTATTCACTGTGCCACCTAGCTGCCCCTATCTAATCACACTCTTAAGGATACACCTAGTTAATAAGACCCAGAAACATGATATTAAATGAGCCTAGATAGATACAATTTTTATCTTTGGTTTGACCATTGGATTTCACCAGTCAATAAGCATTTATTTAGCCCCTGCTTTGTGTCAGGTAGTCTGCTATATACAAGGGGGAATACTAAGAGAAAAAAATGGAATAGTTCTTGCCCTCCAGGCATCTATAATCTATTGTGAGAGATGTCTATTGAGATAGAGATCTAGATATGCAAAACGATGTCTATACAGAGAGTATATCCATCTATATTTGTATATAAATTTCCTTGAGGTTCAAGAATGGGAAAATAACTGGAAGGATTTTATTTTTTGTTTGAAAGAAAGGGAAATTTTAGGAAAAAATACTTGCGAGGTATGTGACCTCTATGCCCTTAGTAAATGGTTAGTGTAAAAATATGATTTTTTTTTTTGTTTTCACTTTTACTTCCTATTAATAGGAATTCCTCTTATTTTTGGACATCCTCAAAATTAATGAATAATCTTTGATTTGGAAATTTCTAAACCACTTCAGAGACTCAATTTTTAATATTTATTTCAACTACGCCTCATCGTCTCTCTCTGTATTTAGACAAACAAAATTTATTACTAGGGCATATATGGGTATATATGTGTGTGTATATAGAAAGATAGATATAGATATATGTATTCTTTCCCATGACTCATATCTCTAAGCATTCTGCTAGATTTTTATGGGATTTTTATCTTGTGGCAAAGAGTTTGGTTCTAGGTATTCACTTACTGCTTTTAGTTTTAACACCAAAGTTAAAGATACACAACACATAGCATTCCAACCCACATCTCCACAGGATACTAATATTTCCAGATTCTGGTCAGTGGTCCAGGATCTGAACAGCAATGATAATAACAACCACCACCACAATCAAATAGTGCCAAATGATTTAGCTGTTCTTGTTCAGTTGTGTCTGATTTACATGATCCCATGGACTTATGTCCATATAATTTTCTTAGTAAAGATAATGGTGTGGTTTGCCATTTCTTTCTCCAGTGTATCTCCATTTTATAGACAAGGAACTGAGACAAATATGGGTTAAGTGACATGTCTAGAGTCACATAGCTAGTAAATATCTGAGACTGGATTTGAACTTGGAACTTCCTGATGCCAAGCCTGGTACTCTATCCATTGTACCACCTAGCTGTGTTTAGCTTGTTCTTTGGAATTTCATGGAGATGAAATTTCACCTATGTGAGGAGCAGAATGTGCACTTGGCATGATGTGGGAATGTAGAAAGCCAGAGAGAGGAGGATCTGTAAATAGGCCTGAAATTGTGAAAATTTTATAGGTAAGACTTACAGATTGCTTTAAAACAATCTGCAAATCTACAGATGTCTCCTTTCACACTTGGAATAAATACATAGTCTCCAGAAACCAAGAAAACACCTGAGATACCTTAATCCAAACTGCAATATTTCTGAGCCAAGTTCACTTGTTAGTTCTAAATATAAAGATGTGCCTTTTTAAAAATAGGACAGATACATGTGATACTCTCAGAGATGTGAGAAACGTTGCTTTGGTCCTCATCCCTAAGCAATGCTTTTTCCCTTTCTGCATCATATGATGTTAGAATTTTGCTGTAAATTTCGGGGTCAAATAATCAATATTAGCTTTACAATATCTAAAGTTTTTTTTAATGGTAATGTGTTTTTAATATAAAGCGCCTTATTAAAAAATACTGTGAAAAGTATTCTTTTAAAATGTATTTGTTAAGCTTTCTTTGCTAGTTTGCATTTTTTCCTGCAACAGAATATCTAAGCACTAAAATTTGACTGCTGAAAATTTCAACTCATTTGAATTTTACAGATTCACAGTTCCTAGCTACTATCCCCAAAGGGCTAGATTTTTTAGCATGCTGATAAATCACTGAGCCTTTGCAAAGAAAGAAGGGGGGGGAGGGAAATAAGGCAATACAGTGACTAAGAGAATAATATTTAATTCTCATGGTTCAAATAAGGCATTGGGAATGGAATCTCAGAGTTTCATCTTAGACTCTCTAAGCTTATAACATAATTGAGAAATGATGAAATCACAAAGAACTTAAACACTGAACTCTGCTTAAAAATAATTCAACAAAGCAAACGCAACATCTGCTGGGACCGGAGAAACAGATTGAATTCAGGTGGAAATAACCTCGGTGTTAGCTGCTTAGACTTAATATGACACAGGGAAGAAGGGGAATACCTTTCAGAGTCAAGAGCAGAAAAATGTGTTTGAAGGAACTTTTTTGCACTCTTCTACCAGTCCCCATGTAGCATTATGACTTTTATATGATATATGAGAATTAGCACGAAGACAGGATTTAAATTGAAACGTTTGCCGATGTCAGACTTGCATGAATGGAGAAGCTATGTAAACTTCAGCCACTTTTAAAGACTTAAAGCTGTTCCTTTCCTTTCTCTGTGTGTATATGTGTGTGTTCTTTGCATTTGATTCAACAAATTCTGTTGGCTTTTGTCTGACTTCCTCTGACTCTGTGTCAAAAATTGATTATTATCAGAGACAAGAAAAATAATGGAATATAAAGCATGGCTGATCAAAACATTACTCTCAATATGTCAAGATAAAAAATGTAAGCAGAGCAAAGGAGTGCAAGAATGTATTGATTCATTAAAAGCATGACCAGAATGCTGTGATAAGAATTTTAAGACTACTTTCTCATGCAGGGCAACGCTAGACAGAGCTCATGATATAGTTAGGTCTTCAAAGCAAGGTTTATATACTACTCCCTCTTCATATCTAACTTGCTTTGTACCTGGAGAACCACTGATTTTTACCAAATGAGACACCTGCTCAGTGTGACTTGTTTCATTTCCACCCCTAGATTTTGTATGAAGTTAACGACCACCAATCACCCATTGCTAATCAGCAAATACCAGGCAGTTATGCCACAACAGGCAACTGTTTAGAAGGTGGGGAAACTCTGGGTTTTGGATAATTGAGTTAAATGCCCGGAGTTCTTGTCAAGCTCAAGATTATGACTCTTAATTCCAGGGCAGACTGACCTCTTCTCCAGAAAGAGCCTTTGCAACTTTAAGTCCTGCTGAAGCCATTTTCTTAAGTTAATCAGATTTGAGCGCTGGGGTTCCACAGCAGGGAATAGAGTTCATACAAATGAGCACTTTTCCCACCTGCCGTGTCTTTTCGGTTCTGAAGGGCTGTCTGCAATAAGTTATTTTAATACAGGGAATCACGCCTGATGAATGCAGCAATAACTTTCTTTTGTAAAATCATGGGCTCATCTAGATTTGTAGATCCAACAAACCAATCAAGGGGGCATTTTTCCCCCTTCTCTAAATTACATCATTGCAACCACTAAATAGAATTTCTTAAGTGCCTGGTTTATTGCTAGGCTGAAAATAAAAGGTATCCTAAGTAACCTGTATTGACAATCTGTTTTCTGCCTCTGTGACATTGAATGGCTGCCCCCAAAACAGTATCATGCTAACATGGAAGGAAGACTGGATTTGATGTTAGATGATACAAGTTTAAATCTTGCCTGTCACTTATGACCTGTATGAATCTGGGCAGATTGTTGTCTTTGAGGTTGATTTCCTCATCTGTAAAAAAAAAGGGAGGTTAAAGGAGATGGTCTATAAAGTTCCCTTTGAGCTCGAAAATCCATGATCCTTATTCCTAGAATGGTGTATCTGCCCAAATCTACCAACTCTACCTAGGAAACTGTGTCCATTCAAACCTTAACAAGTACCATCTTCTAAAAGAGGTCTTTCCTGATCCCTAACCATTGATTATCACTTGCCATCTCCCCTAATCACTTTGTATTTATTTTCTATTTATTTATCAGACTACATGTTTACCCCACTCTCCATGAATAAGGAGAATACAAATTTCTTGAGTGTAGGGAAGATTTGCTTTTTTTTTTATTCTAGTCACCTCACACACAGTACTTGGCAATTAAGAAGTTAAGAATTAATTAAGAGAAAGTACTCCTTTACTTTTTGTATTTGTAGCCTCAATGTTTAGCACAGTGTCTGGCATATTGGGAGAGCTTAATGAGTGCTCATTGATTGGTTAATAAATGCTTGTTAATTTAAATTGAATTAGCCCCATCCTAATGGACTTTTATGATTTCAAGAAAATGACATTGTTGATGTAGTTAGAACATTTTTAAAAAGTACTTTACGCAAAGGAAAACCATTTACCTATCTCCCACTTCCCCTAGGGAAGCAATTATAGAGAATCATTATGTATAGTAAGATAGCTAACACAAATTCTACAAAAGCAAGCATTTCTAAATTCTACCACATGCTTCCAAAATGTTCTCTCCCCACACTTGTGCTACATAGCCTTCTTATGTAAAATATAAAGGAGGTTGTGAATCATTGTTTCTCATTTGGATACCTCCTTTCAAGGTAGTAGCAGGAAACAAATCAGTGGAAGGGAGATATGTTGCAGGGAATAAACTCTATAAAGTAGAATTTTTTTTTTCATCCAGTATCCACATTCAGGTATATACATACACATATACACACATACATATATGCATGTATGTGTATATGTATATTTATATGTATGTGTGTGTATGTGTGTATGTGTGTATGCATGTATGTCTGTCTGTCTGTCTGTCTGTCTGTATGTATGTATGTATGTATGTGGAGGAACTTGAAGAAGAAAGGTCCTAAGGACCTTATCAAGGAATTATATGACCAGAAAAAAAGACAGGATGTTTACATTTATGTGGTATGAGAGAGGGATGAGGGCTAGATAGAGTGAGTGCTCCACTGATATATTTACAAAATTCAGAGAAATGGAAGAAGGTATTCAGTGTGTTCAACGGGCCTGCTTGTGTTGGGATTTTGGAAGAACATGGACAAGAAGCACACATTATGGATAGGCATGGGTAAATTTCAATCTGCATTAGGAGATCCTGTATTGATGAGATTTAAAATCCACTTGGGTATTTTTATGAGCAAAAAAAAAGTGGTATTTTTTTATTTTTCTAAAATATGAGTCAGTTATCATATTTGATTGATGGTTCCATGTTTCCATGTTTGATGGCTTTGCTCAAATAGAAGTTAACAGAGTTTTATAATATGGGAAGGGAGCCAGAATGCTTGAACCAGAAATAGAAACAAATGGAAGTTACTGCGTCAAACTGAGGTTAAGACCAGCTGAGGCAAAAGAAGATGCCAAGCAAAAGGAGAGCTAGAATGAGAGTGGCACAGAGCCAAAGTCAGTAGGTTTGAGAGAGGTGTCAAGAAAGTTACTAAAAAGAAAAACAAGAGGCAAGAGTATGGTGAGGTAAAAATTCCAGAGGAATCCTTTCAAGTCCAAGAGCTTTGAACAGTTGCATGAAGTAAGTGTTTAAATGCAACTTTCATTTATTTATTTATCTATCCATCTATTTATCTATATTTATTTTTTTGTAGTGGGATGGGGAATACAATTCACTCTTCTTGCTTCAATAAGGAATTAACCTGTCAACAGTTGGAATCCAAGTAGTTCTGGTTCAAACATCATGTACTATACAACCAATGTGCTATACTATCTGACAGTGCAGAAAGAAACTAGAGTAATTGAGCGGTACAGCAAAAGACATACTTGTTTATGCAAGATAACTTTTTGAGAAATAGATAGCCTGAAGTCCTGAAGGGTATGAACAAAATAATTATACAACTAAAGTTGTCACAGCTTTACCATGGTCAGTCACAATGAAGTAATCAATGAACATTTACTAAGCATTTATGTAATAAATCCAGGTCAGTCCTTACCTGGAAGTTCTCCATGATTCAGATGTATGAGATTCTATTCTCTGCTCAGCTTTTAAAATTAAATATTAAATGTATCATTCCTTTCTAGTCTTGCTAAGCTAAGGCTATAATCCATTAAATTGTGTTCATGACTGGTTAAAAATTCCCTTCTGAAGTACTGTTTGTCTTTAAAATTTTAAAAGGTCCTCCTAGCCTCAATTCTCTAATGCAAAGTGATAACTTCAGGTAGCAACAAGAGGATATGGCAAGACTAACCAAGGAAATATCTGAGAACTACTGGAAACTCCTCAGAACTATTTTTCTTTTAAATAAAATAATTTAGATGGCCACTTATTACATTTCTAAGGCTTTCTGAATTGTACTTAAGTGGCCATGCAGTTCCAGACTGAGGGAACTTTCCCCCAAGAAAAAGCCCATGACCTACTAGATAGAAATGTATTATCTCCAAGTTTCTTCTTTTGTTCCAGGAAAATTGGTCTCCCCTGTTCACTTCAATACTTAAAACAATGAAAGTTGTTAATGGGAACAGTGTGGGGAGAGAAATGTTCTCTAAATGAAAAAACAAAAACAAAAACAAAATATCTTTTAGCCTTTTTTTATTTTTGAAAGATGAATTTCCATTTTAATTTCTTGGACACACCTCTCTACCTCCTCTCTTTTTCTGATTACAGAAAATAGAATGAATTTTGGCAAATGTAAATGAATAACTCACAGAAGGGAATCATAGAGGGGGAAAAGTATATCTAGATAAGAGAGATAGTAAACATTCATGAAATTATAACTATTAAAATTCTTATATTCATTAATAAAAGATGATAGCACAGCAGAAAAAGCATTAGTCTCAAAGGTCTTGGGTTTTTGTACAGTGGAAAGAATACTGGCTCCTCAATTAGAGGTCCTAAGTACAAATCTGGGCTCTGATTCTAATTCTCCTTGTGAGCTTGGACAAGTGACTTATTTTTCCTTTCTTTTATGTAAAATGAAGGATCAAAACTCGGTGGCCTCTGAAGTCCCCTGCACTTAGCTCTACTATGCTCTTGTTGATTGTAATAAGTTTTGTTGGGAAATGGTAAGTCCCCCCCCCCGCCAAAATCACCTTTTGTAGAATTTCTAGCATCTAGATTATAGCTAAATCTAAATTATTTATGTAGGTATCAATGACTCTACTAATAAACTTCTTTCTCTTGAAAAAGTTCTAGGTATAGTGTGGTAAAAGTAAACAACTATTGAAACATGGTCTTTAAGTTATTCACATATAGACCAGTCACTATGTAGACATCTATCAGTTACCCAGGTAATCAGTACCACAGGCATTCACATTTGACTTTTCAGATCTCCAAGCTCCTCAATGATGCAGTGTTTTTTCTGCCTTTATAACCTAGAAAATTACCAGAAGAATTCTTCACTTTGAGCTGTGTGTATACACATGTAATATGTATCTGTACATATTTATATATACATGTATATTCATAATATGTATGTTTATGTATATGTTTATGTTCAAATCTGGCTTCAGACATGTATTAGCCATATGATCCTGGACAAGTCCCATAACTCTGTTTGTTCCCATTTGCTCAGATATAAAATAAATTGGAGAAGGAAATGACAAACCACTCTACTATCTTTCCCAAGAAAACCCCAAATAGGGTCACAAAGAGTCAGATATGACTGAAACAACTGAACAACAACAACCAAAAAAAACAACAAAAAACAAACAAAAATACATACACACACATATATGTTAATACATGTTTTTATTCTCCTAGACTCTTTATAGAAGATAATATTCACCTTTCTTGGTCAAAGATGAGCACACATGATTATTCTCTCCTTTGGGAAATTCTTCATCCACTTTCAACACAATCAGATTTATTTACTTATTTATTTTCAAGTCTTTTCCATGTAGTCTCACTGTGAGTGAGAAGCTGTCATATTTTTCTGCGGAGGCAGTTATATTTCAATTGCATATGAATGAAATCCAGCAAAAAAAAAGATATTTACCAACAGAAAGAATCCTTCAATGTGTTTTTACCAGTTTTATTTTTTTAAAGAATTTTTAAGAATTCAGTCTCAACTTTTGTTTCTCTTTCATGTTTATTTTGTTAAGCAAAGGATAATACTTTATCTTCCAACACTGTTGAATAAATGCTATTTGAAAATTAATTGCTGTTTGGATTCAAGGGTCATTAATGCAGAATATAACAAATGAGGTAACTGTGAACTTTTGCCCACAGCCAAGGGCCCATCTTATATTTTTATCTGAGTTTCTGAGAAGTTTCAAAAGTTGATTTAGATGTTTCCATAGAGACTAACGATTTCAACCTATTCCATTAACATGTTTTGGAAAGTGTGGACATAATTGGCCTTTTCATGTGACATTTTAAGTATATTGTTTGAAAGTTCATAATATGGAATTAATTATATATTTCAAAAATATTCATTTATCATTTTATGAATATACTCTGTTTCTTCACTTTTCTTGTAAGCTCTTGGGATCTGTCTTATTTTTCTCTTCTTTATACCATATAATAGGTTCTCAATAAATGTTTTTGGATGAGAATATCCTATATCTGACAGAACTGTTTAAAAAATCTGTGATTTATATCTGGATAATTCTTTGCCTTTTAGCTTATCAAAACCTCATTTCTATAATTCAAAAACCTCTTAAAATGATAACTTTTATTAAGATTTCCCCCTACATATTGTAGGTAAGAGTATAATCTACTCCCTTAGTATCTAGTTAGAATAAGAAAGCTTCATATGATTCTTTAGCTCTTGCTCACACACAAAGCCATACAAACAAAATCATCTGTATTAGTTTTCATATGTATGTGAAAAATAGTTGAACATTTGTCTATATCTATGTACATATATATGCCATTTAAAAAATTATTCACCTGTGTTAGACTATAGGGAATATCTAGTTTATTTGGAATACTTCTCAACCTAGAACCCTATTATGGGAGATGCATTTTGATGATGATGACAAAGAAGGTGATGCTGATGAAGAAAAAGAAGATGTTGATGAAATAGGTGATATTGAAGGAAAGGAATTCTATTAACAATGCCATCATGTTAATCAATTACATGATTAAAAAAAAAACCCTTTGTATAAGAATAATCATTTTCAAAGTCAAATCCTAGATGACTGATTATAAAATAAGCAAAACAGAAATGGGAACTTGATGAAACAACAAGAGGGGATTATGAAAGGTCAAGGGGAAGATGAAGTTGCTTTTATCATAATTTTCCACTATCTTCTTCTCCCTGATCAGTCTACTTCTGAATCACAACCAGACAGACAATTGTCTCTCATAGTATATTGTCCAGATGTATTGTCACTATTTAATGCATAAAGTTATACAGTGCCTATCTGGGACACAGTTGCTTGTAATAGCTGGCTCATCAGGACAGATTTTTTTTTTTGGTGGGGGAGGGGGGGCGCAAATATCCCCTACAGTTGAACAGATGGAGAAAACTGTTAACTGGCAATGATACTAATGGCCCTCCATGGCAGTCTCAGTGCTGAAACCAAAGCCATTGGGAGAAATGCTGACAATTGTTAAACTGGTACAACACCATTTTCAAAATTTAGTTTTATTAGATCCAAAATAGTAAAAGAAAACATTGAAATTCACTGATTCCAGTGGGAATGCACTTTTCATTTTATGTCTTTCCTACAGGCAGTTTTTGTTTAGTTAACTGTATAAATGGCTAATGAAATTCATGTTGGTCACTTATAGACTGATGAAGCAAGAGGAAGCAGTAAAAGCTTCACCTTGCTGCTCTTGCCACATAGCTGCTCCAGTCTGACTCTACACTGTTGCTTGAAATGTCTTCTTTAGAGTTGCTAAAACTTTATGATTCTTATTTTATGACACTTTCTACTCTTTAAAACTGACTTTGTCTATCTATTCTATCCATCCATTCATCCATGCATCTATGGTTACTTGCTACATTACCACATAGACAATGCTCACCAGTCTCTAAAATGTCTTTCTCTGTATATATTTGTTTACATAAATGAAAATAAATGTAAACATGCTTTGAACTCTTAAAAAGATATTGCTTAAATAAAAGGTAATAATGGCAATACTAATAAGAAGAATAAGGATCAGTATGAGGTAGTGGATAGAGAGCCTAGAAGGCCTAGGTTCTAGTCCTGTCTCTGATACTGGCTAGGTGATTGTGAGAAAGTCATTTAATCTTTGAGTGATCCAGGGAACTATCTGAGGTTAAAAATTACAGGGCAGTTAGGTGGTGCAGTGAATAGAACACAGCCCTGGACCTAAATTCAAATCCAACCTCAGACACTTGACACACTCAGTAGCTGTGTGACTTTGGGCAACTCACTTAACCCCAACTGCCTTGCCTTCCCTCCTCCAAACAAACAAAAAAACAAACAAACAAACAACTACAGGAGATGCTGATGTGTGTAAGTGGATGGAGTTTTTAAACTGAGGAATTCCTAACTGGGTTGAAATCATAGTTTAGAAAATGCTCCCAAACACAAACTATAACAATAATAGCAACATAACCATCTTAAGTTCTTTGTCTCTCAATATTAGCTATTCCAAGTGGTCACTCACTATTTTTTGAAGGAAATCAAGGATAAGTGACTTGTTCAGGGTCTCACAATTAGTAAGTTTCTGAGGTCTGATTTGAATCCTGTGACTCCAGATCTAGTGTTCTATCCATTGCACTACTCAGCTGCCCAATTACTCACTATTTTTTTTTTTTTTTTTACAATTTATAGGAACATTGAAAGGAGACAATAAGGTCAACCACCTACTCTGAGTTAAAATCACAGCGCTTGACTGAATTGCAAATAGTGGACATGTCTGCTAAGCCACTGTGATTGGAGATGCAAAGACAGTAAGACAGACCATCTTCTCAAGAAGTGTGTAATCCAGGAGGCGAGTTATAACAGGGTTATTGATAATGAAAAAATGACAACTCCTCTCCTCTTCCTCTTTCTTTTCCTTTTGCCAGGTGTTACCTTTGGTAACAGATTGGTACTAGCTTTCTCATCTGGCAGAAAAAGTCTGTTGAGGCTGATTCTTATTATACTTTATCTAAATCTGCCTCCCACACTTTTCAGATGTGGGATTCTAGGGTGTGAAACATGCATCATACACATATAATCCCCAGAATTCATTATCTCTTCAAGATCTTTAGGTCTTCAATGGCTTTTGCTATGGAATAATATGATCCTTGTAACCTTAGAGCCAGAGATTAGGCCTCTCGAAGTCCTTTGCTACAACAAGGTTTTTCTCCATATTTCTTTTTGCATGAATTTCCCTCCAAATTTATTATCTCTCTCATTCTGATCCGGTTTGCTTTAATGGTCTGTCCCTGTTACCACCTTATTAGCTGAGATTAGAGATCTGACTCTTCTTGAGGACACTGTACGCTAAACATCTGTCCTTATTCTTACCTATAGGCTTCTACTACACTGTTTGCGTCGCTAAACCTGACTCACGCATCTGTCCCTTCACAGATTAGTCCATTCAAATCCAAGTCTACAAATGAAAAACAAAACAAAACAAAACAAAACAATCTCTTAAAGAATACACATTACCAGAACATTTTCCTTGCTGATATGGATATAATTTGACACAAAAAATGTGTAATGCTGGTTTTTATGGAATATATTCAGAGCAAATTCTGAGTCCTCACCCATTTAGAGATGCTAAAATTCCTATCAAAAACAATCTTGCAAAGAATCCTCTTCAACCACCTCCAGTTACCAACTAAATCTCCCACACACATGTAGAACTCTCATCATTAATGCTAACTCCTAAAATCCTCTGAAGTTAAAGGAATTTATGTTAAATGCCACTCGTCTTCCATGTATGTATCCAATAACACCCATTCTATACATGATACATGTCATCTTTTATGCCACCTCATTACAATCATATTATGAATTGTTAGTTGCTTTATTGAGATTCTACTACATTATATCTTACAAGAATGGACTAGTGGAAAAGAATTGGACTTGGACACCTGAGAGTTGAACCTCATGCTCTTTAGAATTGGTTTAAAAGAGGAAGACTATATATGCACACTTGGTTGGGTATAGAAATCTATCTTACCCAATAGGGAAATGGGAGGGGAAGGGAATAAGAGATACTGGTGGTGGTGAAACAGTGAATTAAGAAAGGTAATGGTCAGAAACAAAACCAACTCTTGAGGAGGGGCAGGATAAAAAGAGAGAGAACAGGATAAATAGAAGAAAATAAGATTGAGGGAAATACAAAGTTAATAATCATAACTGTGAGTGTGATGAATATGAATGGAATCAGCCCACCTATAAAAAGGAAGCAAATAGCAGAATGGATTAGGAACCAGATTCTAACAATATGTGGTTTGCAAGAGACACAACTGAAATAGAAAGACACAGAAAGTTAAAATAAAGGACTGGAATGGAATCTATGCTTCAGCTGATGTAAAAAAGAATCATGATTTCAGAAAAAGAAAAAGAAAAAAAAAGACCTAATTGAAATAATCCGGGAAATTACATAATGCAGAAAGGTAATCTAGATAATATCAAAAATTATTAAGGCAAGTTTCTTTGATAAAGACCTCATTTCTCAAATACACACAAGGGAATCAAGTTAACTTGATATAAGAGCCATTCTCCAAATGATAAATGGTCGAAAGAGATGGACAGAGAGTTTTCAGAGCTAAAAAAAAAAAAATCAAAGCTCTCTATGGTCAAATGAAAAAAAAATTGCTCTAAGTCACTATTAATTAAAGAAATACAAATTAAAACAACTCTGAGGTATCACCTCATACATATCAGAAATGAAAAATGCTGGAGGACATGAGGGAAAATAGGTACACTAACAAACTGTTAGTGTAGTTGTGAACTGGTCCAACTATTTGTGAGAAGAGTTTGGAACCATGCCCAAAGGGCTATAAATATGTGCTTACCATTTGATTCAGCAATATCACCACTAGGTCTGTACCCCAAAGAGATCAAAGAAAAAAAATAAAAGAGTTCTACGTACAGAATATTTATAGCAGATCTTTTTTCGTGGCAAAGAATTAGAAATTGAGAGGATACTCCAATCGGAGAATGGCTGAACAAGTTATGGCATATGATTTTGATAGAATACATAAGAAATGACAAGGTAGGTATTTTCAGAAAAAAATGTTAAAACCTGTATAAATTGATGCAAAGTGAAATGAGAGAAAATGAGAGGTCATTACGCACAGTAACAGCAGTGTTGTAATGATGATCAATTGTAAAAGACTTGGCTACTCTGATCAATGAAATGATTCAAGACTGCTTCAGTAGACACATGATGAGAAAATGCTATCTACCTCCAAAGAGGGAAGTGATGAATTTTGAGTACAAACTGAAATATAATTTTCTTTATTTTTTTGTTTTTGATTTTCTTTTGAAATATGGCTAATATGGAAATGTTTTTCATGATTTCAGATTTATAATTAGTATTATTTTGCTTGCTTTCATACTGGATGTGGGATGATTGGGAACCAGAGAGAGAAATTGGAATTCATATTTTAAAAAGAAAATGTTAAAAATAAAATATTTTTAATAAAAGAAACAAAGATCAAAATTAATAGAAAAATAAAAATGTGAACATGAATAAAAAAAGAGATTTGGAGGAGGCACCAGGCTGTCTTAGGAGGGACAAACTTACACAGATCAGAAGTAGAGAAGATAATGTTTCTGTAGGTCAGGAAATTATCTGGTCTTGTAGCAGCTGCTGGGCATCTAGTATAGGCAAGATTGGGATATGAAGTAAAAAATGCCTGCCAAACCTCCAGAAACCAAAAACATAATATATTTCTTTCAGAACTCTATGAATGCACTATTATATAGAGCAGAATTCACTGGAAGAGAGTTCCATCTTAAACTCCATTCAAGTAAGATTTTAGTTAGTGAAGAAGCTCATTCTAAAGCAATTGCACCTGTAAAGCAATTTTATAGTATAGACCCTGAGGTCCTTCTGGGGAGCCTTCTGGGGACACTCTAACATCTCTAATTTCCTATGAAATGTTTAGGAATCACATGATACATGACTTGATTTGTAAGGTTAATAGGTGTGAGAATAAGTTCAATTAGAAATATGGATTTTAAAAAAGAAATATGGATTTCCACTTCAGTATTCTCAAATGTAGCAGAGAATCAAATCACTGTTCAGGGGCATATCCCTACCTGAATTTCAGAGGAAAAAAAAAAGATCCCAACAGAACTTCTCAGGAATGACCTAGAAAGGGTGCATTTGCCCTAACTCCTAGCAACAATTCACAGTGACAAACAAGACCCTCAGGCAAAGAGGGAAGAGCTAGAAAATGTGTTTTCATTTGCTCCTTCTCTTCCATTCCTCATCTGTACATTTCATTTGGAGGGTCAGGTACTTTCACATCAAATTTTTCATTTAGCTGATTTTTTTTAGGGGTTGTATGTCCCAAGTGAAGAGAAGGTAGTTTGGAGGAAAATAAAGACTAATAGTCTTGTGTAGGGAAGGAATTTCCAACTTTTTTGGTCCAGGTTTCTTGAAAATAGTCTTTTACTTGCACAAGATTGTTATCCTACCATTTTGACCTAAACCAAAGTACATCCAATTGTTTGGTAGCAAAAAAAAAAAAAAAATTATAAAACAAACTATTACCCTGTTTAATTTTGGATTGTTGTATCCAAGAATAAATCTGTATCAAATTCTCTTTATGGATTTTCTTGCCCTAGCTATATCTACCAAAATGTGTAGTAAATTGCAGCCTTGATAAGGTTACCAAAATTAATCTAATAGGCTCAGAATATTATCATAAAGTGAAAAGCTTGCAACTCTTTTCAGTAGCTTTCAAAAAAAATGGGTCCATCTGTCTATACTGATAAGTGGGTGATCATTTTCTTCTTTTGTTGGCATCTTGTTTCTGAAGTTAAACAGAGAGTCTCCATTTTATTTTTTTTTAATTGATAGATGCTAGCATTAATAGGAATTTATATCTCTACTATATACCTACCCTGATCCTTTTTCAATATAATAATGTCTTATTAGTGTAGAAACCTCATACAAAAGTTATTTGGAAGTTAATTTTCCTGAAGAAAGCTGCCATGTGAAAAACAACATTGATTCTTGTTCTATCTTTTGTAAAATGAGTTTAAGAGCCCATCAACCAAATTTGCTCTTTCTCTGAAGCTTTCAGGTGATAAGCTGATGACTTCAGACTGACCCATATGTATACATTTGAAATTTCACAAGGTACATGCTATTGCTTCTCTCCAGGGAGTACCCTTTCCTTTTGGAAAATAAAAATATTAAAGGTAATAGAAAATCTTCTATCATATTAAAATTTCTCTGGGTATTTTTTACTACAGAATTCTCAGGCTCCATTTTCTCCTTGATTTGGGACAATTTAAAACTTCACATCTTTCCCTGCTGTATTGTGATTTATATTCATTTTTAACTCCAAATTTTAAATCTAGGGTGGAATACCACTGTATAGTTGTGATAATTGAGTTGGTATGAAGTTAATACTTCAGCTAATCACAGGTACTACACACACTCTTCTTTCCTGTACTCCCTTATACCACTGTATAGTTGTGATAATTGAGTTGGTATGAAGTTAATACTTCAGCTAATCACAGGTACTACACACACTCTTCTTTCCTGTACTCCCTTATTTGTGTATTTAAGGATATTGCAAGAAAGGATAATTGAAGCATTTTTAAATTATTCCCCCTTTTCACTGTCAGTCAAGTTAGAGGTTTAATGCCTAACTTAAGTTGATAGCAAAACAGAAATCAGAGAATATATCCATACTAAAATACATGCCGGGCAATAATGATTGAAAGAGCTCTTCCCATTGGAACAAGTATATCAAATCAACTAAGGGAGAGTTCCAGTTTTCACGCGAGGAGAAAATTCCCCCAAATCTCTAGTAGAACAAGCTGAGGATAGAGACATGATAGAGAATGCCAGCTCTTCATATGCTGTCTTCTTCCTAGAGTCTTTCTTTCTTTAAGTAACCTGAAGAGAGGTTGTCATCATGCAGGTTCTTTGAAATAGTAGATTAGAAGTTTCCTGGATCTCTCTCTCCATTTACACTTGAACAACTCTACTCTCTCTCTCATGCTGGATGGGGCACTGATCTCCAAAAATATACAGAAAATTCTATACCAATGGGTTTTATGACTTGTGTTACATATGATTTATATAAAGGCAGTATGATGTAACAATGAATACATGGTTTAGTGTCAGAAAGACCTGGATTGAAATCCTCCCTCACCACATTACCAGCTAAGTGACCATGAATGACTCACACAATCCCTGTGAGTGCCTCAGTCACCTTTACAATGTTTTATTTGCTAAGAGGTAATTGCCAAGAGGTTTACTAAAAGGTCATAGAGAGGTTACACTCTGCTTTTGATGAGGGGTTTTCTATACCAGGAGCTTCTCATGA
Source organism: Pseudochirops corinnae (assembly GCA_028646515.1). Lineage (NCBI taxonomy): Eukaryota > Metazoa > Chordata > Mammalia > Diprotodontia > Pseudocheiridae > Pseudochirops > Pseudochirops corinnae. The sequence continues at coordinate 199,103,278 of CM053588.1, forward strand.
TTATAAAATCACAGATCATTCATGCATATGGGTTATTAAACAATAACAATTCTTCTATTATTATGTATTATTATAGTTATAGCTATAATGTATATATCACTTTAAATTATGGAATTTTCCTTACAAATACTCTCCTTTTACCCTCACAACAACACTGGAAGGTATATGCTATTATTATTCCCATTTTATAGATGATGAAACTGAGGCAAACAGAGATTTAGAGACTTGCTTAAAGTTACACGATTATGAAATATCTGAGATTAGACTTGAATTCAGGTATTTCTGACTTGAGGTACACTATTCTATCTTCTGTACCATTTAGTAGCCTTATATAATTCATGCAATATATTAATTTAATAGTAAATATTTTCTTGTTATTTACAATAATATAATGATAATAAATAACTCACATTTACATGGCTCCTATTGGTTTATAATGCACTTTCCTCACAGAAAATTAAGGATGTGGAAGCTTACCTCTTATTGCATACATTTTTTAGATTAGGAAACTGAGGTTTCCATCAGTGAAGTGGTAGGATCTCACAATGTCATATATAACATTACAATTTAGTTGAGTCTTCTGATTTAAAACCAATGTTCTTTGAATCAGACTGTCTTCCAATTCCCTTCACATTTTAATATAGTGTCAATTAGAAACTAACCTCATATTTTAAGCTTGTGGAGGGCAGGGACTATCTTTTGTTCCTTTTTATATCCCCTGTACTTATTCAGTACCTGAGACATAGCAGATCCCTAATTATTTTATTTATTGATTGATTCATATATGTCCTGTTACTACTTTAAGGTGTAAGTTAAGGCTCATTTTTAAAATTTTAATAATTTCTTCAGAATTAATTTACAACCTTGCAAAAATGCCTGGGGCTTCCTGATAGACTGTATTTATGTAAACCTGGCTTTGCTATCAGAATGCCACAAGCCTGATAGGCAATTTGATGAACTTTCCCCATCTGTCCAGGATAACCATTCATATTTTTCCCCTAAGCTTCCACAGTAGGAACAGTGGAGATGAGCTGTTTGTTTCTGTGTCCATGGTTACAGCCTTGGTGCCCACCTGATGTATCTTCTTCATAAGTTTAGAGATCATTTCCCTGTCCTCCACTATCACAGAACATGCAGCAATGAGACACTCCAGGTTTTGGCAGAATTATCTCCCAACAGCAAGAGTGAGCTGGGAACCGCATATATTATTATTGGGCATAGGCTTAAATAAAATGTGAAGTTCCTCAGGGATAAAGAAAACATCATTAGTCTCATTGTTGTAAATGTACATCATGTTCAAAGTTGACCATTCTTAAGAAAAACACTGCTGTCTGCATTACCTATCACTTAGGAATATACAGTTCTCTAAATGATATTAAGATAAACAACTGAGAAGTGAAAAATATAGTCAAATTACAACATATAGATGAATAAAAACAAATTTTCCTTCTTTTACTGCATACTGAATTGGATCAAACTTGTTTCTGTTAGGAGATACAACTCAAATCCAGAAATGTTTTATAGTTATAGAATTTTATAGAGGAACAGCTTTGTGTAGGGGATAGTGAGCCATCCTTAGAAGCAAAATAATCTGAATTCAAAACACTGTTGCACAGTGACTATATCAGCCTGAGCAAGTCACTTAACCTCACAACAACTGAACCATTTTTGAAACACTATCAAGTTGTATGAGAGTTATACAAGCGTACTGATTTGCACTGATAGATGAAGTATCACTCCAGCGAACTTTCTATACCAAGAACTTGCCAAGTGTAGTGAACAGGGAAAGGGGAAAGACATATGAGTTCTAAGTATATTTCATGATTTTATTTTTTAAGAAGTGCTTACAATTCTTGTGTGAAAAATAAGTAATAAATACTTAATTCACATATTAAAAAAATTAAGATGGAATCAGTATCTCGCCAAATTTGCTTGGATAAATCTGGAAGTGGAACCCATTCCAAGATAACTTTATTTACTAAATGAGAATAGGAATTTGATATGCTGCTTTCCTCAGCTTTCTCATTTTTCTAGTTTCTTCCAGAGATCCAATTTTTACTGTTAACTGATAGCCAAAATCCCATTACGAATCAAATCATGATAGCTTTACATAATGTTCTTTATGCATGAAAGTGAAGAAATAACCTAATGCAAAATGAGACAGATCTAATTACATCGATTAATAAATGGGCAATAACTTTAAAAGGAATTCACTTCGTCAGAGCCCTGCAATAACTGTAAGGTATAGGATTGGATATTGGACTTAATCTGCCTAGTGATGGAGTTACTCTTACGTGTAATTTGTCCCTCCTGGAGTGTGCTAATTTTTATTATTAAATTACATTAATAAAGCACTGCTTTGCTATCTGGCTTGTGTCCCAGTGAACTGAAGAAATAAGGACACTGCTTAAAGAATCTCAATCAGAATAAATTATTTCACCCTGTAGGATTTGACAGATTACATTAGATTCATTTCACAAATAAATATTGCATGAAACACCCACTAAGTGCAATATACTTTGCCAAGTGCTGGTGGAAATATAAGGATGGTTTCTTCATTTATGTATTCCTTTACTTATTTGTTCATTCATTTGTTTATTTATTTAAGAATAGAGTCATTGCCCTCAAGGAGTCTGCAAACTTTTATTGAATAGAATAAATGTGGATTTTATTTTCATAGAACTAGAGGTATTTAGACCAATAACAGGCATGTTCTGATAAATGTTTAACAACCAGCTCATCAACAAAAAGTATGCATGAGGCATTTTAAAGTTTAATCTTCATTATTAACATTTCCTCCATTACTGTCTTTAGTCTAGAAGTCAAGAAAACAATAAATCAAGCTCTAATCAATAGATATGAGGATTTCCAAAGTATAAATAGTCACTTTGAAAACTTAACAATCAGCTCTTGCAAGAAAGGAGCTGACTCTATGAAACCCTGTGCATAAGCCTTAATTTCATCATTTGTAAAATAGAGATAATGATATTCTCACTATGTACTCTGTACAATTTATATGAGGATCAAATGAGGTACTGCATGTGAGATTATTATGTAAGTTATAAAATGCTACATGTAATCTACAAAAGATTTGGATGGGAATTAGACACAATGATAGTAGATGTAAACTGTGGTTGGCACATAACATTATTTTAATAAATGAGAATAAAATTAGAGTATTCTTGCATTTTCAGGGGAATATGCAATTTAATGTACTGTCTCTACTTTACAGAGTGTATGTGATCAGATATATAGTCACAAGAATAAGTTGAGCCTACTCCCTAAAACCCTCCCAGGTATTCATGTCCCAGGAGAAGATGTTTGCATAGGCCTAAAAAATCCTGTTGATTCTTAATGGAAAGTGTGTTCATCCCTACAATATAAGGCAGATCCTTATGAATCAGAAATCCCATCTGCAACCCTTAAGGGAAATTCGCTGGGCATATTTATCATATTTTCAATAGCTTAACCAAACTTTGTTTTTATATCATAGGGAAACAGAATGGGAAAATAATGACCCACATGCATACAGTGTTGCTGTTTTTAATGAAAAAATATTGAGTCTAGATGATATAAAATCATAAATGAAGGGTGCTAAAATTAAATGAATGGAAAGACCACCATTTGCTGGCCTCCATTAGCACTACCTCCTAAAAAAAGATATAATTAGAACTAAATGAATAACTCCCAACATATCCAATTCAATTCCCTGGTGACAAAAAAGTAGAGCAGCCAAAAAAGCAGTAGGTCATCTCACTGCTGTGCCTTTGAAGAGAAAGGAGTCTGAGGTGCTATTTTTAATTAGGAATTCACTGATGCAAGAATCAGCTCCTCATCTGTGGCTTAAACTGTACACATTTGTAGTTATGTAGTAGGTGATGGGCATAGGTTCTTAAATGCCTAATTCTTTTTCAGATTCAAAATGAATACTCTGCATTAAAAAAAAAATTAAGTTTCTTAGTTGTTTCCTTAAGCATGCTTTCCACTGGATTACAAAAAATTATTGTGTACAATGGAAGCAGAGTGTCATATTCCTCTTTACTGAGGAATCAATTTATTGCTGATGCTCCCACTTTTGCCTTTCACTCATTACTTTTTCTCTTGCATGGTATATTTCTAGGGGAAGGAAACATGTAGGGGTCAGTGATCAAGAAGCGTTCTCTTATTAGTTCTTTTATCCTCCAAAGTAGTCCACTAAGTACAGGAATTATACTTTGCTCATGCTCGTCTTGGACCATTTTTAATTAGTAGAAGAAAGATTTGATGAATGGAACAGAGAGGAGTTGGAAAAGAGCAGGTATTTAAGGTGAGAAAATAAAAAAGTATGCAAAGTTGGCCTCTGACAGTACCTAACTAAGCGATCTCTCTGCATCTCAGGTAATTCTCTAACACTCAAGTTGAAATTTGTGTGGCTAGCGGGGGTTCCCGCACAACTTGAGCTATCCTCAAGTTTATTAAAGATCATAGTGATACTGAAGCTTTGAAACTTCTCTTAAAGCTAATAAAAATAATTTGATAAAGTTCTGGAAAGCTCAGAAAACAACAAATACCACAACCTTCTTCTAGAGTTCAATTGCAAGATCTATATATGTCTTGGATTATAAACTTATCATAAACATTATTAACTCATATCATACTATATACTCATATCTCATTTTTCTGTTGTTTCTTTATGGTAATTGAAATTTGAAAGAATATTTAACAAAACAAAAATACATAGCAAAAATGAAAATAAAGACATTATCCAACTAATGGTTGCTCCAGAAATATGTATAAGAATAAAAGTCTGATCAATATATATTCAAATAGTCATAATGAAAATAGTTAAGAAAAGTAGAATGGATATATATTTTTGGCATGTGCTATTACTAGATTTTTTCTTCCCCCTTTTCCCTGGGTATACAATCAATTCTACTTTAGAGTAACTCTAAACATTTTATAGCTGGACACCTTAGCTTGAAAACCAGTAGATGACATATTGTCAATTATTGGCAGAGGTGCAGCTTTAGAGGGGTGATTAATGAGACAACTCTTCTTCACTGACTCACCTTAGCCATTCCAATCCCATTCCCATCTAGTTATGAGATCAAGACATAAGCCTGAAGTGGATGGGGGATGACAGGTCTGCTTAGGCAAAAGGTTATAGAGCATATATGGATTGTGAATAAGATGGATAACAGCAGACTGGTACTTGGTTGGCATGTATACTGTTAAAAAAAATCTCATAAAGGAATCTGTTCAGAGTAAACCATGGAACCATAGCCTTTTAAAATTGAGAGAGATCTTAGGGATAATATAGTTTGTCCCCTCTTTTTTAGACATAAATGATTTGCCCAAGGTTTCACAGATGGTTCTTATTGACATACACTAGTTTTTTTTTTTTTGCTACACTATGAGCAATTTACTATCTTTACTGCTTACTAAATGACTAAAACTAATAACACTTTATGATGAATTTATTATTTTAGAGATTTGAGAAATAAAATACAATGTAAAGTTTAAAGAGGGTACGTTAGCAGCTGGAGAATCATGGAAAGTTTCATCGAGAGGGTGATATTTATTACAGTAAAATATTTGGAGGTAGCAGTAATTCAAAAGGCAAAGGAGGATTTGAAGAATGCTTAAGAATAGGGAACCAAAAAGAAAAAAAAAAAGAAAAAAACTCTGAGCCTGCTTAGTATTTTATATTTTGGGGACATAAAGTGGCATCAAATGGTATAAGATAGAAGACTGCCATGTCATGTTGTGGCAGGAATTATGCAAAACTTACATTTGCAATTGAATGTTGTGTACAAGCAGAAGTAATTGTATGGAACTTACACTTTTCAATGACATGCAAATGGACCAATTTCCTCTTGGCAAATGAGTGTCATGATTCTTCATGGCAAAGGATAACACTGTGTATTGAGGAAATATATATCTATGTATACATATACATATACATATATGAATGTATGTATACACAAATACATATATACAGAAACATTATGTATGTGTTTGCATATGTGCATGTTTTGAGAATCATTGGGCTAGAATGTAGAATGATTGAAAAAGAGTGTTCAGAAATTAAAGATATCAATAAACATGAAAAAAATTCTCTAAATCACTATTGATTAGAGAAATGCAAATTAAAACAACTCTGATGTACTGGTCAGATTGGCTAAGATGACAAAATAGAAAAATGATAAATGCTGGAGAGGATGTGGAAAAATTGGAACACTAATACATTGTTTTTGGAGTTGTGAACTGATCCAACCATTCTGGAGAGCAATCTAGATCTAAGTCCAAACGGCTATAAAAATGTGCATACCCTTTTACCCAGTAACACAATTTCTAGAGCTGTATCCCAAAGAGATCATACAAGTGAGAAGAGGACCCATATGTACAAAAATATTTATAGTAACTATTTTTGTGGTGTCAAAGAAATGGACGTCAAGGGGTTGCTCATCAATGGGGGAATGGCTCAACAAGTTGTGGTATATGAACGTAATGGAATACTATTGTGCTATAAGAAATGAGGAGCAAATGAACTTCATAATAACCTGGAGAGACTTATATAAACTGATGCTGAGTGAGGAAAGCAGAACCAGGAGAACTTTATACACAATTACAGACACATCGTTTATGTGATGACTAACTTTGATAAAGGTTAGAAGGTTACAATACAAGGTTAGAAGATAACTACAAAAGGGTCATGATTGAAAGGGATATCCACATCCAGAGAAAGAATTACAGAGTCTGAATGCAGCTTGAAGCAAACTATTTGCTCTCTCTCTTTTGTGTTTTTTTTTGTCCTTTTTTTCTAATTGTTCACTCCATTGGTTATAATTCTTCTTTGCAACTTGACTAATGTTTAGTGTGAAGGTATTTGTAGAACCTATATTTGATTGCATGCCACTTTGGTGGGGAAAGGGAGAAAATTTGGAACTCAAGGGATTGTGGAACTGAATGTTGTAAACTAAAAGTAAGTAAATAGATTTAAAAAAAGAGTATTCAACAGACTGGGTAGGGCTTTGATAACTAGGCAGTTGAGCTTGAAAGTTACTTGGTGGAAAATAAGATATCAATGAAGATTTTTTTTAGAGGTGTAAAATGACCAAATCTATGCTGAAGAAAGATTAATCTGTCAGGATAAACAGAGATTGGAGCAGGGAGGGATCTAGTGTCTAGTTGGGACAGTATTGCAACAATCCAGGGAGGCAGTAATGATGGTTTGCAGGAGAATAGGAACAGTCTGGATAGAGAAGAGGGAATTATTGTCAGAGGTTTTTCAGAGCTGCAACTCAGGGAAGCAGAAGGAAGAAGAGGATTTTTAATTCTCCTTAACTCAACATAGAAATTAAACTATTCAATTGATATCAAACATGTTGAGATAATTCATTTTTTAACTTTTTACTTGTTTACTTTATCATTCCATGTGAACTTAAAAGTCATTAATATTAACACCACTGAACTTAACCTAAAAAGTGCTATTTTTTATATTGCAGGTTTCATATATGTATAAATCTTCATACATATATAAATAAATAGGTACATAAAAACAAACATATATACTTAAGTTAAATTAATGAATTTCAAAGTTCAAGCTTTACTGTGGCGGCACATTAGGAAAGAAAGAGACTTCCTGCCATGTAATAAAAAATACATTAGTAAATAAAGTAAATAAAGCTACACACATACTCATATCAGAACATGGCATCTGTCCCTTTACACAATGAAAACCACCTTTTGGGAATGGATAATATATTTTCCTTGCATCACTGAATTTCTCATTTTGGCATCTCTCTATAAATCTAATTATGAGATATATATGCAGCCATTGCTAACTCCCATTAATGGGAGTGGATGCATCAATGACCCCCATTCTGTTGAGTCTAAATAAACTAGTACTCTGTCTCTGTGGCACGCATGGAGCATTTAAGTCTTTCCCCCACTAGACAGAAGAATTGAAAACTCAGTCAAACCCCACCTATGTATCTGTTATAATTTAATGCAAATTATTTATCAATAACTTGAGGGTTTTTGTTTTTTAGTGTCTTAATTTCTTTGAAATTCTGCAGACCACTTTAGGAAAATTGGTTGGACTCAGTTGGTGAGGAGTCTCTTGTTGCTGGAAGGAAAATCAGCAATGTCTTCCCAGTGTCCTGGCCCCAACACATGCTATTTTTATAGTCACAGGGTATTCAACCAGAGAAGAAAGAATATGCCCCATGCCAAGCATGCTCCAACTCCTGAACAATTCCCTGCTAAATTTTCATGCACCAACTACTGGGGCTAAAACACTCCAGAAGGCTGAATTTGTAGACTTTACATTTAAGTGCCTTTAATGAGTTTGTATTTAAAATGCAAGCAATTATTTGCATATTATGAAGCATACTCTGATTTTTATAAGTCATGCATAAAATTCTCCTTTTCACCATAGGGATTCTAGGTGGTGGGGGTAGCCTGATTGTATAACATTCAGAAGCAAGCTTTCAAAATTAAACAACTCTACCTCAGCATGAAGATAGGATAGGTCTAAATTAACATTCAAATGTAGCTGTTAAATCTAGAGTTAAGAGACTATTTACTTTCTCTGTCCTTTGTGTCCATTGAAACATTTTAAAAGAATCAAATAGGTTTTGCTATTTCATATATCCTTTTCCCCATGGGATCATTACCACCCATTGTGGTGGATCTCACCTGTACACTATATGCAGAATCATCATACCTAAGAGCTAAAAGCCAACTCTGATACCATTTCACTTACTTTCACTTGTCCAAGTATCAGTAACTGATAGTCTTCACACTTTCTTAGGTCCATTCCAATATGATGCCCCTTTAATTATTAGAAATATATAACCTATATAATAAGCATGCATCAACTTCTTGGCAGCTTCTGAATTGAACCTAGTTCACCCCCTAGTGTCTTTCCCCACTCAGGATTTCTCCTTTCCATCCCTTTATTACCCATTGTATATAATATTTATTTGTATTTATGTTATATTTTCCCAATAGAATGAAATCCCCTTGAGGGTAAGGACTGTTGCATTTTTCGTTTATATATCTAGAATATTACTAGTATAGTATAAAAGCAGCTAGGTAGCACAGTGGATAAAATACTGCACCTAGAGTCAGTATGACCTGAGTTAAAAATCTAGTCTAAGGTACTTACTAGTTCCATGACCTTGGGAAAATCCCTTAAACTTTATCTAATTCATTTGTCTGGATTGTAAAATTGGGATAATAATAGCACCTACCTTTCAGGTTTGTTGTGAGGATCAAATGAGATAATATTTGTAAAGCACTTAGCATATTGCCTGGCACATAGTAGGTGATTTATAAACACTTATTCCCTTTCTTCCTTCTTTCCTTCTTTCCTTCCTTCCTTCCTTTCTTCCTTCCTTCTTTCCTTCCTTCCTTCCTTCCTTCTTTCCTTCCTTCCTTCCTTCCTTCCTTCCTTCCTTCCTTCCTTCCTTCCTTCCTTCCTTCCTTCCTTCCTTCCTTCCTTCCTTCCTTTCTTCCTTCCTTTTCTCCTTCTTTCCTTCCTTCCTTCTTTCCTTTCTTCCTTCCTTCCTTCTTTCCTTTGCAATCTAAGAATCATTTAATAAATGCTTGTTGTGGTTAAATCCATTTTTCAACACTTTGGAGACTAATTTTCAGCCAGTTTTGAATCCACCTAACTTTACTATTATCTATTCTATATTCCCCCATCTTATCTACAAGACTGCCATGTGATACCTGATCATGAGAAAACATGAAAACATCTTGCTGAGCATTAACCAGCAGGATTCTTCAAAAACAGAAGATACTGGTAACATATTTGGATAGATGATGGTAAGACCTTAAAAATTAAAACAATATCTTTCCATTCCCCACTGCTCCAAAATAATTGATTGTGCCATTCTGTATTTGAATAATCTAGTAGAAAAGTTCCCTCAGCTACTCAACCACCCCCCCCCTCCAGTTTTTATGTTTTAGAAGTTGTTGGCTCAGTTTTGCCTGAAGATGAGGCTGTTAGGTGGTACAATGGACATAATGCTGATTTTGAATTCAAGAAGACAATTGTTTTTTTGTTGTTGTTTCAGTCACTTTCTAGCTTTGTGACCCTGAGAAAGTCACTTACCTACTGTCTGCCTCAATTTCCTCATCTATAAAATGAGGTTAATAATAGCTTACGTCCCAGGGTGGCGGTAAGGAGGAAATGAGTTCATTGACTGCTTTACAAAATGCTAGTTAATTTAATTGTACAATGTATACAAAGTATTTTATTAAATTTTTAGTTTTAGGTCAATCAACTATTATTACTAGTACCAAAACATGATTTCATTTGCTCATAACATGAGGGGTAGGAACAGAAAGAAGCATGGACGATTGTTAAAATACTTCAAAGAATCAATGGTACTTTAGATATTACCACACATATCAAGAGATTCAGAATAATCTTTAGAACCTTCCCAGCCATATAAACTCAAAGAATGATCCTAGAGCAAAAAAAGATTTAAAATCTTGGCTATTTTGCCCCGGGAAAAGATATGGCATTTCTTAAAAACAACAACTTTCTAATTTTGGGCAATGAAATACATAATTGTTGAATGCTACACAGATAATTGAACTAAATTTAAGAAGCACAAAAGAGTCTTTAGAAATTTTATGGATGGTTTTTTGTAGGTAACATTTATTTCTGAATATGTTTTCCCCCATCCAATGAACCTTCTTTGTGGTGGGTGAATATACAGAATATAACCAAACATTAAACAAAGCTAGTTTAGCAAAACCAACTAATACGATGACTTAAGTTAGATGAAACATGGACTATTTCGTGCCTTATGGCCTCTCACCTCTCTAACAAAAGAAGAATTTTCTCATCCTTTTTAGCCCAAACAATTTTGTCCATTACTTGTCATGACATTTTCACCTTCTTCTAAAAGTTTCTTTATAGTTCTGCTCACTGGTTGCAAAGGAAATGTTGAAGTATTCCCATTTATTTCTTGTATTAATTTTATTTTTCTCTTAAAAATCTAGCTGATATCAAAATGGGTTTTTTCTTCACTCTGAAAATAAAATATCACCTTTGAATGGTCTGTGTAAAAATTGGTATTACATTATGACTGCACATTAGAACTAGGAGCAATAACTAGAACATAACTGAACCAAACAAGTAACTTAAAAATAACTAACTTTGCCATAATTTTCATGCACTAGAATTATATGTAATACCATATACAACTATAAACTGTTGTTCTGTGTAATTATACATTTTCTCCAATTATGCAGCTGTGGCCCATAGTTCACTTTTAAATCAATGCCAAGGCTATGTATAATAGGTCAGTAGAAATGTGTACAGTTTCTTGCTCAAATTGAGATTACCATGTAGGTATGGAGTTAATCAGTGGAAGGAGTTACCAGTTAATTAAATCCCTTTCCAATGTGTGCGGTCTTCCATAACAAACCCAAGGGACATATAATTCAAAAAGAGGAAACAGTTAGCCAACTGGTACTTCACAACATGGTCTGTAAATAAATCGGTGGTACTGAATATAGAATATATATAAGCACAATAATCAAAGGCAGTTTTTTTTTTTAAAGCAAGTCTGACTGAAGTACAGTAGCTTGTTTCCCTATGGTATACAATACCTTCCCATATAATAGAAAAATAGGAGCCTACAGTTTTTTTTTCTTCACATTGTTTTGTACTTTATAAAATAAATAACAATAATTTCAGCCTTGGTCTAAGGACAACATGAAGTAAAATCATGATGACTAAAGAAAAAATATTACAGAAATAATCTTCCTTTTGTGCTTTCAGTTTTTCCAAAGCAGTAATTGCCCCTAATCTTCAGTAAGACACACTAGAATTATTACCAATAGTGGCTCTTTACACAATTCATCAAAGGCAAAACATTTTTTTCCTCAGTTTCCCTAAGTAAGAATCCAACATCATAACATTTCTGGTCTGACAATGACATGGAAAGATTGATAAAATATGAAGGGAAGTAAATTACTGGATGAGAAGTTAAATTATTCTAAGTGGACACCAGTCATAAAAAAAAAGTAGGGAAAAGTTGGAGACGATGACAAATCACCAACTTGTCGAAGTCAAATTTCATCTTCCATGTGTCTGCCTTTATCCTAGCTATCTACTACTCTATCTGTCTACATACAAAAGTCTGAGAACAATGCCTATTGTAGTATAATTTTAACATAGCAAAAAGTACCATGGGGTGTATGGCACATAAAGATTTCATTCTCCTTCTACTAACAAGCATGACTATTCAAGCCATTGTTTCTTCTGCTCAGTGTTTGTTCCTATAATTTCCTTTCCATGTCATTTGACACAATGCCACTATTGCTTCTAAAGTATCATTTGGCTAAACCAGTATGATAAAGAAGACAATGCTATCAAATTTAATTTACAGTTTTAATGCTGTTAGCAATCCAAATATCAAAGGAATACTTTGCACATCTTGGAAAAATAACAACGTTTACTTATAAAAGCAAAAGAAATAATGAAAACATATATGAATGGAGTTTGATTAGTAATACCAAATGACAAACCATATTTAAACAATTAAACAATGTTGAATGATGTGCCCAGTTCTTCAATAACTATAACATGCTACCTCTCATTTAGAGTTCTAATTAAAATGACATTAATAGGGTGCTTATAATGAATATTAACATTCAAAATGATGATACTGTGGCTCTAAGAGATCACTCATGGCAAAGAAATTTTTTTTTTATATTCTAGATATTCTATGATATTAGGCAAAACAAGTGAGATACCAAGTAATGAGATACCAAGTCAAATTTTTGAAAACTGCTGTTTCTCTATAATGAAATAAATAAATATTTATTAAGTACCTACCAAGACTTCATTAACACAGGAAACACCCCAACACCTGATGTGCAATGTAAAGTCTTAGACACGAGGGCATAAGAGGTTAAGTGTATTGCCCTGGGTGACACCATAGTGCCAGAATAATTACATAGACGCAATTTCTCCTAATTCTGAGACTAGCTCTCTGCTGTCCACTTCCCCAATTGCCTATATTGCCTTCCATAGGCCCAGTCAAAGCATCTGCTTGGTGCAAACAGCTAATTGTTGTCTGAGTGTAATGGCAAGCAAAGTAGTTAACAACACTTTGTTTCAGCTATTAATTATTTAACACCTTGCCAATGATTATATCAAGTCTTTGTTAAGAAACAGAACTTGTGAACACCACAACTTGTGAACCCCAGAACCTGTGAACCCCTGTTGGAAGGAGCTAATGACCATATATAAGGAGAAGCCCAGGTTGGGAGAGAGCAAAACTGAGAAGGACTGAGAAGAGAACTGTTGTGGTGGTAGAGTTAAGAAGTGGAAAAGTTGTGGTATCCCAGGACTCTATGTTTGTCTGTTCTGTCTGTGTTGATGTCCATTTGTGATACTTTGTACAGAAGCCCTGGGACTTTACTGGAAGCCCTGAAAGAGGATTTTCTGGTCATCTGTTTACAGAAGTCCTGGAAGAGAGTCTCAGAGGTTCTGGACTTTACTGATAATTTGTGTTGACTTCTAGGACCTTGTTTGTGGGTCTGTGTTGATTTCTTTGTTGATGATTTGTGTTGACATCTTGGACCCTGTTTTTGGATCTCTGTTCATTTCACAGGCAGATAGTGAATTGATGATGATGCTGGCAAGGTGCATGAATGTTGTTTTGGCTCTGTTATGCTTTGTTTTCCCAGAGACAGGAACTGTAAAGGACTTGAGGTAGACTGAGCTTCAATATGGAATGGGAACTGGACAAGGATCTGAACAAGGAGCTGAAAGCTACCTGGCTTTGAATCCAGGTGACAGTTGCGTAGATTTGAGCAGGAGCGGGGACCGTGGAAGAGAAACCATGGAAGCTGAGAGCCAACCTCAAGTCAAGATGAAAAGACCTCTTCTTGGGTACTTAATGCTGACTGAGAAAATTTTGATTTACTGTGATCTAGGGGTGGAGAACTTTGACCTTTTTACTTTGTGTCCCTTAAGGAGGCCTGTTCCTTAAGGATGATTGAGTTAAGGACTTGCTAAATGATTGTACTTGGTTTAAAACTATGTGGCCACTTTGGTTAAAATTAAGTGACCACTTTAGTGATAAGTTGTTATGTCATAACATTGTGAATGCTGTATTTTGGTTTCTGTCAATGTTTTGTCTTAGTTTATTACTGAATAAATAGAGTTTGCTATACTATGTAATCAGAACCTTGAAGTTGTTCACAGCAGCAGTCCTCTGGAAAGGTGCTCATGCTTGGCTTTACAGTGAGGCATACAATATAATCTTCATGCCCAATAAACCTCCAGTGTAGTAATTGAGACAGATAAGAGCAGATAATCTTAAAATACATGGAGGTATGTGATAATTCAATTCATTAAGTATGTATTAAGCATCTACTACATTACAGGTGCAGCACTAGAGAGTTGTGAATAAAGTACTGAGTTTTAAGGAAGAAAGTTGTTACAAAATAGGAGGGCAAGGTCATTAGAGAATGTTTCCTGGTAGGTGAATATGTGGAGAAGAAAGGACTCAATTCAGTCACTGTGGGAAAATTAGATATGGAATCAATAAGGAGAGAATAGGATTATTGAATAGCATTAAAGACTCAGCTGAAGCCATGGAGTGAACTGGAAGAGATGGAAGGATGAGGGCCTTTGACATAATTTATAAATTTTCTCTTTCTTCAGGCTAAATACCTACACACACACACACACACACACACACACACACACACACACACGCACGCACACCTTTTAACTGATCCTCATGAAGTATGGTTTTAAGTTCCCCTATCAAGTCATGTTTTCTTTTGTATATAACTCAGTTTATCACTGTCCTTTTAAATATATGACCCTAGAAGTTAGGCATTATAACTCCAGATGTAGAATATGTTCAAACAAATCTAAACCTTCTTATTGAGGAAGTTCAAACACAAAATCTTTGATCACATTCTTCAAGTACAATTAATGTACCAGAAAGACAAGACTTCTGCCTTCAAGTGGAATGCATCTTACACAAATGACAATGAGGTAAATGGAAAGGACACTGAATTTGGAATCAGAGGACCTGGATTCAAATACCAGCTTTGTCACTTACTACCTGTGTGACATACAACTTAATTCAACTTCTCCGATTCTCTCATCTGTAAAATTAAATGGTTTGGCTAGATAAACTCTATGGTCCATTCTAGCTTTAAATCTATAATCCTCTTTCAAATACCGTATTGGAAACCTTCAAGAAAGAAATTGTAGAAACTCCCTGAATCATCAATTTCAATTTCTAACAATAACTCAAATTGTCAGTTGAGTAGTTCTCTGTCATCTAACTTCCTAAACTGAAATTAAACACAGATAGAGAACAGCTGCCTCCACTCATCTCTACTCAGGAGAACCCTAGGCTCCCAAAGACTATGCCAATGGAGTTCAAGTTTTGGCAGGTCCTACCAAGCTGGAAAGGCTTCTAGTCACAGATTGCATTTCTGATGTAAAAGGACCAACCTAGCCAAGTATAGAAAGAATCATCACTTAAGCAGAGATCCGATCATGTCATTCCCATACTCAATAAACTCCAGTGGCTCAATAATGCTCCTAGGAGGAAATATAAATGTTTAGCTTTTAATGACCTTCAAAACCTAACCTCAAACTAATTTCTGGATGTTCTGTACATTATTTCCTTCTCAAAGGGAAGGGAAAATTGGCTTTCACTCTGTTCCTTACAGACCTTACTCCCATCTCTCATCCTTGAGGCTTCGAACTGGTTATTTTCCATGCTTGAAATGAACTCTCTCCTCATATCCATCTCAAAGAAGCTCTCTCTTCCTTAAGAGGAAGCTCAAACAGCACCTGCTAAATGAAGCCTTTTCTGATCTTCCTCAGCTCTTAGTGCTGTTCTTCCTTAATTGCATTGTATTTAACCACCTTGGAATTTTTTCCTTAACTCTCTTCATGTTTATTCACTTTATGCAAATATGCACTTGCCTCCTCTACAATTTCCTTGAAAGTATGAATTCTAGCACAGTACTTGGCACATAGCTTGCATTTTTAAAATGCGTGTTGTTTTTTTGATTGCCTAAGGCCACATTTTTTGGTCTCCACAGCTCACCAGGCTGGTTTACCATTAATGTTTATTGCATTGGTGGACAGACTATTCACAATGAAGAAATTATCAATCCCTTGAAATATTGAAGAAGAAAAGAGTTAACCATAGGTTTCCATGTGATAACCATTAATACTAGAATGTATTTGGAAAATTTCTCATGTGCTAATTACAGAAGAAATGTTGTAGGAAGATACATTCTAGGATAAATATGTAATATTGCTATCATAGATTGGATTTGTTTGAACACCACTATGGAAGTATTGATCAAAGATGATTTCTATTTGTGCTCATGTCTTAATACAGGTTTTAAAAAATAACTTTCTGATATTTTGATTTCTAGCTTAGAAATCTGTTCACCATGGACAACAGGTGCTATCCCCATCACTGCCAAAAACAAAACAAAACGACTTTGCTTATTGCACTGTGCTAATTTCAGAACTTTAGTTAATGAAGGATTTTGGGTTTAAATGACATATCCCAAACAACACTTTGTATGGTAATTAACTGAACCTTCTTCTGATTAATTTCTTTGACTTTACCTTCCTGGATAAATCATGAAATGTATTGCTTGGCAAGAAGTCCTTTAATTTTTTTTAAGATTGGAAGATAAACAGAGATGTAGTAAAACTAATCTACTCTATTAATTCTGCATTGTTGCTTGATTATCTTATGGAACTCACCAATGCTTAGAACATTTATGACATTTTCCAGCATGTAATTTCAATTACAATTTTATGACTATTGAAGATGGCATTTGGAAAGCTGCATACAAATGTGAATAATTGTGTACCATTAGAGTTTTCTTTAAATATTTTATTTTAGAGACAAACTTTTCACAACTGGTCTTTGAGGAAATCTAAATGATTCCCAAATGTCATATTTTTAAAAGCCTCAACTGATTTCTCTAGTATTCTCATTTTCAATCTTCTCTTCCTACTCCACCCATAAATCTCTCTTAACTTAAAAAGTTAGCTAGATGGATAGATAGAAAAAGCAATGAACAATTACTAGGACAGAAAAGGGACACCATGGTCAGTATGTAACAGAGAAGGGAACTATTAAAGAGAAAGTATGAAAACACAGATCTCTACTGATTCTATAATATCATCACTGTCAACAATTACATGCTTACAAAGTGATTCTCAAGAAATGTTGGTTTCTAAAATCAAAAGCATAACATCAGCTATTTATATATGTATTGACACTTTAAGCTGTTAATTTAATGAGTAAAATATACACATGTGCAGATCCTGAGAAACTCTAGTGGTTATTCATATATACTAAACTATAAGGATGTTACTTCCACACCCTTTATTTGCTACCATTGCTCAGCAACCTTTTATCTTTTGAGGTTTACTTTATCTAAATATAGCATCTAGTCTACGTGCTTCTTGTTATGTGATGGTCTCTAGGCTACTCTTCCCTCCTTTGTCAAGAAGTTCAATACTTGACTCATAATCTTTCTCTCCAATGAGATACCTGCCCTTATAATTGGGAAGAGTCAATTTATATGCTAAAGTCTATTCAAACATACTGAGCTCCCAGTTCATCTATCACTACAAGTCTGGTTACCAAAAGTGACTTCAGTTTACCTCAGTGATCCACAACAATTCTATCTTCCTATTTCTGAATTTGAAATTTACTCTTTGTTCGCATGTTCATCTTTTGTTCTCTCTCTCTCTCTTTCCACAAATCAGGTTTCTACCTAACAATGGACTTTTGAGTCATTTTTCTACTAAAGTGGACATATATACTTACAATTTTAAATAGTCTCTTTACCCTTTATATGTCTCTTCCTAATCACTGCCAAACCCTTAGAAATAACTATGTATACTTATTTCCTCTATCTCTTCACTTCTTAGTTATTTCACAATACCTTGCAACCTTATTTCTAATTCTTCCTTAAAGAGCAAAGATTTGAAGCTGGAAGGGACTTCAGGACTCATCTAAGCCATACAGTGTCTCATTTTGCAGAAGAACCTGAGGCCTACACCCTTGCATTGTGATACAGGGAGTGTTTGAGGTGAGATTTAAACCCAAGTTCTCTGACTCCAGAGCAAATACTTTTACTTTTAAACTGTTAAATATGGTCTTCATCTCCCTTATCCTCTCTGCATCATATGTTTCTATTTGTTACTCCATCCTCCTAAGGATTATTTCCTTCTTTAGTTTCTATGATATTTTTCTCTCATGTGGTTCTCCTGTTGCCTGTATGAAAGTTCGTTCTAAATTTCCTTTGCTTGAATACCATCCATCTCTCTGTTTTCTTAGTATAAGTGGCCCCTAAAGCTATCTAAATTTTTTCTGTACTGGGGCAGAAATCTGATCAGCTCTCATAACTTAAAGTGTCATCTGTATACCCCAAATTGATATATTTAGTTTTTATCTATCTATCTATCTATCTATCTATCTATCTATCTATCTATCTATCTATCTATCTATCCATCTACCTATCTATCCGAAACTATTATCCCATTATCTGTTTCCTGCTAGATATCTGCAGGGATGTCTCTCAGACATTTCAGACTCAACATACACAAACCAGAACCCATTGTTTTTCACTCTACAGCTAACCCTCATCCAAAGTTACCTATTTCTATGGAGTTCCCTAGCATCTTCCAATTCACTCGAATTCTTGAGTTTGGAGTCACACTTTCTTCATCCTCGTACTACATAACTAATCAGTTGTCAACTCTCATTAAATCTATCTTAAAATATGTTTTACATCATTTCTTACCCTCAACTCATATAGTCATGACAGTAGTTCAGGTTTTCATCCTCTCACACCCAAACATTTGCAATAATCTACATGATATTCATAATTCTAGTCTCTTGACCCCCATCTACTGTGTTCTAAATACAACTACCAAAATAACCTTCCTGATTACTCCTCATGCTGTGCCATAAGAATATGATTTTTCTTAAAGTATGAAAAAGAAAATGGTTAGTTTTATTCAGAAGACCATGAAAGTCAACAGTTTATAATATTTGCCATATATTTATCAAAAATCTGAATGCCAAAATTCATTAGAAGACACACACAAAATAAACTATCCATGGAGGTTAAATAAAAACATGTGAGGTATCATCTTTACTATCCGTTTTTGTGATGTGAAAACAGTTTTCATTAAATTTCCCCTTTCTCAATAGTTTTTTGTTTGTTTTTGTAGATGTCTTCCTAATTAGCACATCTTCCTTCTACAGATTCTACTAATTTGAACTGACTCTTATAAGCACAGTCAGTAATGCTTTAGACTGAACAATGTTTTCTGTATTTACACACTACTCCTTGTTTCACTAGAACATTATCTTACTTATATATATCAGTTCTGGATAGATTGAACTCAGCTCTTTAGTTGGCTGCTAAAGATTTATGAAAGTCTATATCTGAAGTAAAATCACAAGATTACTCCCCACCAATGGGTATGTGTTTTTCTTTGTTTGCTTATCTGTTTGTGGGGCCTGATTTACATTTGTATCTCTTAATCAACGGTCTTTTTGGATATCCCCCATTTATCAGAAGTCAGCCTATAAACTCTTCTATCTAGAATATGTCAATGGAATGCTTTTAAAGAATAATCTGGGGAAATAGTCCAGGCTTCGAGCAAGCATGAAACATGAAAAACCAAATTCCCAAAATAGATAGAAAAGTAAGCATTTACCCTACAAAAGGATTCTCTACTTTAAAAGTATTCACAATATAGCTCTTTTTAAAAAATAATACTTCCAGAATGCATTCAGATATCATTCAATGTGCAAACATTTGCTTTATACAGAATTCTTCCAGAACACTTTTATTATTTAAAGTGAGGTGAACCTATATTTTTTTTCCCCAATTGAGAAAAAAGGAAACAAAAAACTTTAAAAATTACATGTATAACATGACATTTAAAACTATCTACTATTGAATTCTACTCCACAAGTAGCCTAAAATTCTGATCTAGATGTCAGGGGTTCTTATTTGTAATAAACTTGATCAAATCCCAAAATAGTTGGTTTGAGACATTTCTTTCTAAAATCATTTTGAGTCAAATTTAACATGAAATATAATTCAACAAGTCTCAGATATTAAATTCAAGTTTTATGTAGAGAGAGAAACAACAGAAGATTCTGTGGCTCAAAAGATACTCCTACTCACTTCCCTCAGTTAGATGCTTTAGAATCTAGGTATTTTGTTGGCAAGAATCTTTTCCAAACCACACCTCCTGAGTCCATCACTACTGTGCTTTACTATGACAGTCAGCCAAAGAATGTACAATAATAATAAAGGCATTTTAATTTAAATGCAATGTAAATAAAATAAACACAGAATATTTCCTGACCCCATCTTCCAATAATCCTTGATTTTACTTTTCCATGATGAGCAGATACGAATAACAATTCAGAGTTCCTAAAATATGTTCATGTGTATACTTTATCATTAAGAACACAGCTTAAATGAAAACATACAAACAAGTGTCTGATGTTATGCTTTTGACTTTAGGAGACCAACAGTTTTTAGTGAATTACTTTGTAAGCATGTAACTGTTGATGGTGATGATATGGAATCAGTGGAGATCTATATTTTCATGGTTTCTCTTTTGTTTCTCTTTAACAATTCCTTTCGTTGTTACATGCTGGCCAGGGTGACCCTTTTCTATCCTATTCATTGTTCATTTATTTTTCTATGTATTCATCTCACTGACCTTCTAGGTTAAGAGAGATTTTGGAGTAGAGTGGGAAGAGGGGGATAAAAATGAGGATCCTAGAGAAATCAGTCAAGACTTTAACAAATATAACATTTGGGAACCATTTAGACTTCATGATAGACCAGTTTTGAATGTATGTTGTCTACTGTTTGTTGTCCTTCTTTCTATAAAAGGATTAAAATGATATCACTATGTTAGGGCCAAGGTACAGTGTGTCTACCTGGCTGATCAGACAATACAAACTCAGAAGGCTGTGCCTCAGGTTAGGCATAAATAGTACATATTATTTTTTTTTCTTTTTTTTGGAGAGAGGAAGGCAGGGCAATTGGGGTTAAGTGACTTACCCAAGGTCACATAGCTAGTAAGTGTTAAGTGTCTGAGGTCACATTTGAACTCATGTCCTCCTGATTCCAGGGCCAGTGCTCTATTTATTGTGCCACCTAGCTGCCCCTATAGTCCATATATTGTATATTGTGGTTCTATTAAATGAAAAAAGTAGACCTTTTTCCAAAAAAATGTGCATGGAGAATGAGATGCCTATATGTTAGGCAATGTACATATAAGGAATATATGTAATTAGAATTTATTAATCTGTAGTGACATCAAAGAAAAGGCCCAGGTTGTGATGCCATGCTGGAGAACAAAGACAAATAAAAGTTCCTTTCAGAATTCTCTAGCCATCAAATCACCTATTATACAGAACAGAAGGGCTTCCAGGGTGTTATAAACTATTTTATTTACTTCAGTATTTCTTAATCCTTTTCTGTTCTAGGAAGTAGAGGTGCTATGATAAGTAGCTTTTTCCCTGTGGAGCAGGTTATGGTTACTCTCAATCAGCATTCTCACTCAATAGCTATAGACTGTGCTTCAATTCTGTCAGGTTTCTGAGCCAAGAACTGAAGACCTGCAGTTTTCTCAGTTCAGCTCTCTCAGGCAATGAATGTGAAACTCTTTTCTTCAGTCAGGCTGCACCAGAAGGTGCTGCGAATAGACTCAGAAAAGGCATGTCCTTTGAACCTTTCTTAGAACTCTTCTGTTAACAGTTTCTCTTCTGAGCTTTTCTCTAACTTAAACTCCTAAGTCTCTTAATTTGATTGTCATTTTACTTACGATAAGCAAACAAACAAAGAAAAACTGATTCTTAGGAATTATCCTGTGCTAGGCTGAAGTATCCCTAAAGTTCGTTCTCAAACAGAAAAAAAAAAAAGAACTGAGAGACACAAAAGTAAGTATTTTACCTTTAGACTAGAAGCCTCTCTTTCCTATTCAAATAATAATGGCTGTAGTGGCTATTTCTAAGTAGAATTTTTATTCCACTTTATCCTCCAGCAACACATTACAGCCTATTTCTTTGATTCCTTTTACAACTTAATAACCTAGATCAGGCATGAGGAACCTGCAGCCTTGAGAACACATATAGCCTTCTAAGTCTTTGGATGTGGCCTTTTGACTGAGTCCAAGTTTTATGAACAAATGCTTTTATTAAGGGGATTTGTTCCATAAAGTTTTGATTCAATCAAAGGGTCATACTTGAGGACCTAGAGGACCACATGTGACCTTGAGGTCGCAGGTTCCCCACCCTTTACTTAGATTATTAATAGCAAGTCACATATACAGATACATTCTATATGTTGTAATTAAAAGATACAAAATGGAATCCTGGAGAGAGAGAAAAATGAGTGTTTCCAAAGCACTTAAATTTTGATAAACAGGGTCATGTCATCTGGGGTTAGGACATGGCTGGCTCTAGCATGTAATTCAAGCAAAATTACTGAACTTGGATGGGAAAGACCTGAGTTCAGGTCCTCACTCTGCTACATGCTCCTCATTTTTGGAGAATCCTTATTAACCTTTCTAGGCATCAGCTTCTTCACCTTTAAAATAATAGGTGCTGACTAGAGGGTCTCTATAATTTTGTCTAGGCCTAAATCCTATGACTGTATGTAGTGGTAATGGGAATTTGAAGATCTATCCTACACCCTTAATAGATCTAAGGGAATTTGAAGATCTTTCCTGTCCCCTAATAGGCCCAATATAATCACATGGAGCTGGATCCTGTGGTGAGAAGAGTTTGCTGAAGGATGGAGCAAAGCCTATAGGAAGCTGGGAGTCAGAGCAATTAGACAGAGGGAGAAGAGATACAGACAAAGGAGACAGTTAGGCTTGTGAGTGTTTGTGGGAAAGCTAAAGGCTGGTATGATTCCCTGCTGTATTATGGTGTATTAACTTCTTTGTTGCTATGATGGATTTGACTTTCTGGTGTTGGGATTTGGCTTTCTGGTGTCTGAATAGATGTTTTGTTTCTGTCTGCTATATGGAGAGACTTTATGGAGACTATATGGAGTTATATTTTGTGATTCAGAATTATGCTGGCATATTCATAGTCACCATCTGTGCTGTAGATATTGTATTGGCACTACATTCTATAAGGAATAAAGTCTAAAGGAGTAGTCATACATTTGGATCTCAGAAACTATCAGACCACTAACCTATAGATTATAGCCATATGTAAAGACTAGAGGGAAATCATTGACAAGAGAAATTCAAATTAAAGCATTCTTAAGGTTTTGCCATATACCCATTAGACTGGCAAAAATGACAAAAAATAAAAATGGAAAATTTTGGAGAAGCTATGAAAAAGATAGACCCATAATTATCCAATAAGTAGAGTTATGAACTTGCCAAAATAATTTGAAAAGGGGCAATTTTACTTCAAAAATCTTTAAGGAATACAGAACCCAAGGAGGTCAAAAGACAGAGAGAAAAGTCCATATATACAAATAATAATTATATCAGTCCTTTTTTTCATTAGGAAAGAACAAGCAGGAAAGTTGTTATGCATTAAATGGTAAATGGCTAAACAAATTGTGATTATATAAATATAAAGGAATATTATTATGCTATAAGGAATGAAGAGTATGAAAAATACAGAGAAACTTGAAAAGATTTGTATGAACTGATGTAGAAAAAAAGTAAGCAGAATCAGAAGTATGATTTACGCAGAGGTCACAGTGATATAAAGAAAAACAGCTTTAAAAAACTTTGGAATTCTCATTTTTTTCATTACCAATGCAATTACCAATAATGATCCCAGAGGAGTTGATGATAAACCATGTCTCCCACCTCTCAGCAGAGAGGAGATATATAGATAGCAAGTGTAGAATGAGTTATATATTTTCAGATAAAACCAATGTGTAGATTTGTTTTGTTTGAATATGGTCATTTGTCACTAGGGACTCTTTTTTGGGAAGGGTCATTATTGGAAAGCAACAGTGATACTTAAAAAAAAGAACATAGAATATTTTAAAAGAAAAGTTTAAAAAGTATTATTGCTAGTCTATTAGAGGTTTTTTCAACATGGTAGATTGCAAGTATGGAAAAACAGGGAAAAAGTAGCCATTACCTCCTTGATAATCAACTTATGGGCCAGTGAGACAGGTATTTAATTTTGCGTTGCTTACTATTGCAAATCACAGGGTAATAAATAATTCCTAGTCTCAAATAATTGGTAATACATGACATACACTTGGTATTTTTTGAGATTAAATCTCTCTATCTTACCTTTGCTAGATGGGCCCAAGCTCATTGCTGACTGGCAGAAAAGTTTTGGGCTAATATGTTCCCATGATGGACTGCTTAGGATCCTTGCTTAAGTAGCCTGATGTTCCTTAATTCTCAAGAGATCACCACATTAGTGCCAGATTTAGTACAGATATCTATTTGGGCTAAATTAGTACATCAGATTCAGCCTCCCCTAGTATCAGGTAGCAGGATATGACAATATAATGTACCTGGCATTTTCTAGGTTAAATTATTAGAGCCTTTTTTTCTTGGCTAAATAATTCATGTTCCTTAGATACATTCAGTAGAACACAAATAAGATCAGTGGGGCTCAGTTTTCATGACCTAGGGAAGGAAATACACTGGCATAAGGGCATGGCTCTATTTGCTATTTGAGTCTTTCTTTGTCTCTCACATTTCTTCCATGCTTTCATTTTTATCTCCCTTTCCCAAAGCCAAAACAAAAACCCTAAGACTCTCACTGTACTATGGCTTATCATTATATGAATTCAGATATTTTGTTAATATTGTTTTGCTCTGTCATTTCATTTGTGTCTGACTCTGCATGACTCCATTTAGAGTTTTCTTGGCAGAGATATTGGAGTGATTTACCATTTCCTTTTCCAATTCATTTTACAGATGAAGAAACTAAGGCAATACGATTAAGTGACTTACTAAGAGTCACAGAAGTAGAAAGTGTCTGAGGTCATTTTTGAACTAAGGAAGATGAATCTTCCTGATTCTAGGCCCGGAGCTCTAGTCCCTATACCAAATACTGCTTAAATCCAAGTCCTCAAAACAATTGCACATTTTAAGAGAGTCAAAATACAGTTAGCCTACAAGGCTATGTTAATGCAATTTCCAACAGAAGCATTATAAATGCTCTAGTTGAACATTTAAAGCAGTCTGGGGTTGATTTGTTTATTTTGGGGGGAGACAAAACAATCCAGTTTTGAAGGTTAATTTGAAATTAGAATAGAGATTAGTAGTAACAATGGCAGATGATTATATTGCCTCTAAAAGAGTTCATAATATGATAGATATCTGAAGGCTTATTTCAACAATGTAAATCTTAGGGGCCTCAATTTTATTTTTCTAAATTTATGACTTAAAAAAAAAAGATTGGCATTGAGGAAAATGGTAGTACCTTTCATCAAGACTTCTTGATTCAGAATCTGTGTTATATTTGACACTTTTCTCTTCATCTATCTCCTTTACTTTGTTTAATTGTCATTAAATCCTTTCCATTCTTCCATTAAATTGTATCTTATATATATCTTTTCCTTTCCATTCTCATTGGTACCACTATACCTCAAACCCTTTACCTCACATCCTTCTTTTTAGAAGAGGACCAATGACATCATAGAGTGATATCTTGACTTGTGAGTAAATTAGTTTCAAATGAAGTAAGAGTTGCACAAATTCATCAGCCTCACTCTCTCTTCCTGAGTCACTAAATTCTAGGGGCAAAATAAAAGTCAGCATGACCAGCAATGACTTGGGATGCTGTGGATGACTTTGGCATCTTTGAACAAGTCCTAAGTGCTTCACAGCTCCTGCTTCAGGTACCTTCATAGCTGTTTGAACAAATTGTTCTCACCCATAAGTCTTCACATGCTTGGGGTAGACACCCCTCTAACTCACCAATGAGTTTTTGACCTATCAGTTGGTTTAACTCAGTGTAATGTTAATGGGATTTGAAGATTTTCCATGCCCTTTTATTGGCAAGTAAAAAGGTACTTAGCACTTAGTTTCAAGTTAATTATATCAAACCTCTGTTAAGAAACAGAAAGAATGAATCCTTGTTGCTGACATAACAGGAAGGGGTGGAACAGGGAGGGGCTAACACCATATATAAGGAGGGGCCCAGACTGGAGAGGAAGAGATTTTCAGAACAGCACTTGTGGTGTCAGAACTTCTTGGAGCAAACCACATAGGGGCTAGAGAAAATGATTTTGATTTTGAAAACAGAGCTTCTGCTGAGACTTTTCTTTTGGAAACTTCTACTGAGACTTTTCTTCTGGGAACTTCTGCAGGGACTTTTCTTCTGGGAACTTCTGCTGAGAGCTTCTGAGAACCAGGCTGAGGAGCTCCCATTAGTGAGAGAGGAGGATCCCTGCTTGAGGGAACCTATTCTATTATAAAGGCTTGAGAATGTGGTTGTTCACTGAATTAACAATGTGTACAAACTTCATGTTTACTGTAATCACTGACTTTCTGGTTCTGGTACTTGATTTTCTGGTATTTGAAGAGAGGCTTTGGTTCTGTCCTCCACATGGAGAGCCTATTACATGGGCATTGTGAATATTGCATTATTGTTACACTCAGCTGCCAAAAGAGTGATAGAATATATGCCTATTGATTGGTTTATGATTTTCAGACTCTACCCATTCTACCAAGGGAAGTCTTCACATGCTTGGGGTAGATACTTCCACCTTCAACTCACCAATGGGTTTGAGGCCAGTTGGTTACTCTCCAAGTGGTTTATCCCATCTGATGAAATGGTTTTACTAGGAGTGTTAGCCACTACACATACTATAGCTACTTGGAGCCACAGTTGAAAGGTGGGTGGCAGGTGGACACAAAAGACAGATAAGCAGCCCTGAAAAGGGATCAGCAAGTCCTTAAACTGGATGTACTAGTCCTCCTTAAATACTCCATAAACCTCATGCCTACAAAAATAAAAAAAATATGAAATAGCCTCCCAACTATGTTCTCTCTTTTTCTCCAAAAATATCTTGAACACTGCTGTAAATTAATACTTTGGCCACAATAAGAAATGACATTTGTGTAAATTATCATGGCTTACAAAGCTCTTTACATACATAATTTCATTTGATCCCCATAAAAATCCCTGTGAGCTAAGAAGTAAATGTTCTCTCATAGATATAAATTATTTTCCAGAACAGTTGAACCAATTCTCAACTCCATCAATAGAGAATTAGAATATCTTTATTTCAGTATGCTATATTGACAAACTAGAGCACATACAGAGGAAGGAAGGAAATAAGTGGCTAAGATAAGAGAAACTGTTCTACTGGCTTTGCAAATACTTCATTTGAACCTCAAAACAAGACTGGGATGTAGGTGCTAGTATTATCTCCATTTTATAGTTGAGGGAAATGAGGCTGGCAGAGGTTAAGGCACAGGGTTCCAGAGCTAGCAAGTATCTGAGGCCAGATTTGGACTCATGTCTACCGTTCCAAGTCCAGCTCTCTATCCACTGCTCCACACAGGTACCTCTAATAAGACAGTGGCTATCATGGCAGACAACCAGAAAATAATGCTGTATAAAAATTGGTTGAAGGAACTTTGAATAATTAATCTAAAGAAGGATTAAGGTGAACATTATGTATTAATTTTGAAGAGTCAGCACATAGAAAAAATAGATTTATTCTTGTTAGGGGTATGGAGGGAGAAGGCTAAAACTAGGTTCAATTGGTTAAAGTTACTGGGAAACTGGTTTAGAATTTATATAAGTCAAAAAGGGGAAAAAAACATTTTCTATCAATTTTTTGTATTTAAAAACAGAATGGGCCATCTTAGAGAGCAGAGAGATGGTGGCCTTCAAGCAAAGACCTGAGGGTTATTTGAAAGAGAAATTGTAGTTGGAGATTATACCCCACTCTTATATAGAGACACAACAGGCTTAATCTATAAAGCACACAAGACATTTCTCAGATGGCACATAAATCAATAATCAATAGGATGTGAAGTATTTCAAATAGACTAATCTTTCTGACCCCCAGTTCAGCATAATATCAACTTTGCTATGGCTAAACACATTGATGAGAAATAATAAATATGAAGAATCCAGTGAAGCATAGGAAAGTTTGAATGAATTGATCCAGAATGAAAAAAAATAGAGCAGAATAATAAAGACAATGAGTGCAACAATATATATTAGAACACTTAAAGAAGCTCAACTCTAATTTGAAAAAAACAAAAACAAAAAACTACCACAAAACCACAATAGTCCCAGAGAAAAGATAATGAGATATATACTCCTCTTAGCAGGGAGGAGAATAATTTTTACATAGTCAGAAAAACTAATTTATGTGATGACATTCACTATGATGGGAAAAGTAGACTAGAGATAACATTCTCTGAAGTATTTGTTTTATAAAAAACCAAAGACATGAGTAAAACTTTTAGAAAGTATCTACATCATGATCTCACCCTCTTTCCAACCCTGTCTTCTCATTCTGTCCTATAGATAACCTATATTTCAGTCAATTTTTTTCTGCAGACTCATTTATTTTCTCAAATGACACATTTGTTAAAGCTATTCTTTCTACCTAAAAGGTCTTATGACACTGTGTCCATTCTCAGAGCAACCAGGTGGTTCAGAGGATAGAATGTAGGCAGGAATTAGAGTCAGGAAGCCCTGAATTCAAATATCACTTCAGACACTAGCTATGTGACTCTGGGAAAGTCTCGGCTTCAGTTTCTCCATGTGTACAATTAGAATATTATTATCAGCTACCTAACATGGTTATTGTGAGAATCAAATGAGTTAATCTATATAACTCATTTCACATGACTGCTAATTACTACTGATTTCCAAATACTGAAATTCTACCTATCCCTCTTTAAAGGTTTATTTGAACTACCCCCTTGTTCATTCTCCTTCAAATCAGATATAATCCAGTTCTCTCTTTGAAGACCTACAACTCTTGGTTTGACCCAATGATCTAATAATTTGTATGTCCTATGCCCCAAATAGTTTATTGCCTATAATAGGTATTCAATGACTATCTCCTAAACTTTGGAATGTATCTAAAGTCTAATTATTTTAATAAAATTTTATAAGACAAATTATAAACATTTAATTGTTCAAATTAACTTAACACATCACCTTAAATCTCATTCCCAAAGTTTATTTTTTCATATTTCTTAATGGAAGAAATGTATCTCTACCCACTAGACATAACAGCCTCTGTTCTGTTTCTTGCGCAGCAGTCAGTCTTTCCTCAGAGCTCACATCAGAGAAAGACTGGCTGAGAATATTTCTGACTGCATACATTGCAGAAGACTTGAAAGGATTTTCCTGGTGGCATTGCTTTTCCTCATCTGTCTTGTGAATTCAAAGAATGGAGAACAAATGTGAAAGCCAGTGGGGAAAGAAGTAGCCTCACATTCTGAAACAAATAGAACCTGAGGTTCTGTTACATTAAAAGCAATAACTTATTTCTGGGTCACATGCTTAGTTTAGTTACCTTCATAAGTAAGCTAAATTTTTAATGAGTAAATATGAAAAAAAAAACTAAACCTCTGGTGTTTTAAAATGGATTTCTATTTTTTCCACTTCCTGAGTTAATAGTATCGTTCTCAACCTACAGTAAGCCACAATGAGTTGAGAACCACTATGATCATTATCACTTGGACAGTGACAAAGAATACGAAATCAAGGTTAATGAGGCCTGAAAGGCTACTCCTTTTGCCAAGTCATTGCTTTTGTTTTGGCAAGTCCTTCAGCCTGATGTCATTCATTTTGAGGGAAGGAAGAAGTGTGATAACATAAATAAGAGCTAAAGTCAGAATAACTCTGAATATAAAATTACATATAACAAAATTATAAATTATATATAACATAAATTATAATATGTGTTCTATAAAAAGCAAGTCTGTGTTAAATTCAGTCGTTTTATTTCTCCATAGCCATAGTGATGAAGTGTTACATCTTTTCAATCTATTTTTTCCCTAGAATAAGCAATCCTGAAAAAGCAATATTCATTGACATTCAATGGCTCTCCAATGCCTCATTGACCTTTTCCTTTCACACCCATAATAGGAGAACTAAACATTCACTTTCTTAAGAAGGAAAGAAAAGGGGGAAAGGTAAAAGGCTAGGAAAAGGGAAGAGAAGTAAAATAATAGGAAGGTGAACAGAAAGAAAAGGAAAGGGAAAAGGAAAGAAAAGGAAGGGGAATTATTTTTTAGCTTGTTTGTTTTCCTTTGAAACATGTTTTTTTCTATAGAATTTCTTATACCTCTTGACATTTCTTCTTGTACTAACGTTCATCTGTTTTGTGATAGAACATAGCTGAAGTGACTGGTGAAGCCAAGGATCCATACTATAGAAGGGGAACTTTACTAAACTCCAACCAGGATACAGAGAAAGGAAATTGGCAAAACCCAATAGAGCTGCTGCTGCAACAGACTGCTGTCCAAGGTACTGAAGCCCAGACACACTGACAAGGCAGAGGACACAGCAGTTCTACATTTCAGCATGAGCTCTGCTCCTCCTACTGTTACTGATCTGCCTTTTGCATTAAAGGCCTGAAAGAGACCAAAATGTCTACAATATCTATTCAATGATGGAACACCATAGATTCTGCAAGGAAGGGAGATAGTTCATTTCCATGGATAGTGCATATGGTGAACTATCAATAAATAATTACTGAGTAATTATTGTTTATTATATTATACATAATACAATTGATTTTGAATAGTGACTTCTTTCTTTCTCTCCCCACTAAATTATAAAGTCTGAAATCACTGAGATGAGGAACTCTGTCTATTAGAGTGCCCCTGTGATATATCCTTAAAACTAGTACAGGATTCTGTCCACAGTAGATATTTAAACAACAGTGACCAGACCATGGATAATACTCATAATCTTAACATTGTAGATGACTGAAGCTTTCAATTACTTTAATTAATTTAATTAAAACAGATTGTGTACTACACCTATTTTCTTCCTAATTTCTTAATACAGCCCTCTGCTACTATTCTCTTAGGCTGTGTGGATGGATAGTAAAGTGTTTTTTTTTTTTTAATTTCAATTGTTGTATTGTTATGCTTTACAATACTGTTCTTATATTCTAATAAAAGAAAAATAAGATTGAATATCTCAACCCCATGATTGGTGTTAAAAACTCTTACAAAGTGTTTACCCAAAGGCAGCACTTGCAAATAAACCACATCTGATTTTGTTCTTGTAGATTTCAATATTTTTCCCTTTTAAACGAAATTGCCAATTTAATTAATGTCCAAGGTAATCAATTTTAGACAACTGCAATCATCCATTAGAGTCCCCAGGTCTTTCTGATTATAGCTTTCCAAAGGTGAATGCTTTGTTAATTAGTGAAGAAAAAGTTGCTTGTTTCTGACTGTTGTTAATCAGCATATAAACAAACATTTATTGACCACCTACTATGTGAAAAGTAATATGGTAGGTATTGTAGCACAACCAAAATTATATAATGAATTTTAATTTAGTAAAAAAGAACATTGAAATCAGTGTCAAGTGTCATGAATTTAACTTTGAGATCTTCTTTTTATCTCTCTCTTCATCTGTCTCTCTGTCTTCCTCTCTCTCAATACTTTTTTAGTGTTTATCTTACCCTTCCCATAGATTCATTTACTGCTTTCATGAATATAATTCCAAAATCTATATGTATTCTAGTCTTCCCTCTTTATTTACCTATTGTATATATCCTCATAGATATTGTAATGATACCTACATTTTACAAGCCCCAAACTAAAAACATCTTCCCCCAAAGCTGTCCCTCTTCCCAAGTTTGCCATATTAGCTAATGACTCCTTATACTCTCCAACACCAAGGCTTTCAGTCCATCATCTTTGACTCCACCTTTTCTCTCACATGCCCATATCCAAACAATTTCCAAGTTATATTAATGCTGATACAAAAAACTTTGACATTAATCTGTTTGGCCTCATACTGATTTTAGTTCATCTCTCTCTATGCATCATGACCTAAACTGTTCTTTACACACATCATAATAACACCCATCTAGAGATATGCTGGTAAATGTTTAATAAACAACTCTCTGAAAACAAAGCATACATGACAGATTTGTAAGTTTAAAGTGAATCATTAGTGTTTTATTAAGTCTAAACAAGTAAAAATACAATCAGATCCTTATTTATAGCATTTACTAGTTTCCAAAGTGTAAGTGACACCTTGACCAATTTAATAATCACCTTTTGTGAACTAGTATAAGCTGGCTCCTACATAGCCCTGTATACAGAACTGAATACTGACTCAGGTAATTACTCTGACTTTACACTTTTCCCTTTTCAATATCGAACTTAGAGTTAACAAGTTCAATCTTATATGATCTTCTATTGTAGAATAATTAGCTTCCATGACCTATCTTTATTTATCATTTGCCATATCCCAAATCTAGATCACTCCCATGACATTTCTTCTCTTATTACCCTCACATGTTGCTCAATGTAGGTAGAGAAAGTCATAGAACCAAGCTAAATGGCTACATCACAAATACATTTTGTGTAACTTCAACTAGGCCTTCACAGCAACAAGGTAATCAATTTACTCCCCACTAAATGATTCTCTATCCTCTTCTCCACAGAGGATGTTTCATATCTTCTCTTTTCATGATTTCTACATCTCCTCTAATTTCCATCTTCTAAATTAAGAACATCCCCTCATGCTTTATTGAGATAATCAAGTTCATTTGCTGTGAATTCCCTGTCTCCCCTTCTCTTTATCTCAAAAAAATCTCTGAATGAGAGGTTGTACTTCTCACCAGTCCCAACCTCTAACCATGTGCCTTTGAGCCCATATGCTCCTGTCTATTCCAACATTTTTCATCTCTAATATAATGCCCTTCTCTCTAATCTTCACCCTATCTCTATCTGCTGGTTCCCTTCTTGTTTATTATAAACATGATCAAAAATCCCCTATCCTAGACACTGCTATCTCCTCATACTATCACAGTATAACTTTCTTCCATTTTTCAGTCTCTTAGAAAAGAAGGGCATTGCTTCAATTTTTTGACCTCTCACTCATTCCTCAAATCTATTCAATCTAAATTCTCACATCATCATTCAACTACAACTATTCTCTGCAATATTACCAAATAATCCCATAATTGAAAAATAGGATAGTCTCCTATCAGTCCTCTTCCTTCTTGAACTGTCTGATGCTTTTGACACTTGTAACCATAATCTCCCAGTTCTTCAACAAGTTGGATTTCTCTTCCTTTGTCAACTAATCATCCATATCACATAACTATAATTGTTTTTGAACCCCTAAAGCTCTTTCCTGAGTTCACGTCTTTTTTAGCCTTACGTAATCTATCTTGGTTACCTTATCAAATCACGAAGGCTTAATTTTCATGTTTGTACTAAAGACTAACATAACCTCAGTATTGTCCCTTCATTCCAGTCCCATATTATCCTTTGTGTACTGGAATATTCAGACCGTGTATACTAGAGACATGCAAAGTCAATATTTCTCAAATCAGAATTGATTATATTTTCCTTTATAACCACCCCTCACCAAACTTCTACTCCTTTACCATCATTATTTTATTTTAATAGGCTCTTAACCTCAATGTTACCCTCAAGTCTTTAGTCTTTCTCATTCCATACAGTTAGTTAGTTGCAAAATATCGTTGTGGAAGTGAAAATATCATCTCTCAATATGATTCTTTCTCACAAATTAAATGGAAGTCTCATTACTTTTTGCCTGGAATATTCCAAAGGCTTCCTAATTGCTCTTCCCTTCCTCAGTCTCTTTCTATTCCAGTTCATCTTCCACACAGGTGCAAAACATGATTATCATTTATTGTAGGTCTGACCATGTTGTTCACATACTCAATAAACTATAGCCACTTGCTATTGCCTCTAGGAGGAAATATAGAATCCTTTACTTATAGAATCATTTACAATGTGTCCCAATGTATCCTACCAGGATAGTTCCTTGAACATGGTACTTCACCTTCCATCTGCTTATCTTTCCACTAAAAACATGCAGTGAGAAAATCCATCATTTTTTTAAGACTTAGCTCTAGCACCACCTTCTATATGAAGCTTTTCCCCCCTGATCCTTCAAACTACTTGTCCTCTCCCTCCTTAACTACTTTGTATTTCACAACCTCATATTTATTTTTAATATATTCCATATGTATTTATTTTAGAGACACTTGTACATATTATCTCTCTTGATAGAATGTAATATCTTTGAAAGCATGGATTGTTTCATTTTGTGTCTTTGTATACCTAATGCCTAGCACAGAGCATGGCACATAATAAATGTTTATTGATTGGTGCCCAAATCATATATCACTGTTGTCTCTTTCTTCTCTCCTTAGTTTATGTCCTCATCACTACTTTTCTTCTAATTGATCTTCCCACCTCAAGCAATTCCAATATCTAAATAAGGGGTGGCGAATCTTCAGCCTCAAGGCCACGTTTCGCCCTTTAGATGCTCAAGTATGGCCTTTTGACTGAATTCAAACTTCCCAGAACAAATCCTTTGATTAAAGGGATTTATTAAACTATCTGTAACACATCTGCCAATACAATCTTCAACATACACAGGTGTGACAATTTCACCCCCCTGTTAAAACTATCAGGACTTCTGCATTGCTTACAAACAACAGCACTAACTATGATTTAGCCTGGCATTTAAGACCCTCAATGATCGCATTCTAATGTACCTTTTCAGTATTATTTCATTTTTCCCTCTACTCCCACCCCTATTAAACTCTATATCCCAGGTAAATTGTACTGCTAGATTTTCTCCAAACTCTAAATGTCACAATTTTGATAGGCAGAGAAAGTGAGACAATTATCTCAGAGAATTTTAGATATGGAAATGGAATGTGTGAAAAGCACCGGCAAATGGAAACACATACGGAGAAGGATGACTGAGATGGTGAGTGGATTAGATTATGCTACTAGAACTGGGGGACAGTATGAATGGCCTGGAGAAGAAAAGACTTGGGGGACATTTAGGGAAGAGAAAGACACAATAGTTATTTATAACAGAATGGTGAGGAATATCTTTTCTAATAATTATAGTTGTTCTAAATTGGAATGGTAGATAGTGGGCTTCCCATTATTAGGGTTCTTCAAATGGACACTGACTGACCACTTATCATGACTATTTCAGAAAAGATTCTTGCTTAGTTATGTGCCAGATTAGATGATCTATTATGTCTCATTCAAGATTCTTAGATTTTGTTAAAGTTAAAGGCAATTTCAAGGGTGAGTGAGCAAATTTCCTTGCCTGGTCATTAGAGTTTTCATATTTTTTTTTTTAAGTTAAGACTCAGTTTCCTTTGGATTAGAAAAGTTATTGGATTTGTAACTTACTATTATGGACCCTAAAATATAGATAATTCAACATTTCCCTTTTTTGCTGCCTATATAACTTTGTGCAAGCATTTAACTTTTTCTGGGGCCCAATTTCCTCATCTTAAGAGGGGAATGGACAAGGTGATATTTTAAAGTTCCTTCTCATTCTAAATCTAAACCTCATCCTCCTGAAAAGAATCTGTGGAATATGTGAAAACAATATGTAATATGCCCTGAAATCAATCACTCTAAGCTATGTGTATGAAACAAGAGCTTCATGGTGATTTTCCCATGACAATCAAATATGTGGGAAACTCCATGGTGCTTTTTCCTATGTAATCAGTTTCCAAAGAGATTGAACCCAGGTGACCATATTTAACAGTTTGTCCTGGTACAAGGAGGTGCTTGGAACAATCAGAGGTGAGAGACTTCCCACAGAAAGATTAAGGTACTTTAGATACAAAAGAAAGGAATTCTAAATTAGAATAAACTCATTAAATTACTTTTAGAAAAAAAAGTTCCACTATAATAATTATCAATGAAAGTTGACCTATTTTCAAACCTTATTTATTGGCAAACATTTTCCTATCTTCCCCATGCCACCTGATTTGATTCCTTTTAATTTAACATGCTGAATTAATCACATGAATATGAAAAGAAAACAGAATGAATAATTGCTATGTCATCATATAAAATGCTTGACATTGAGTCAATTCTAGGGAATATCATCTATCAAACTACCTCCTCAACTACATTTGTGGCACAAAAATGTAATCATCATTTTACCTTTTCTCTGTCCTTTGGATGCAAACTTCACTGTACTTTTGCAATCTTTAGGTCCATTTCATCCAGTCCTAAATCTGTTTTAATGAAGTTTGCATAAATCAATTTTTTTTCCTCTGAAGCCATTCCTTAGTCATTTGACATGTTGTCTTTCATTTTCTAGATCATCCATCCTTACAAATTTCATTTGTAAGTCTTTGTTGATTATATCAATGGAGATTACATTAATGGTACCTTATTCTCTTTGTACTGCTAAGTTAGGCCTCCACAGGGGTAATGTTAAAATAATTCCAATTTAACACCAGCAGTAGTTTTAACAGAATACACATTCTTTTAAATTTTAAGGTGTCCAAGGGACTTTGCAACACAAACTACTGGAAAGGCTGCTTCATACTTGATTGCCCATCCAAAGATGTTTCACTACAGATAAAACATGGAAAGGAAAAAAAAAAAAAGACTTATTCCCTGTCCTTTATTCAACATATGTACACTAGATTTTTAAATTTTATTTTTATTTTTATGACAGTATTAAATCTTACTTTATGCTATATGTTATTCCTTCATTGAAGAACTATAAAAATGTCTCATTATGATGTCTAGGAATATTGTCTTTTTTGCTTGTATTCTTTATACTTTTTATTTATTATTTCACATTCAATCAACTCAACAAGCATTTTGTTCCTATGCACTAGCACTGTGCTAAATTCTATGATTAGAAAGACAAAAACAGTCTTTACCATTGAGGAATTCATGCTGTAGTGATTTAATTTCCTGAAATCCTGCCACCCCTACCCATTCATTGAAACTACTCTCCTAACATAAAAAAGTTAAGGAAAAATAACTGATGAAGGTATCCTGTATAATATTCTATGTAATATTATATTCTTGAAGTATCCCAACTTCACTACTTAAAGGAGGGAAAGGTTTTACTTTTTTGGTTGTTGTTATCTATTATCTGTAAACAGTTTTGGTCACTGCAATTAATTTGATGTTGGGTGACTTTTTACTGTTGTTTCCATTTAAATCATTGTAGTCACTATATATGTTTAGTTCTGCTTATGTAGTTATATATCAGTTCATAAGTCTTTAAAGTTTCCTCTGAATTACTTGCATTTGTCATTTCTTATGGTATAATAATGTAACATAATGCATGGTATTCACATTTTGTAGTTCAAATATTCCACAATGGATTTGCACTCACTTTGTTCCTTTTCTTTTTTTCACTATCATAGAAAATGTTACAGTAAAAATCTCTCTCTCTCTGTCTCTCTCTCTTTCCATATAAATTTTCTTCTGCCCCTGATATCTTTGTGGTATTTGGGTATGTACACATAAATATAATCCTTCAATCTTGAAAGTAATATGAACGGAGTTCAAGTACTTTCAGGTCCTAGCAAGATGGAAAAGCTCTGGAGACAAAGCATCCAAAGCTAAGTTTGCCAGAAGGGTGACTAACAGTTAATGAATGACAACATTCATTATGAAGACAGCCTGAAAAGAAATGGAGGCATTGTGATCTGAGTTGTTTTCCTCCTTGTTATACATCTGAATATTCCAAAAACCATTTTAATGTTGTTGTTTTTTGTAACCTTAGTATAGATATTGTGAAACAGATAAGTAACTAGTCATTTGGAATAGGAATTTTTAAATAATTTTTTACCTCATGTTCCTTCTCATTAAAACACATAGTTTGGAAATGTTCTGCACATGTGTGGCTCTTGCATTAGCAGAGGTGCTCTCTTATGATTTTCAATTTCTATTTTGTCAATATCTTTGTTGAGTTAGTGTGGAAAAAAGCACAACTCATAGAATTGCACAATCCCATGAACTAAGTATTAAGTGTCTCTTCAAAAATGGCATTTTCCACATGTATTTGAATAATAGAGCTCTGGGAATTTAGTATATTGAAAATATTTGTATCTACTTTGGGAGATATTTTCTTATGGAAACTGTGGCACTTCCCAAATCACAAGTGACAAATGAAACAATGAATAAGTGATTGAAGAAAAAGGAAAAACCCCAATGGATCATTTAAATTAACTCAACCAGAAAATCCAACCACCAAATAGTAAAGGAAGCCTCCAGATCTAAACAATAAAGTTCACTGAGAAAAATAAGCTCTACAATACCTGCAAATGCTAGTGCTTCATCCAGTTTTACAAATAATTCTTCATAATGAAGGAAGCTTTGTTTCCAATAGTAACCATAATTATGTTCATCTGACTCAAGAAAAGGATAACAAAGAATTCTCAGGATCAAGCTATGATTTTTACACCTGGATCCCTAGTTTTCTACCTTAAAAATTCAACCTATTATGCAAGCTAGTATAGTCTAAGTGAAGGCTAGCATATGTGCCTGCCTATATATCTGTAACAACGGCCTCCATTCCATTCTCCTGGGAAGAGGAAACTTTTCAAGTCAGAATCTTGCCTGATTTACCTATACTACCTCTCCTACCAAATACTCAGTTGTTTGAGGAGGGAGGACTTTCTATCATCCCATTTCTTCTTAAGCTACTCACCAAAAAATGAATACTATCATACCAGGAGTAAATTTTACCATAAGAGGAAATTTTGAAATATGGCTATTATATACATGAAGCATTTTGGTAGAATTATAAAATACCTTCACTTTGATTTCAGTTTCTCTGAAAGCACAATATATTTCATTCTTCCCTTTCCTGATTTGAGCCCAATGTGATTTTGAACTGCACAAAAATAAGATCAGTGTCTGCCTCAGCAGTCTTACAGGAGTAGAAGAGACATTGAATTACTCTCAGCTCAAATTGTTATTTTCACACTGCTTTTACTGAGATCTAATCCAATGCCTATTTGATGTCTGCATACCCTCTGCCACTGTTTGGTTCAAATAGCCTTCTTAATTTGAATGTCCTCGACTGGGAAATATTTGAAGTTTTTTTTAAGGTTTTTTTTTTTGTTGTTGTTGAAAGTGTCCTCCTGATGAAATTTGCAATTCAATGGAAAACAAATTAAACATAGTAGCAACAATAATATTAAAGATGGGAGAAAGGTTTAAAAAAGCAAAGGTAAAAAAAGCAGAACTACTGAGTTAGGGCAATAGTAGGAAAGATGTGAGTGAGACATAAATGTAACTGACAAAAAAATGGAGGGTAGCACATGAGAATTCAACAGGAAAAATATAGAGTAAACTATCACATACCATACTATCACAAAGAAACAAAAACAGCTGAATGAAATTTTTTCAAAAATGGGTACAGAACTATGGATTCATAGTTATAGAAAACTCCTTTTGAGAAAACTCCATCTACCAATGCATATCAGTGATTCTTCTTCATCTTGGTTGATGAGTATTGTCTGGGAAGCTAGAGAAGTAAAATTTCTGTCCCAGGGCCTTATCTGGCATTTATCAGAGTCAGGACTTGAAATGAGGCTTTCCTGATTCTGAGGCCACCCACTATAAAACATTGCCTCTTATGATTACAAAAAAGAAATTGACACAGTTAGAAGAGACCTCAGAATTCCAACAAATGCCCAAATAAGAATCTCATTTATGACATATTAAAAAATGGTCATTTGACCTTTGCTTCAAATTTTCAGTGAAAAGGAGCCAATCAATTCCTGAGGTAGTCCCCTCTGACTTTTTGATAGATCAAATTATTAGGATGTTCTTTCTTAAGTCAAGCTTAAACTTCCCTTTTTGAAACTTCTACCCATTGCATTAAATTGTGCCCTCTGAGGCTAATTAGAAGAAGTATTATCTTGTTTTCACTTGACAGGCCCTTAAATGTCTTCTATAAGCTAAACTTCTATAATTCTTCCAACTAGTCCTCATATGGTATAGATGCTCTTCAGCTTTTCAAGTTCTACTTATGTGTGGCACCAGAACTGAAAGCCAAATTCTATGTGTGGTTGAATCAGGACAATGTAAAATAGAACACTCTGCTACTCAATAAAGCCTAGTATTTCTTGTTTTTGAATGTCCCATAAACTCTAAACATACCATGAAATAATATTTATCATAAAGTCCATTAAAATAACTTCATTTTTACCTCTGGTCAAATGTATCAAGCTTACTTGATAATTTTAAACTCAAATGTAAGACTTTACCTTTATATCAGTTAAAATTTAATCTTACTAAATTGGGTCCAATTTTGTAGTCAAGTCAATAAACATTTAAGTACCTAATATACATTAGGCATTGTTCTAAGTGCTGGGGATACAAAAGGAAAAAAAAAAGGCCCTGCTCTCAAGAACCTGACATTCTTCTGGGAAAGGCAACATTCAATGAAATATGTATAAACTAAATAGGAACAGGATATATTAGATACAACATCAGAGGGCAAGCAATAAGATTAAGGACTGGGAAAAGTTTATGAATGAAGATGGTACTTTGGCTGACTTGAAGGATCTTTTTATATCCTTTCATTCAGTGTATTAGCTGTCTTCCTGAATTGTGTGCACGTGTGTGTGTGTATGTGTCTGTGTTTTAAGTTTGATAAATATGTCAACTATGCCTTCACTCAAGTTATTGCTGAAAATGTTAAAGGATATACACAGGGCCAAGTAACAATTCCTAGATATTTCCACTGGGAACTTTATTCTAAGGTGACTGAACCACTGATGACTTCCTTTTCAGCAACTTAACTAGTTCCCAATTCACCTAACTGCACTAGCATCCAGTTCATATATCTATTGTGACAGCATAAGCAATTTTGTCAGATGTTTTGATGATATCTAGACTACCACTAAATAATAGTATTTCTCTGATCTACCGATGGAACGTTCCTGTCAAAAATGGAAATGTGATTAGTCTGTCATAACCTATTGTGTATGAGGCTATGCTGTCTCTTTTCCATCACTACTGGATGTTCACCAACCATCACTCTAGTAATAGGTTCTTGAATTTTTCCATGAATCAAATTCAAGCTCATTGATCCATAATGTTCAACCTTCATTTTCTTCCCTTTCTTAAAAAAAAAAAAGAGACACATCCCCCTTCCACAATCCTACAGTGGCTCTCCATATATGTACAATATTTCAAAGACCACTTAGGATGACTCAGGAGTCACACAGTCACAGTAATAAAAAATCTAGTTAATATGGGTTGGCTGACCTGAACTCCTCAAGGCCATTTGTTTCCCAACATATCTTGGGCTTCAATTTTCTCCTGTTTGTTTTGTGGATAGAGTGGCAAGACTAGAGTCAAGAAGACTCATCTTCCTTAATTCAAATCTGACTTAAGACACCAGCTATGTGACTCTGGGCAAAACACTTAACACTGTTTCCCTTGGTTTTTTCATCTGTAAAATGAGCTGGAAATGGCAGACCATTTCAGTATCTTTGCCAAGAAAACCCAAATGGGATCATGAAGAGTCATACATGACTGAGAATGACTGAACTTGCAATCTAAAGATCATTCTTCCTCATAGGGAAAACAGACATAAAATAAAATTTAATAGCTTTGCCTTCTTCCTCTAATTATTTTCATATCTCCTGCAAGCAGTGGTCATATCCCTCTACTGTAGTGGACCTTACCACTTTTGGTCTTTTCCTCCCTCCCCCCCCAATTTTATTTAAAAACCACCCATTTGTTGTCTTTATTTTCCTTCAGTAGGCTTTGCTCATTTTGAGCTTGAGTATTATGATACTATTCTCTATGTGAAAGGACACTGTCACAAAGGACACTGTACCCTTTGCTACTTGAACTTATTTCCATCTTCCATATATGCCAGGTGTTCTTTAGATGGAGTTCATGGATAGATTTCAGGAGGTCTATGAAACTGGATAAAAAACATTACATTTATATTTTCTATAATCTCTAATTGAAATTTTATCATTTTTTTCCATAATAAGAAAGGGTCTACAGACTTTATGAGACTCCTAAAAGTGTCTGTGATGCAAAAAGGTTAAGAATCCCTGGTATGTGTCTTTTATCAGTGTAAGATGGTTGATGAGTTCTATGGGAATTCACTTTAACTTCTTTAGAGAATATTCCAATTTTTTCCTCATTAGAATTATTTTATTTTGTACATTCATAATTTAAATTTTGTATTTGCCACTCCAAGCAATCTGGAACTATGCCCAAAGGGCTATAAATAAGTGCATATCCTTTACCCCAGCAATATCAGAGAAGTGGGAAGAGGACCCATATGTACAAAAATATTTATAGCGGCTCTTTTTGTGGTGACAAAGAATTGGAAAACAAGGGGATGCCCATCAATTGGGGAATGGCTGAACAAGTTGTGAGATATGAATGTAATGGAATACTATTGTGCTATAAGAAATGAGGAGCAGACAGACTTCATAATAACTTGGATAGACTTATATAAACTGATGCTGAGCAAGAAGAGCAGAACTAGGAGAAATTTTTACACAATCACAGACACAACGTATGTGTGACAACTAACTTCAACAGACTGGGCTCCTCTCAGTAATGTAAGGTTAAAAGACAACTCCAAAA
Organism: Pseudochirops corinnae; assembly: GCA_028646515.1. NCBI lineage: Eukaryota > Metazoa > Chordata > Mammalia > Diprotodontia > Pseudocheiridae > Pseudochirops > Pseudochirops corinnae. The sequence goes on from CM053588.1 coordinate 199,145,924, forward strand.
AACTCATGATTGAAAGAGATATCTACATCCGGAGAAAGAGATGTGGAGTCTGAATGTAGATTAAAACAAACTACTTTTCTTGTTTTGTTTTGTTTCCTCTTTTTCACTGATCATTCCATCAGTTATAATCCTTCTTTAGGACCTGACTAATGATTAATGTGAAGATTTTGTAAATCCTATTTTCAAGTGCATGCTACCATGATTGTGGTGGGGGGGGGGTGAGGAGGAGAGAAGGGAAAGAAAATCTGAAACTCAAAGGACTGTGGAACTGAATGTTGTAAACTAAAAGTAAATAAGCAAACCAATTTAATTTAAAAAAAAAAACAGGAACTTGCCACTCCACTTGGAATAACTTACTAGAGGTAACTTATCTTGTGCAATTTTTGATCAATGAGATCATACTTCTTTTCTTTGAACCCTTTGAAAACAGCTCTTTCAAAAGGGGGAGGGGCCTAAAGACTATACCTAACTTTTTCCTCTATTACAAATTCTAAAATGGATTTATTAATTCTTCCTAAGGTCCCCATAATTTCTACCTCTTTCTCCTAATTGGTAAGAAATACGCCCAGAATAGAAGTTTTCTTCCCTTAGTCCTTCACATTGAGAAAAATGACATCATCAATTCGAGTTAAGACATCATTAGTTGCTCTCATTTGGGTGGAGAGAATGCACCAGCAAATACTTGAATAGTATAAATTCAAGAGCACTACCATACCATACCTCCATGCCATTGTTCATTTTCCACTTTTAGTGATTTCCAACCCTCCCAATCCCATGCCAAAGAATTCTATATCAAGCTTCCTTCCTCAAGTTCTTAGATTTACTCACACGAGTTTTTTCTTCCAATAATATACAATAATCTACTCTATTGATTTTGAATAATGGTTTTTCAGAGCAAGTTCCAGTAAAAGACATTTTCCTACCAAGGCTGTGTAATATGTATAAGACCAGATTTCCAATTGCATCAAGATGTAATTCTTTGTTACTAATATATTGTGTGGTTGTGTTTAGACACCTGAGTCCTTGAGTTTTTTATAAGATCCTTAGATTTTTGAGGATTTCTAGGATTGCTGGATTAGATGCAAGCAGTTTTCTCCATTGCATTGCCTTTTAATTGTAATAGTCTTTCAATGTTATTTATAAAAGTTCAGGAAAATACTTTTTTGCCAAGTCCTTTGTGCTCTATGCCTTAGCAGGAGGCTATCATTCCTGTGTTTTAAACTATAATTCAGAAATATGAATCTCATTCTCAGAATCTATCTTCCTAACCTGCTTGTTCCCATATCTTTCTATCTCTTTTTCAAGTCTTTGCCTGTGATCAGTTGCAGTGAAGAAAACATCTCTCTCTTTGAGGCTGTTGTCATTTCCTTCACCTCTGAGCTCCTAGGCTGAAGTTATCTAGAAATATACCTTATTCTTTCTCATGCTCCAGGACACCATCCTGTGGGGTCTTGCTTCAACATCAAATGGTACCTAAACTTTCTAGGAGTTAGAAGAACCAGTAGAGTTAATATGACAATATGACAAGAGATTAGAGTTGTCCTACCTATAGAATGCATAATCTAAATATGCTATGTCTTTTCCATTGATTCATAGAATATTGGAACTAACACAGACCTTGGAGATTTTTTTTTATAATCTCCCTCCCCCCCCCCACTCTGTTTTAGTAGCATGTAAGCTCCTTGAGTACAAATACTACAAGCATTCCAAGAAGTTAAGTGCCTTGCCAGGGATGCATAACTATCCTATGGCTGAATCAGGATTAAAAGACATGAATTCTAATTCCCACTTCAAATATTCCTTTCATTATATCATACCACCTCCTTATATTTTTCTTCTTATAATCAATAAACATTTATTGATCAATTAACTGATAAATTTGATTAGGAGTCAGAAATCTAACACTGAGGATAAAAGTAAGTCAACTACTAGTACCAATTACATGGCTCTCCCATTCAGCTACTTAATATATGTCTATGCTGGAGTTTTGTAATGTGAGAGAGATATACAATTCAGGCTTTGAGAATACAAATTTTAAAATGACAAAGCAGTTGGAAATGGGAGCAGCTGAAAAAACAAAGAAAAAAAGATGATAGAAATGGTGTACAGAAATTTATCAGAACAAAGAGGGGAGAGGGAACCCTAACATCATAAATTGCTAAATATTGAATGGGTTACTAAGACTCATTGTTTGAATTTCTCTCCCTGGAGAACTTTAAAAATAGGATAGATACCGATCTGTCTTGGAGAGTTTAGGTTTAGTTTCAGCCTGAAGGCAGATGGATGGACTAGATGACCACTGAAAATCCCTTCTGTATTTATCCTGTAATTTTATTTCGCAGTGAGAAAAAAATTAACTGTTTCACTGTGCAGTTCTATTCATTGAGAACTTTATTTCTCTTCTAAGTATTTATGATACCGTTATACATACATACATGTGTGCATATATATATATATATATAATATTTCTGATAAATAAAAATGAACAAATCTGAAGGAAGCAAACACTTGTAGTTAAAACAAAAGATTGGGTCTTCCTTGTAGGCACTGGTTTAACAAAGAAAATGAAATATAGCTATTATACCTAGTATACTTCTTTCCTAAATCAATAATCACTACCTGTTAATTAATTCAATAGAATACATTTCTTGAAGATAGAGATTCACTTTTGTACTTGTAATCGAGGTGCCTAGTATAGTGTCTGGCACATACTTGCACTTAAGAAATGTTTTTTGATAGTTTTTATTCGGTAGTTCTTTCCAAAGTTTTAGTTTATCTTCTCTATTGAATTTTAAGTTCTTTGTAGGTAGGGCCTAATCAGTTCTTACTATACACCTTTTAAATCCCTCACAGTTTTTATCACTGTTTATTTTAGTCATGTTCCTTGACTATATATTCAATGCAAATAGAGTATAATATCAGGTGTTAGGTGTCAATTAATATACACTCTTCAAAGATTAAAATTCAGTCTGATGCATAACAGAAATTAATTTTACTAACCTCCATTAGGCCTATAACACTCATATAGAAAGCATTTACAATACATCCAACACCTACTATGATTCCTCTCCACAAAGAGGAGGGTGAGATACAAAGTTATATAGCTTACTGATACTCAGTTATAAAACTTTTGTGTGGGATTCAAACCTGAGTTCCTCAACAGCATGCAAGCAGAGGGTTTAATTTTACAATGTATTAAGACAAAGTGTAAAAAGAAAAAAAAAAACAACTTCAGCTTTATTACCTTAAGGCATATTTATTGATTGTTCTATAGGCAGAATATAAGCACATTTAATAGAATATATTCATTTCTTGAACTGTCTCCCATTTCTCTCCACACTTCTTTGATATCTTTAAAATAATATTTAATTAATCTACCTGAGAAGTAACTATTCAGTTTGCTAGTGCTTTTGTATTTTGATCTTTTGACTCCTCTCACTTATTTATGAAGCTATATAGGGTTTTTTTTTTTTCCTTCTGGCATTCATGAGTTTAGTACATGTATTTTAAATGAATAAGTAGACACTCCACATTCTAGCCAATGGAAATGTAAAAGTGCTCTTTGGGGGTCTATCTTTACCATTTGCATTGTGTCTGACACACAAGCCTTGGCTCACATTCATATAAACCTAATTCAGAACTAACTCAGACAGCAAAGTGATCTCATTTGAAATGACACCTTATGGTTTCAACAATTCTAGTGGTTTGTCTGGAACAGCTTCACTTTTTCTTGTGGTACAGTAGGTCAAGAAATTGATTTTATGTTTCTTTTTTTCAGATTCTTATTTATTTTTCATTTAATTATTATTTTATCATTTTTTTCTTTTAAAATTTTGAGTTTTATATTTTCTCCTTCCCTCCCATGTGTTCCTCCAAATCACTAGCAAGGCAAACAATATTATATCAATTACATATGTGAAATCAAACATACACACACTGCCAGACAGACAGAGAGAGAGAGAGAGAGAGAGAGAGAGAGAGAGAGAGAGAGAGAGAGAATCATACTTCAATTTGCATTCAGAGTTTATTTGTTTTCTCTCTGGAGATGGATAGCATTATTTCATCATGAGTCCTTGGAATGGTCTTGTATCAATGTATTGTTCACAGTAGCCAAGTCTTTCACAGTTTGTCATCATTACAACATTTCTGTTATTGTGTACAATGATCTCCCAATTTTTTTCATTTCATGTTTTATCAATTTATATAGGTCTTGTTTTTTTAATTCTTCTCCCTTGTTATTTCTTATAGCACAATAGTACTCTATCACAGTCATGTACCTCAACTTGTTCATCTCTTCTCCAACTGATGAACATGCCTTTTATTTCCAAATCTTTGCTACCACTATAAGAATTACTGTAAATATTTTTGTAATTCTCCTTTTTCTTTGATATCTTTGGGGCCATTAATGTGGAAGCTGTTAAATCTTTTGTTATCCTTACTGTAGCTCCACAATATTTGAACTATTTCTTTCTAGCTGCTTTCTATATGACCTGGGAGCTTTGTAATTTCATTAAAATATCTCTGACAGTTTTCATTTTAGGATATCATTCAGTAAGTGATTGGCAGAATCTTTCAATTCTATTTTCCCCTCATGATCTAAGATATCACAGCAGTTTTCCTTTATAAATTCTTGATATATGATGTCTGGGCTCTTTTTTTGACCATGGTTTTCAACTAGTTCAATAATTTTTAAATTGTCTCTCTCTCCAATCTATTTTCTAGCTCAGGTGGTTTTCCAATAAGATAATTCACCTTTCCTTTTATTTTTTTCCCCCATTCATTTGACTTTGTTTTATTGTTTTATGAAGACTCATGGAATTATTAGCTTCTAATTGCCAAATTTTAATTTTTAAGGAATTATTTTCTTTTGGAGAGGAGAAGGCAAGCCAATCAGGGTTAAGTGATTTGCCTAAGGTCACACAGCTAGTAATTGTCATGTGTCTTAGGCTGGATTTGAACTCAAATCCTCCTGACTCTAGAACTGGTGATCTATTCACTGTGATGCCTAGCTACCCCTAGGAATTACTTTCTTTAGTGAGCTTTTGTACTTCTTTTTCTATTTGGCCAATTCTGCTTTAAAGTAGTTCTTTTTTTCAGTGATTTTTTTATACTATTAGGCCAATTCTGTTTTATAAGGTGATGTTTTCTTGGGTGTTTTTGTGCCTCATTTACCAAGCTTTTAATTCTCTTTTCATACTTTTTTTTCTCACATATTTCTTTTTCCAATTTTTTCCTCTACCATTCTTTAACTCTTCTAGGAATTCTTGCTGGCTTTGGTTATACTTAGCATTTTTCTTTGAGGCTTTGCCTATAGTATTTTCACATTGTTGACTTTGAAGTTTATGCTTTGGTCTTCTCTGTCCCTATAATAACTTTTTATGGTCAAATTCTCTCTCTCTTCTCTCTGTCTCTGTCTCTTCATTTTTTTCCAACTATTTCTTAACTTTGAACTTTATGTTAAAGTTGGGCTGTGCTCACTTGGGAGTGGTGAGACATTGTGCCAAGTTTCAGGATTTTTCATGCTGTTGTTTACACAATTACTTCTGGTGGTTTGCAAGTTTTTAGTGCTTTTAAAGATGTGTTACCTTGGGAGAGGTGTGGTCACTTCTTTCCTTCTCTGTACTCTAGTTTTTATTGAGGACGGCCTCATGCTCACTTGTAGCCACAAGTACTAGCACTCCTCTTGACACAGGAACTGTGACTAGGTCCCTTGCTCTTTTATGACCTATCAGAAGCACTCATCTTTATAAGGGAACTATAACCCAGATCTTGTTATGGGCAATAGAATTGACAATCAGCACCAGCTACACCCAGTGCTAGCAAAGGACCATCTCTAATCTTTTTCTGTAATCTCTTCTCTGTACCTCATAAATTGTTTTAGACTAGAAAAAATGTCTCCCTGTGATTTTTTGTTAGCTTTGATACTCCAAAATTTGAGCTGAGGCATTATTTTAAAGTTGTTTAGAAGGGAATGTCAAAGAATTCACCTGGGTCTTGGGCTGTATTCTGCCACTATATCTCAACTTTTGGGCTTTGTCTTAATCATTAGCTTAATGTTATCAGAATCCAAATTTCAATTAAAGTTTATAAATATAGAGAAATCTTAAATCAGACATAAAACTTTAAGGTAGTATTTATTTATCATGTCTTAGGAAAAAAAATCATATAAAAATTAAGGTTTTCTTAAACAAATTTAATGACATAAAACATAACAGATTTAATATCAAGTTTATAGTGCTCCCTCTTCATCAGTAACCATTTTGCCTATCATGGTAAAAAGGAAAGAAGGAACAAATTTAGAATCAAAGGATCTGGATTAAAATTCCAGCTTTGCTCTACCTGTGTGATGGGCAATTTACTTAGAGCTCTTGAAGCTTTGGTTCCTCATGTATGAAATGATGGGGAGGATTACATGACATTTACTATGTTTTCCATCTCTAAATAAATGATTTAAATATGATCCTATGGTACCAACATATTTAAATTTATCTCAATATTTGACATATACCATGGAGAAATGACAACCATGCTTAAAAGTACACCTGTATCTGACCCAGTAATTAAAGAAGGACTTAATTAATTAGAAACAATACAATTAAAAATCATTCAGGGAAAGATGACCAAGATTTCTCAAAAAAGAGAAAATTATGAAAGAATAAAAAAGATTATTCACGGTGCTTTAATTGGTGGAATGGGGTAAGATGAGAAAAAAAATTAATGAAATTTAAGATAGCAATAAAAATCCATCCTTGAGATTAGGAATCCATGAAATTCTTGTTTTTGTATTTTCCCCTCTAGTGAACACTACTCAACTCATTCAGGTAATTCTGTTCTAATGGCCTCAATATGTGTGCATGACTTAATGTGGCAGGTTTGTATTTAGTGGATAAAAATGAATCATGGAAAAATGGTAGAGAAAAAATAAGAAATTGTTCTCAAATTCTAGAATGCTCAACATAGTTTATAACAATGATCTGGTCAATTAACCTGTATCTGTTATATGTGTGAACCTTTCTAGAATGTGTTTTATAGATAGTTCACTCACATGAATGAAGTATTTCAACATATATACTGATTTAGTTCAACAATACAAATCCCCCCAATTTTACTAATGTTTTCTCTTGTTGAGATGCTACCATACTGAAGCTTTTCTCATCATTAAAACTGCCTCCAGTGAATGACCTTGAAAAGTCTGGCTTACTTCCTCAGGATTCTATCCTGAATGTTAAACTATCAAAGATCTTTTAACTTCCTGCTAGTTCTCATTACAGAATCACTTCAAAGAGTTAAAAGAAGCATCTCCATTTCCTGACTATGTCCCTTATCAAATGAAAGCTCTAATTTTTCTCAAGGGGTATGGAGTGAGTAAGACATTCAATTCTGCAAGGTGGTTGGATTTTTTTTAGCTGGTTGTTCACTCAGCACATTCTTCTCTGTTCAATCAATTAATAAAACTGACAGCAAATATAAAGGAAGTTCAAAAATGTCTTTCAGTTGAATTTGTATAAGCTGTCCCAGCTCTTTAAGAATGTTCTGGAAAGGAGGTTGAAGTATAGCTATTTTACTCAGTGGTAAGACATTCAGAATTCAAAGACTTAAAGTTTTTAAAACTTGGGCCAGGAAGTTACTCATAATGTGGTTTTAGGGATATAATTTAATCCATATTTAATATGTCATTTGTCTTGATTATTTGATTTAGCTCATTGTTCTGTAAAAGTGTGTTATAGTTATATATTGTAGAATTGATAGGGAACTTGGACCGATATTTGAGGTTGGGTTGATAAATGGAGTGAGTTTCTAATGACAGTTTAGGACAAAATTTATTTGAAATAATCCGCAAAGCATGGTAAGGCCTTTCATATTATTTAGTGAGGTAACATTGCAATGAACTAATTTTGCCCCTTGTGGCTTATAAAAGTAAAAGCACCTTCCAAAGTGCCTAACTTTTTTTGGAAAGAAGTTCATTTTTGGCCCATGATGTTATTTATCTGCATTGCTTTTCCTTCTTTTCTTTTTTTAACGAACTGTGATAAGAACTATAATTTTTAAGGAAATAGGCCATCATCAACTCAAGGACATATCTAGTGTGAGAAGACAGACTGGTATTTAGCATATTATTAAATTTAATTATTTCAGCTTTGAAGCATAATCCAGGGCACATAATTCCCCTCATAGAATCAATAGCATGACCTTGCTTGTTATAATTAATAAGTTCTAATCACACTATAGATTTACAATAATAATTAATATGACATGTTTATGCCTCAACATTTTAAAGAATATCTCTCCATGGTTAATTTATTACCTAACTTTTTCTACTTAAAAAAGGGGGTAAGGATGAGATAGGAATTACTTTTGGTGGGTTTTCATTCTACTACACCCTCATTCTAACACTGGCCATATAAAGAGATTTTTTCATTCAACAACAATAAAAATTTGCTAAGTATATACTTTGTTTAAGGTACTTTGATAAATTCTGGTGATACAAAGTTAAAGAAAAAAAGTATTTTCCTAAGGAAACTTATATTCTCCCAGAGGATACATGGATATATATACACACACACACATTTTTATGTGTGTGTGCGTGCATGTGTATATATACATATATATGTATATACACACATAATGTATATATGTATGTATATGCATATGTATATATGTGTATATGTGAGTGTTTATATATATATATACATATATATATATATATATATATATAAAGACAGAGAGACAGAGACAGAGACAGACATATATACATACACACACACATATACATAGAGAGAGAGAGAGAGAGAGAGAGAGAGAGAGAGAGAGAGAGAGAGAGTTATTTTAAGAGTTAAAAAGTGCAAAAAAATTTGCAATGGAGCAAAAATGGAATGTGTTTGGAAATCAATGTTGTTATTATGGTTTCAAAGAGCTACCCTTCTGTCTATATTTTTTATCATTGTTCCTTGAGGCTCATTATTTACCCCTTTCCAAGTCAAAGAAAGTGAGAAAGTGATTCAGTTTAGACATGAGTTGGCATGTTTGGAGACACAGAACCAAGAGAAGAAAGATGCATTTCTATCTTTATCCTCACATCCTGATACAAGTATTTGTAGTGGTTGGGACAGACAGGGAAAGTTTTTGGCAGAACAGATTGGTCCAAAAATTTGTGGGCACATACACTCAAACTCTCTGAGAACCTTAAAATAAGACTTTGTTTTAAAAAAAAATTTGCATGTGTTATGAAGCTTTGTCCATACAACTTTTTGCAACTAGGAATATGGTCTGGCCAGGGACAGAATATTATCCATTTAATCCAGATGTAGTTGGATGAATACTCCTTTTGGGAAAATAAAGCAGTTATTAACTTGCATTTACATAAAATTGAAATCAAGCACAAATAAGTGTATACTAAAATGGATAATTAGTGTATAGCTTTTGCATAATGAAGAAAACAATTTACAGCAATATCTATCAATCTGGAAGTATTATATAAGTATAAATACATATATATGACAAAAATATTGAATTATTATAATTTACTCAGAACATTGTGACACATAAAATACTAAAATTCTCTCCTTTAATTAAGACCCCCTGAATTTCTTTAGAAGTATGGCCTAGTAGATAGAATTCAGGACTTGGAGTCAGGAAGATCTGGATTCAAATCCAAACTCTAACAATGACTATATGACCCTGTGCAAGTAACTGATTATCTCAGAGCCTCAGATTACTCAGCAGTAAATTAAGAGGGTTGGACTGAGATCATTTCTAAGGTTTCTTCCAGCTCTACTCTAAATTTATGATCTTGTGATTTTAAAATAGCTGAATTACGTGCTGTATTTTCATTTTCTTGCATTATTATTCTCATTAGAAATGTGTAGGGATGCTTAATGTTTCTCTCTTGCATCTTATTTTAAATTACCTGCTACTTCTTCATTTTCAATAATGCTAAACCTGGACAAAATTTCAGAGATTACATTTTTACATCTTGGATCAATAAGCAGCCAAAGCTTGTAATTTGTGGGAGGGATTATTCAAGTTTCTATTTAATCAAGAAAACAGAGTCAAAGGACTGATTCTCAAAGACTGAAATATTCACACTGTAAAACTTAATCTAATCATCTGTGACTTTTTTGCTCATAATTCTAACTCTATACCACATGATCATATATTTAGTGGTGTAAGGACTCTTGGAGTTCTTCTAGTTTGAACCCCAATTTCACAGATGAGGAAATAGAAATTCTGGAAGATTAAGTTACTGGGTTACAGTCACAGAAGAAATGAGTAATAAAGGTAACATTTGAACCCACCTCTTCTAATTCTATATTCAACTTCTTTAATGATATACCTGAATTCTTCCATGCTAATCACTTTAAGGAAATAGATTTAGTTCTTTATATTGGTAAGGTTTTTTTTGTTTATTTGTTTGTTTGAGTTGTGTGATTTCAGACAAAGGTGTGTGTCTCAAACCGCATAGTAAGTGTGTTCCTCATATCAACTAGGAAAAGCATGATTAAATTGTCAAAGCATATAACCCTAAGACATTATATTAATATATAAAGAACATAATGAAATTGTTTCTCATCTCTTTTGAAACAAGAGATCGTAGGCTTTATCCTTTTATAACAGTAAGTTTTATCTTTCCACTTGAAAAAAAATGCAGTATTATGTCTATGTTACAATTTATTCCACACAAATCACTTTGAATCACCCACCAATTCTATTATTACCAAGTTGTGCATTTTGTAACAGATCTATGGGATAACCACATAAAAAAAGACAGAATGTTTTGAAAAGGCAAAGAAAGAGATAATCATCTAGAATATAAAATATCCAACTTTTAAATATCAATCTGTGAATTATCTACTTTAAATCCCTTTTTATTACTAAGCTGGCTTTCCTTTCACCTAGCAGTTTCTGACTTTTTTTTAATTTTTGCTTTTTGGAGGGGAGAAGGTAGGGAAGGCAGGGGTTAAGTGACTTGACCAAGGTAGCATGACTAGTAAGTGTTAAGTGTCTGAGGCTGGATTTAAACTCAGGTCCTCCTGACTCCAGGGCCGGTGCTCTATCCATTGCACCACCTAGGCAGCCCTCACCTAGCAGTTTTGTGTCACCTTCCCAAGTCAGTTAATGTATTATTAGCAAATGCTAAATCATGTTAATTTTAAGAGAATAGAAAAGCAAATTTGTACCCAAAAGTTATATACTCTAATATAAAATATGAACTATTTTTAAAAATTCAGTGATATTTGTATCTTTGAATATATAGTTGAATTGCTTAGTCATACTTCAGGAACATAGGTATCCCTCTATGGGTTATGACTGCAATCCAAGTTAGATGGCAATGATTTTGTAAAGGTAGCAAAGGCCTATAACCTGAGTCTTTTCAAGAGGCACAATTTTCTAAATCTTCCAGATAAAATAGTATAGTCTATTGTAAAGTCAAGCATGAGCAGCTTTCCAGAAGAATGCTACTGTGAAAAGCTTTTCAAGGTTCTGATTACACAGTATAGTGAACACTCTATGTATTCAATAACAAATCAGAGCAAAAAATTCACAGAAAATCAAGATACAGCATTCACAATATTACAACTTATCACAGAGAATCAAAATGCAGCATTCACAATAACTTATCACTAGAATGGTGTTGGGGGCGGGGGTAAAAGGGTTATGTAGTTTGGGTGTGGCTTAGCTAGCTTGCTGTGCCATATAAGGTAATAAATGTAATCCGAGCCTGTGATTGGATGAGGGATGGTGATAAAAGACCTGAATGCGGAAGCGTCCCTCCTTTTGAGATGTGACCTTACAAGAATAAACCACCCCTTGAATCTCGCCTTCTGTCTGACTCATTCTTCCTGTT
>CM053588.1:199157868-199179868 GCA_028646515.1 Pseudochirops corinnae
GGCCACATAGTTTTCACCACAGTTTTCACATAGTTTTGAACAAAGTATAATCATTTAGTCAATCACTCACTTACTAACTCAATCATTCATTCAACTCAATCTTTCTATCATCCTTAACTCTATACTCAGCAGCTTGGCTAGCCCTCAGACTCAGCAGCTTCTCAACAGCTTCTCAGCAGCTCTAGCTGGCCCTTGGACTTAGCAGAAGTTTCAGTTGGTTCCCAGAATCAAAATCACTTCATCCCGGTTCTCAAAATAAAAATCTCTCCAGCCTGGGTCTCTCTTCCTTAGCCTCCAGAACATAGCTCCAAGAGGATCTGAAATTCCAGCTAGGGCTTCTCCTTATATACCTATTAGTTCCTCCCTGTTCTGCCCCTTCCTGCTACATCAGCAACTTCCTGTTACATCAGCAACAGAGGTTCATACCTTTTGTTTCTTAATAGAGGCTTGATCTAATTAATTTCAAATTAGGTGCTAAACACCTGTTAGCTTTGCCAATACAAAGGAATCAAATTACATTACTCTTATATCTATTCACTTGAAATAGTTACACTTTTTAAAACTTACACATAATTATAATGAGTATGAATAAGTCATAGAAGATATAGAAAAACAGAAATATAATTTGAAGCAAATTTCAAAGAAACAGAAGTATCTAGTCTTATTTAGAATAGATAACTGTTTGTGGGAAGGAATAATAACTAGAAGCCAGTATCTGTGTCATCATGAAGAAGTTATGCCAGACTAATTTTTGACATAAGGATTTGAGATAGGTATATGTGGATAAGATGAATGCAGTAGGTATGATATACCTAGAATTCATTAGTGAATTTGTTAAGGCCTCTCACCAGTACGACATGGCAACCAAAATAACTACTGAGATCTTAGGCAACATTAATAGAAATAATGTCCAGAGCAAGGGTAATGAGAATCTCACTGGATTTTGTATACTGATTATATTTTAAAATGAAATTGACAAGGTAGAGAATTCTAAGGGAAGTTAATCAGTATAGTAAGGGGCATGAAAAACATATCTCATGAGGACAAGCTAAAGGAATTGGTGTTTTTATCCTGAAGACAGACATTTTACATGGGGAGAAGAGGAAATATTTCAAATATTTGAAAAAGGTTCATGTGGAAGAAGCATCATTTCTATGATTCTTCATCTCAGAGTAAGACTGATGGATTATAACATCAGAGCTTTAGAGTTGGAAGGGACTTCAGAAAGGATCTAATTCAACCCCTCCATTTAGAGATGAGGAAACTGATGACAAGAAACATTGAGAAACTTATCCAAGGGTACACAGAGCTGGGATTTGAACTCAGGTAGCCAGAATCTAAATCTAGCACACTTTTCACTATATACCATATTAAACGACTACTTGTTTGGTATGTTTGTCAAACTTACTTATTATTCAAGCAGTTTGGACTAATGGAACTCAGAGGCCCTTTCCTACATTAATATTCTATGAACCAGTTCTCTATCAAACATTTCCTTTGGATAATTTATCTATTATTTTCTCACTATTATTACATAATTTGTATTAGAATCTCTTTAAGTTAAAAACTTTTGACAAAAATCTACTCATCTAATTAATTCAGTACCTTCTTCAAAAGTGCTTCATAGCTTCAGGAAGGTGGTACTGTGAATAGAGCACTGAGTCTGGAGTCAAGAAGACCTGAGTTCAAATCCAATCTCGGAAAATTACTATCTATGTGATGCTTGACAAGTCACTTCATCTCTCCCTGCCTCAGTTTCCTCATTTGCAAAATGATGATATTAGTAGTAGGTTGTTGTGAGGAAAAAAATCAGTAACATTTATAAAATACCTTGTAAAACAAAATGCTTTATTATTATTGTTATTATTATTCATTAATGAAATAACTCTTCCTTAATTATTATTGATTTTCATTTAATCATTGAGCTAACTGCATTATTTAAGCATAACTCTTTGCAAGAACTTGTTCATGTTTTAAATAGCCACTTATACAAAAGACCCTTTTTATTATGGTGACTGAATGTTTGAGCTCAATTGAAAATAAAGCCTAAGTCAAGAATGGGGCAACTATGTAGCCACCCTGAATTCTTCTGTGGGGCCCAGCAAAAAGGACCCAAACGTCTGAGAGAAGTGAGAATTCGTCTTAGTTTCTCAGCTCTTGACAAGGGGATATCCTCCCTCTAAATCTCCCTCTTCTCCTATGTCAACATTCTTATCCCCAGAACCTCTGCCTTATCTCAAGTCTATTTAAGAGCAAGGAGAACTGCTACTTTTCAAGAATTTTGACTGTAATACAAGGCCTCAATTGTTTACAGTTATATAATGAGAATGAGCTTGTGTGTTAGGTTCTAAAATATAGCCAACCCTCGCTTATCCATTTTAACGGAGAAGGGCCATAGTATGTATAATCCAAAAACAAAAAAGAAGGGAGAAAAAGAAATATGGATAACTCACTATTGACTATAGCTCAGAAATGGACATAAATGCACTCTTTTCCCAATGGATAAAGTCAATTAGGGTACAAAAATCATTTTAGACTATATTATATAGCATAAAAAGTAAGACTAAGCAAAAAAGCAAAAAAATTAAATTAAATTAAAATTTTTAAAATGAAAATTAAAATAAATTTTAAAAAATTAAATTGAATTTCCCACAGCAACAGTTATGGTATTTATATCAAAGTGTCTCTGTTACTAATTTACTCTTCCAGGAGCATGTTTCCAATGGCTACCAAAATGGCTATCCAGATTCCCTCCTAGGTGACAGAAAGGAAAAAGGTAGGAAAAGTAATGTTTTAGGGGTAAAATTTGGCTTGTGGGCTGATGCAATTTGTTTTGGGCAAAGCTGTGCCATACAGAAGCTAAATCAAAAGATTACTCAATGTTGATTATGAATCATTTCAGTTAAAAGTTTTCATTTGTTTGGTTCCATTGAAACTGTCTTAATTTTAAGCCAGTCCAATTTTCCTTCACTCAACTAAACACAAAAGGCAAAACTATTATTTTTTTTATAAAAACTTCACATAATTGTATTCCAAAAAATAAATAAATTAGAATTTAGAACAACTATAAATGAATTAAGAAAAGCATAATTTTCTATAACAGGGTAGCTACATTTTTGCTGGCAAGAGAGATGAAAACAATCAGTGTCTGATAAAGAAACTGGCTTGATAACATCATTTCCAAGAGCTTCCTATTATTTTCTAAGATTGCTCCTGCTTTCTACTCAAATACAATTATTAACTATGTTACACCCTGAGGAAGGTATAGAAACATTCACAGAATAGAAGTGAGAGATCAGAACACAGATGTGTCCTTTTCTAAATGGTAAGTACTGCAGATGTCAGTTTTATTCCCTAATCAGTTTTAGTAAACACAGCACTCCCCTTATCCCCTTAGCTCTAAAGGACATTGAAATGTGTACTGGAAAACAATCACATAGATTAAATAATCTCCTTTCCATTCTGATACTAAAAACAAAGTCCATGCATTGCAGTAACCTGAAAAGTGCATGAGGCCCTGCAATAGATCATGAAGAGATAGCAATGTCTGGAGACTACAATTCTGTTCAGAATTTGAATGTATTACCATTTCACACTGCAAATGTAATCAGAATAGGGCACTAACACAAAAAGGACTCCTGTACATAGTCATGTGAAATTTTAATATAATGAATTATCATAAGAATGGCAAATTTTGGAAATACTATTTAATCATTTTCACTGGATCTTGTCACTATTGATTGAATTTGGCTATTTCTTGTTGTATTTTTTGTGGGCTTTGGTTAGTGTGGAAATATTTCAGTTTTAAGTAGACACCAGATTTACACAATGTGTTGTCATTGCTCATGCAATTTAGATATGGTCATCATTACCCACAGTGTGAAATACTGTATGTGAAGAGATGGCATTTTCTAAAATATAACATGCTGATTTTGGAAGCATCTACTCTTAAAAGATAGCTTTATTTTAGTGTGTATCTATAGCTGAATCCATATTTATTCTAAGTATATATTTATATATATATATGTATATATATAAATATATATTCTCCCTTTTTCAAGTGTTGCTAACTTATGGAAATTAAAATACTAACATTATATAAACCCATTAATAATGGATATCTTTTCACTAACTAAATCAGAGAGAAATGAATTTTGCTGATAATTATTCAGAAAACAATTCTAAAGACACAAAGTATTTCCAACTTTGGATTGCATTTTTTAAAAAGAAGAATATTAAGCTTTTTCCCTTATTAATTTTATTAGGAGATAAAATATAGTTCACAAAACATTTTGGGATCCTTTCATAGAAGAAACATTTCCACTTAAGTCATATCTTAGATTTAATGTACAGTCACTTAAATTAGATTATGTGTCCAGCACAAAACTGAAATGAAGTAATGGGAAAGGAAATGATTTAGACTGACTCTATTAAGTAAACATTCTTATATCCCAATTTTTTAGCCCATGTTACTCACTCTTTTACAAAGCAAATTAGAGAGAGAAAATGAAGGGAGGGTTTCAGTGGATATCTGACACACTGACAAATAACCAAGTTGTTTTTATCTGGAAAATACCTTGTAGTTTGGAATCAATAAATACTAATGTAGTAAGAAGAAAAAAAAAAGTTTATTTCACAAGAAACTATTGTCAACCATTAAAAAAAAATACATGTCAGTGGTAAATACAGTGATGTGGAAATAGGATAGTCATATTCCCTGCATTAGCACTGGAGCTCTCATTGAAAAAAAAAACAAACGAGTTTGGGAATTAAAGGTTATCAAGCACCACTAACTGAACCTC
This sequence comes from Pseudochirops corinnae, assembly GCA_028646515.1. Classification (NCBI taxonomy): domain Eukaryota; kingdom Metazoa; phylum Chordata; class Mammalia; order Diprotodontia; family Pseudocheiridae; genus Pseudochirops; species Pseudochirops corinnae. Next base: position 199,162,671 of record CM053588.1, read on the forward strand.
CAGAAATTAATTGCAAGTAATATGAATAAACTAGCACTGAGAGTCCACAAGACCATCAGGCAGACAACAAAAATTTATTAAGCCCTGACTATGTGCCAAATGGTGTCCTGAATGCGTCAGGATACAATAAAAGGAGAGACAGAGATATAGATAGAGAGAAAGTAAAAGAGAGAAAAAAGAAGATATGGAAAAAAAAGACAAGAAGAATGAAAAAGAAAGGAAGGAAAGAAGAATGAATGAAAGAAAGAAAAAGAAAGAGAGAAAGACAGAAAGAAAGAAAGAAAGAAAGAAAAGAAAAGAAAAGAAAAGAGAGAGAAAAAGAAACAAAGAGAAAGAAAGAGAGAGAAAGAAAGGAAGAGAAAGAAGTGTCTGGCTACCAGAGCTAGTGATTGTGAGACTGACTAATGTAGTTCTGCTGAAGTAGAGTATTTGAGTACATTATTTCCGCACTGTATATGAACAGCAACTTTAGTCTGAACCTGGGACTCAGCCTTATGACTGTTGTCCATAGTGGTATTGTATTCTGTTGTCTTGTTAATCCTTAGTGTGAGTTATATGCCTTGCAATGTGTTTTGCTCAAGGGACTGGAGCCATATGTATGTACACTAAGGAAAATAGGGATTTCTGGGTAGCTCTGTTAGTCTCATTTGTAAATGACAGAAAATGACTAAGTATAAAAGCAAAGATAGTTACATGATTCAGGAAACTAAGTGTGATGATAGACTGATCCCAGGTTAATTAGCACAAACTAGAGTAGTCTGTACTGGATTGTTCATCACACAAGCTGGTCCAACAGATGCCACCCTTTCTCCTTTCCCCTGCTCCAAGCCAATACATACCTAATATGGAAACCGAGAGTAAGTGTACCTGAGAGAATTCATTAAATCGCTACATTGGATCTGATATCAAAACATTAACCTCCCTTCTTCTTCTATTGGTGCATTGTGTGTGTGATTTTGATCCATGACCTAGCCTGATTTCAGTACCAGAAATAAACCCCACATAGATATACCAGGCTGATGACACAAAAGAAGTTCCAAGAACAAGATTCAAAGACCCTATTGTCTAGGCCTCCCCTCTGATGCTGGTTATCTCCTGAATTGTCTTCTAACTCAATCACATTGTGTAAGGCAGACTCTAAGCATATCCTACAGAATTATCACCCTACTTTCTCCAAATCAAAGGCATCCTCATTTGTTGGATACTAATGGCTATACACCAGCAGTCATATTACTTTCTGGCATACCTAAATTCCCAAACAGAATTACAATATATCACCTCCCTTATCCTCTCTTCATCATTGCCAATCTCTTTTAGATACCTTTCTATTTAGGAATTAAACTCATGCTATATGAGAATGATATGGAAATGATCTCAGACTTGCCTGCTCTGAGTTTCATCTCCTACCTTTCTTTTTCTTATCTCAACAAGGAACACTTTATCACAATTATGCTTTAACAGCAAGTCTTCTCACCATCAGTCATAAACAAAGAATACTAAATCTTTTCAACTTCAAATGCTCCTACAAAACTTCAATCAACAGCTTATTGTATGAATTGCTCCCCAACAGTGAGAGATTTTTTGCCAATACCTGAAAATCTCTCTACCTTTTACCTTGAAAGCATCTCAACACCCTAATATCTCATAGTTAAAGTATAACTCAAGTGAAGAAGGAGGTTTTGCAAAAGTCGATTGTTCTTCAGACAGAACCTACTAATGTGATGAAATAATTATAATATAGATTAAAGAGCAGTGGAGGTGGAATTAGAGGAATTTGGTTCAAATATCAGCTTTGCTACTTACTGTCCATGTAATTCAGGGAAGTTACCTAAAAAAAAAAAATATCTCTGCATGCCTCAGTTACCCTATCTGTAAAAAAATATGGTTATCTAAAAAGATCTACAAATAGTCACTTAGTTATTAAGTTTCCCTTTGATAACATCATGAAAATTAGAATAGGCAGATGTGGTTTCAGAACTGTAGTGAGGTATATTTGGAGAAAAGATGACAAGATCATGTAAATTTAAAGACGGAAGAAGAGAAATTAGTAATTATCTAATGCCTTCATTTTGCAGTGGAGGAAACTGGGATTCAGAAGCATTATGATTTGCTCAAGGTCAAAAAGGGAATGTGTGACAAGGATTTTTAAAACCAGGTCCTCTTACTCCAAGTCCAAGACTCTTTCCCTTGCACTATGAACATAACATTTAATTCAAACCAAATTAAAGAATATATTTCAAATCTTTGATACCCTAACAAACATATTACTATGTAAAAGTCATCAGCATAAATTAGTTATGCCAACTCCATTTTAATCCGCACTTAAGTAGTTTAGATTTAAGTGCTAATCCACTCCTCTGTCTACTAACATATTTCTCCATCTCTCCAAAATAAATCTCCAATTTTATTAGGCAACCCTGGGACATATTCAGTATAATCCAAAGCATTTTAATACATTTAAGATTGCTTAAATTTGCATAATCACCTTTTGGAGAATTTTCAGCAATCATGACTATTATACTCCATTGCAGAAACTAGTAACACAAATCTATTTACCCTTTAAAGTTGAGCATAATTTGTTTAGAACTTTGAATTATCACTGAAATGGATGGAATTAGTCCCAAAAAAATTCAATTAAATTACAAAAAATCCCAAACAACTAATTGTTGATACTTTTTATTTGCTAAATTACTTTTTTTTTTACTGATATCACTTTGTTAAACATGGTTCTAAAGATAAACATATTAAAAAAGCTTATATTAAGAATAAAAAAGTTAAGATTTACATTACATAGAAATTATTATAATGGGAAGATAGATCTGGGTTTGAATCCTAGTTCTCACACTGATTACCTTTTCAACTTTAGGTGGCTCATTCAAGGTCTCTTGGCCTCAATTTTCTTATCAACAAAAAGGATGGATTTGGATTAGATGACCTCTAAGATCCCTTATAGTAGCAGTTCACAATTTGTGGGTGGTGACTCTTTTGGGGGTCAAATGAACCTTTCACGGGTCACCTAAGACCATTGGAAAACACATATTTCCCATGGTCTTAGGAACTGAGACACCTCTCCTCTATCTGTCTCCAGGTGGGTTCCCCCACATGCAGATCACTCACATGTGAGTATTAAAGGGTTGCGGCATTAAGAAGGTTGAGAACCACTGCCTTATAGCTATAAATCCTACGATCTAAGTTCAGAGTCAATAGTTACCACATCCCTCATGTGAAGCTGCTGAGGTTTGGCTCTCTGGACAAATGAGCATCAGGTGAATTGTTGATTTTGGCATTCATTTCCCAGTCTAGATTCATCCATAGACCCAATTTAATTGGTCATCTCTTGATTCTCACAGTTTAGCCTGTCCTGAGGTGATCTGTATCCTTTACGTTTTCTGAATTTACCCTTTTTTCTAATTTGTGGCCTTGATTTTGAATCCTGATTCTAACTAGAGATAACTGCTTATCTCCTGATTTTAACTAATGTTCTAGCCTTACTATTTGCTAAACTTTTGCCTTGACTTGCCTTGTAGATCTTAGTTGCAGGTTCTGTAGTCCAGCCCACGAATTCAGTTGGAGTAGCTGATAAAACTTATTCTACCCCCATTGGGATATATTTATTCCCAAAATCATTTTAGGATCATAGATTTAGACTATATAAATGACCACACATATCATCTAAGTAGGTCATCCCAGTGGAATGCAAGCTCATTAAGAGCAGTGATATTTGGAGTTTTTTTGTATCCCCAGTACCTAGCATGGTACTCTACAATATAGAAGGAACTTCATAAATAACTGTGTGAGCAAATTGATTTGAAGCTAACTACTTCACTTTTCAGAAGAGGAAACTAAAGTCCAGAGAGGTTAAGTGAGTTGTAATGTCAATGGAATAGGAACATCTCCCCTGTCCATTAATAGGCCTCTGTGTGTGTGTGTGTGTGTGTGTGTGTGTGTGTGTGTGTATTCCCTTTTTTCCTTGGAACAGGAGCCATATTCCCAGCTCTAAAGGTAGACAGGTATTTCAATCACAGATGTCTTACTGCTTTCACAGCTGTGATACATCCTGAGTCACATAGAATCCACTGGGGGAAGAATTTGCCTAAGGAGGAGCTTGTTTAGGCAGAAGCTGGCTTACAGGGAGGCTTGTTTGCTTAAGATGTTCACACCTTTGGTACAAAGCTAATTAGGCACTGAATCAGAGGGTGCCTTCTGGCTCTAAGCCTATTAGTTGAAAACTATGTATACCAGCAGGTTGGTGTTTTACTTTGGGGGCTCACTCATGAGAAGAACCTTTTGATTCCATTAATGGGACTTTGAGTAGTCATTTGTTAAGAACCCCCTGACCATTAAGATGTTGATGCTCTCTGGGTCAGGTGGTATATGTAGGTGGTTGTATTATTCAGTTTAGATCAGTGATTCTCAACCTGTGGGTTATGTTCAATTTAAATACATCTTGCATATCAGATATTTATATTACAATTCATAACAGTAGCAAAATTACAGTTATGAAGTAGCAATGAAAATAATTTTATGGTTGGGGGTTACCACAACATGAGGAACTGTATTAAAGGGTCATGGCATTAGGAAGCTTGAGAACCACTGATTTAGATAGTTGGAGCCCTGTCTATTGGATTCTTTCTTGAATACTCACTTCTTTCTGCTTATCTGAACTTACCTGTCTATTAATTAAAGTAAGATCATTAGCCCCTTTAAAGCTGTATTTCCTTTAGAAAAGCAGATCTAAGAACCTGTGCTAGCAGGCCATGCTGGCTGTGCTAGGGTGCTTGCTAATATAGTTGTTCAGATCACATAGGTAATAGGAGAGACGGGATTCAAACCAAGGTCTTCTGACTTCAGACCCTGCTAGATCTTTACACTATTCTCTATTTGATATGTTCAAGAGTTTCCTTGACCTTTTCTTTTGTCCTAATAGAATGAACTAAATGTTTAACCAAATTCAAGTAAGCCTGACCAAATATATTATACAGTAGCTAATAGAAAGCCTTCATGAAAACATCACCAAAGGGAAGAATTTGCATTACTAAGTCTTACTGAAATATTTGATTCTCGGTTTTAGCTTAAATTTCCTGACTTTGTTTAAACTAGAGTTCAGAGGAAACAAGTATGTAACACCGTGTGATATTGATCTTTGGTGACAAAAACAACTCCTCATCTGTCTTTGCTCAAAAGAACTCTTTCATATAAAATGAGAAATTGTTATCCAGTCAGACTTCAAAGCATGAATGTGTTTTTTCTCCGACTTATTTTTTCAACAATACACAATAGTTGCCTCTTTGAAATGTATATTACGTGTCTGTAGCAATAATATTCACCCTTTTCCAGTAACTGGTACACTTAAAATTATAAGAACAGGCAGGTTAGAGGTTCACTTTGAACTTTCATAGGCAACTCTGGAAGTTTAACATTATGCTGCTTTGTTCAGCAAAAGGACTCACCCCGACAATGGACTCCTTCATCATAGCCATCTGAACAGTCAAGTACACCATTGCACAGTTGGGATAAATGAATACATGTGTTTGTTCCAAGGCAAGCAATATGATTCAAGGGACACTTGAATTCTATTTCCTCAGGACCTGAAACAAAAAAGGACAGAATAATCTGTGTCAGCTTGAATTTTCTTTCAAAATTAAAACCTTTAAGCACAGGAGGGGGCAGCAGACTATATGAGTAAAAATAATCATAGATTACATTAGTATAATGCTTTAAATCCTAGAGAGTGTCTGAAATAGATGATCACGTACTGGAAAGAAGGAAATAAATTGTTGTCTGGTCATTTCAGCTATGTCTGACTTTAAGGTTAGCCCATTTGGGCTTTTCTTGGAAAAAATATTGGAGTTGTTTGCCATTTCCTTCTTCAGTTCAATTTACAGATGAGGAATTGAGGCAAACAGGGACAAGTGACTTGCCCAGGGTCACACAACTAGTAAATATCTGAGGTCAGATTGAAATTTTAGGTTGTTTACTCTATCTACTATGCCACGTAGCTGGTCCCTAACAGTTTAAGAGGCATCAGGAAACTCTTGGTACCATTCCTACCTCTGATGCATACTGACTAGATGATCATGAGTAAATCACATACTCATTTAATGAAACAAATCTCTAAAACTATACATTAAAAAGGGAGTTGCTAATTCACTTAAGAGGAGGAAGTTTCCATGCTAGAAGTTTCCCACAATAATAAAGTTACATATCCAGATCCTGCTCCCCCCAAAATAGATAACAAAAAGCACATGGAAGCAGTATTAATTCACAACAATAATGAAAAATGGGGGAAAGATGCAAAATTGTCTTCCCAAGACACCTGACTCAATTTCTAGCTCTAATTCTCCTCTAATCTACTCTACAGAAGGAAAAACCAATCGAGTAATTTTTGTACAAATAAAAAAAATATTACATCATGGGGGATTTTTTTAGACTACTTCCATAACACCTTCTCTTTATCAACCCAAGAGCTCTTGTTTACATCTAAAACAAATTGTTCTCTCTTCCTTTTTTTCCCTTTGATATGGTGATTAGCCATATTTTTTAAGAAATCATTTAGACATTACTCTCCTTGCAGTAAACAATCCTCACTTGTATGGCTTTCCAAAATCATATCCTCACATCTTTGAATCAAAGTCTCTGACAGACCTTCAAATAAATTTTATGCTTTGTCCTTAAAGTTGTATAGCTCCCCCCAAAATATATTAATATACCATGCTGACCAAGAATAGGTTATTAATTCAAAACCTTGGGACAGGATCAGTCAAATAAGAAACTATTTCATTAAAAGTGGTACTTTGGGGAAACATGCTTTCCCCCAATATTCTATCCTACAAAAAGCACCCAGAGGGGATGAATAGCTGTGCAAGTGTGTATTTCCATCATTCTCTTTCATTCTAGTGTCTCTAGGGGACATTAAAATGTCCTTGCAAAAGTCTATTCTCATATACTATACCAAGAATAAGAAAAAAGTGGATACTAGACAAGGAGCTGATAGACTAACACTAAAAGGGAGAAAATTGAAAATCAAAGTAGGCAAGTTATGGAAGCAAAGAGAAGAGCAAATTTTCAAAAGTACAAGGTGTAAACACACACACATATACATATGTATAAATTGAAGGAACTGGAAGCTTTGGACTGGGGCATATGTTGTGATCTTAAAATATGTGAAAGGTAGGAAAAATATTGATATGTCAATATGAAAAATGATTGTATTCCAAGATGTCTAAGAAACATAAATTTCTATCTTTTCCCCATTTTTCTTTCATGTCATTAATGTTAGCACATGGAAGAAGGGTTATTCTTATTCTGTTTGCCACCATGGGGAAAAACCAGAAGCAATGAGTAGAAGTCACAAAGGAGAAAATTTAGGATTGACATGAGGAAAAATCTTCCCAACTGTCAAAGCTGTTCAAGAGTAGCACTACTGGCTTGAGAGGTGTTGGTTTCTTCAGTTTTTCAAATTCTTCAAGAAGCTGATATTTTATCAAATATAATAACAGGATTTTGTTTAGTAGGTATTTGTAAGACTGCACAGCCTCTAAAATCCCTTCCCAAGATCCCTTCTAAATGCCATGATACCAGGAAGTTATCAAATGCAGATCACTAGTCAAAAGAATTCCTTATTCCGAGTGGATGTAGATTATGAGCATGTAGATTAAATATATCAGTAGATTGTCAGTGATATAATTGTATTAGATGCTAGAATAGCAATCACTTGACCCTGTACACCTCCAGCAGTTCATCAACATTTTCCTCCTATGTAGCCTCACTAGCAGCAGTGATACTGCAGAGAGGTTTCTCTGTGTGTGTTCATGTATATTTATACAATTACTGCTATACACAGGCTATTAATTTTGTCAAACACCTGTCTCCCCAAATGTACAACTCACTTTACTGTAAAAATATGTGTTGTGAATGAGACTTGGTACAAACTACACCTCCAGTATTAATATTTTAATAAAATATAAAACCCACAAATGTTAGCTTTAAAATATATAGTTGGAATACAAGTAGGACAATTTCAGTCAATGTTTCCTATCTCCATAATTAAAAAAAAACCTCCTTTTTACTGATATTTTCCAGGTACACAATCTTTTGATTATATTTAAAATTAATTGTCTAATTTAGGAGAGCTATTAGCTTGCCATGGGCAGCAATTACAATACAACAGTCTCCAACTTAATTAATTGTCCAATGCTTATTAAAAGTTAAAAAAAAATGTAGAGTCCTGCATAGATGCCAAGTTAATATTTAGGACATTCATTTTTTAGTATCTGAAAAGCATGCTATAAAGTATAACAATAGTGTTCCATAAGAGACAATGTCATTCATAAACTGCAAAGGTTTTACCTCTAGCTTTAATCGCTGAAAAAAATGACCTAGTGGTTCTGGGAAAAGCAAGATTTGGTAATAGATGAGTTGGCACAAATGAAAGATTGAATCTTAGCTGTGAAAAGTGTCAGGTAGGGGACAAGCATGCCTGGAAGGGTAGTATGAATAGCTGGAAAATCAGTGAGTGATTTAATTACCAAATTGGGGAGACCAGAAAAACTGCTTCATTTAATAAAGGAGGGTGGATGGGAGTACTGAGCTTTCTTTAAAGCTAAAAGACAATGAGAAAAAGAAAATATAATTATGTCAGGGAGTCTTAAAAATACTTGAATTCATGTGTTAGTAGTGAACACAAGACTGCATGCAAGACTCATCATAATTGTCGTCCATAAGTGACTAGATCCTGACACCACCTCTACTAGATTGTCAACAGAATTGGGCAGCTCAAAGAGAAAATCAGGACTCCAGCACAATCTGTATTAGAAGAAAAATTCCAAGAATTTGTAGAGTTGGAGAACAAGAGACTTTCTACTTTAAATTTCTGCCCAACATCATGGAATTTATCTGACTTGTCATTTATTTTGCAAATGGTAGCATTCATAATGTACAGTGATTTTCAAACCTTAAAGCACTACATAAGTGCTATTATTATTATCATTATAACAATAATGTTAATTATAGCTTTCATTTAGCTTACTACTTTATAGTTTACAAAATGTTCTCAAATTGTATCTCCGTATTGTCTCTATTTCACAAAAGAGGGTACTTAGGATCAGAGAGATAGTCTTATGTCTTTGAAAGATCATTTTATGTGGACATTAGTAAACTGCGTCCTACTTACCCAGTTGGGAGACATTTAGGCAAGTCATTTCATCTATTGAGACTCATTTTATTCCCACATTAAATGAAGTTCAATTAGATGATCTTTAGTATCCTAAGTACCAAATGGTTCTAAAACTATGAATTTAATGAAGTCAAGGTTTTTTGCTTTGGTCATACAGCTCATAAGTTTTAGAATCAGGGTTCAAACTCAGATGTTCTAACATGTCCAGTAGTACTATTTCCATCTCAGCAAAAAAGGACATATTTCCTTGAATGTTGTATCTACGGCTTATCCTGTATATTAACAGAAAAGTTATTGATAATCCCCAGAAGGAGACTGCCTTATTCTCTCTTTTAGTCCCGTCAAAGTGATATTATTGGAGGAATGGGATGACAGATACAAGTTGTACCTATGATTCCATGGATGTAGAGAAGTGCTGGATGAGGAAACTCCTTTTACCAAACCATATTGTTGCCTTTTCTGAAATTTATAGCCTTAGAGAATTGGCTGGGTCACTGAGACCTTCTGGAACTTGCTTAAGGATATATAGCCAGTATTCATCAGAGGTCAGACTTGAACCAAGGTCTTCCTGACTGGCAGACTGGCTCTGTATCTGCTATGCCACTCTGCCTCTGCCTCTATGGAGAAGTAGCAGTTCTGCCTAAGAAAATCTTTCACGTTGACCAATATGCACAATGAAGAAATATTATTTCTGATCCCCCAAATAGAATACAATTTAAAGTTTCTTAAGTAGTAGATTTCCATATTTCTTTCACTTTCTCTCTCTCTCTCTCTCTCTCTCTCTCTCTCTTTCTTTCTCTCTCTCTCTTATATAGATTTGTACTATATGCCTACATACAGTAAACTTTTACAATCAAGACTAAATTTCTGCAGCAAATATTTAATCCTGAGCTAACACTTTATTTCTGGTCAATAAGTTATTTCCACAGAAATCATTTCACCCTTCTGTTACAAAGCAGATGGTTTCCTATATCACCTAACATTTAAATCTGGCCTCTGTTGACTTGTGCAACATTGCTTTCTACAGTTCCACAACAGTAATCCTCTATAGTCAGATTTTTTTCTTTCACTAGGCCAAGTATATGATGTGTCCATCTTACCTATCATACTATAACCCCCAATGGAAGCTAGCAATCCCCTCTTCCTCTCTCCCTAGCTAAATCTTGCCTACTCTTCATGAGCCAGCTCACATCCCTTTCAATCATGAGTATACAGCTCTTGAGTATACAGCTCTAATTTATTTTTTCCATTCTCTGATCTCCTACTGTAGTTAACATATATATCATACAATTTTGACTTAATTATATATTGCCTTTTATTTTTCCATACTTTATTAGGCTTGGTCCTGTCTCTCCCAATGACTGTAAATTTCTCCAAGACAGGAATGTTTTAAAACTAATAACACAATTCTGGGAATACAGAAGATGTTTAGTATATATTTACTAAGTAATTGTTATTGATTCAAACTAAATGTAATTAGTCATTTAATCTACCACAAAACAAGAGAAATTCTATTGTGCCAAGGAGGCTGTGATTTAAAAGTATCTACTATTTTGGATTATGTAAACCACAGCTTTTATCTACTGATGGGACTGAGGGTTGTCTACATTTATAGAGCTTATCATCCTCTGAAACCTTGTGTTTAAGAGAAACCGTCACCTGCTAAATGCTATACAAATAATGGACAAGAAAGAATCTTATCTATTGGCAGGTTTTTGCTACAATTCTTTTTAGCTCTTGAAATTAATCCACTGACCACTTACTCTTCTTTTTTTTAAATGGGCAATCCTCAGGTTGTTAAAATTCAGTGGGAAGTTTTTAAAATTAAACATTATGCCTTAACCTCCTAGAATTAGTCTAAAGAAAGTCTATTATTATCATTAAAACTAAACTACATGTTAAGATTTCCAGAGCACCATTAATAAATTTTCCAGCATTTAGTCTATAGTTTTTTGTTTTATACATACTTTTTACCTTTCCAGCCACTCATTTTTGTTCTGGGAGTAGTGTGAATAAAATGAAATAAAACTGTTATTCTTTGGAAAGTATAAAGTTGCAATAAGGTAGTATAGTATATAGTGTACTATCCTCTAATCTGGAAACATGTTAATTAAAATACTGCTTCTGACTCTTAATAGCTGTTTGGCCATATGTAAGCTCTTCAAAATTGGAATTTTCAGTTTCTAAGATTGATAATACCTTTAGTACCTTCTTTATAGGGTTGCTACAAGGATCGAATAATCTAATATATACAAAGCACTTTGCAAAACTTAAATCATTGTATAAATGTCAGCTTTCATTCACTTGAAATCAATTGATCAAAAAGCATTTGTTAAGTATCCATTTGTGAGTTGGCTACTGTTCTGAGGACAAGGCATACGAAAACAAAAGTGAGACAGTCCCATTCCTAAAGAAATTTATATTCTCAGATGAAGGGACAATGTGCCCTTAGACAAGTAAATATAAAATATTTTAAAATATTCAATTAATTCAATAAACATTTATTAAGCTTCCACTATATACAATTTGCTGCACTATTCACTGAGGATTCGGACAAAAGAAACATCCTCTGCCCTCAAGAAGTTCATATTCTATTAATGTATGTATAGAGAAGATTAAATACATATTTGATAAGATGTAATTTCAGGTAAAGGCCTTTCTAACCTGAAAGACAATTTAGCAACTATAGAATGGGGATTACAGAGGTCACAATAAAAGAGTACAGTTAAGTAGGATATAGCTGCTAGAAAGATAGGGCTAATATGGATAGGTATGAGGGAGTGAGGAATTATAGCCAAGGGGTGATATCTATTTCGTTCCCAACACCTTTTGTCTGACCTCCTAATAAGTTTTCTTACACACTTTCCCTTCCCTCTCTCCAACTAGACTGGCCTATAAGTTGCTTGTACAGAATATTCTGTCTCTTGTTTCTCTGTCTTTGAATGGGCAGTTCTCCCTGCCAAGAATGCTTTTCCTTCTTTCCTTCTCACCTTCACATATTTAACACCTCCACCCTTTTAAGTCTCAGCTCAAGTGTCCTCTTCTCTATCCTATATTACCATGCCACCACAACCACTACCACCATCATCATCATTACTATTAATTACCTCAGAAATAAAAAAGTTTTGCAAAGTGGAATGAATCATACAGCAATAAATGATCATATTCTTCACAGTGGAAATGCTAATGTTGATTAATTTGATTACTGATCACTGAACAAGAAGCAAAAAGAGGAAAATAATTAAGACTAGGGAACACATGGTAAGATGACACAAGGAATATTCTTAGGGATCAAACTTTATCAGGGGTCAGTTAGATATAGGTGGGTGATTCTAGAATTGCTCAATCTAGGGTAGGTATGTCCTAGGGCAAGTCTCAAAGTTGCGTAGTTTGTCTTCTTTGGGGTAGAAGCGGAAGATCTCTGGATCACCAGAGAATCTCTGCTCCTGTTAGGCTGGTGGTAAAAGGTTGTCACAGCAGGGCAAATAGCAAGGTCGCTGCACTAACCAGTCCCTGAAACCCTGGTGGGATGGTAATATAAGGTAGGGAAGAGGACAGGAACTGAGACGTAAAGAGTTCTAGGATTTTAATAGGTAAAGGTGATAAGGAAAAACATTCTTGGTAGAGAGAACTTGGTAGATAGAGAAACAAAAGACTGAATATTTTGTACAGGCAACTAGTAGGCCAGACTGTTTGAAGAAAGGGAAGGGGAAGTGTGTAAGGAAACTTATTATTAGGCCAGGCAAAAGGTGATGAGTGCTTAAACTAGGATATATGCAGTATGAGTAGAGAGAAGGAGCCAGAAGGTAGAGGTGTTGAAGAAGAGGGAATGACAGGCTTTGGTAAATGAATAAATGTGAGAGGTTAAATGTTAATCTCAAGTTTGAATGACCCAGGTTTTGATCCTTGGTGACTAGAAGACTAGTGATTCCCTCAGCAAAAATGGCAAGTTATGACAAATAGCAAGTTTAGGGGAATAAATAATAACAGTTATCTTTTAAACGCATTGAGTTGAAGATGTTTGTGGGATATTCAGGTAGAAATGTTCAGTCAGTAGTTAGAGATGCAGGATTGCAACAGGGTTTGAGTCACCTATATTTAGATTACAATTAAATTCCTGGAGAGGATCGGATTGCCAGAGCAGAGAGTATAGAGAGAAAAGGAGAGGCTCAAGGCAAGACCCTGAGAAGAAAACATGAATAGGAAACAAGATATTCACAGTGATTCTATAGAGCCTAGAAAGATTTTTTCAGCCAGCTAAGAAGAGAACCACAATACTTTTGCATGACAAACAACTCAAAGAGTAATGAACAAATAGCCAGGAAAGAGTGGTCAATAGTGTCAAAGGCTGTAGATGCAAAAAGCTAGGAAGACTCAGAAAAAGTCATTGAACTTAGTGATAAAGAGATCAAATGAAATGAGAAGTTCATTTGAAAGATGGGGAGTAAGCTTTATTGTGAGAGGTTGAGAACTGAGTTGGAGGGGAGAAAGTGTAAGCAGCTAGTTTAGGCTACTTTTTACCCCTAGAAGTTTGACTATAAAAGGGAGAAGAGATCCAGGGTAATCCCATTAGGGGATATACAGTGAAAGGCACTGTGATGCTTTTCTTATTTATTATTGTTTTTAAGGTTGAGGGAGTTCTGAGAATATTTTTAGGGATCAGAGAAGGAATGAGTGGATAAGTGAAAGTTGGCAGAGGGGAGAAAGGGGACAATCAAAGAACTAGCTGTTGAAAGATTTGGCTGAGAATGGAATTGTATGAACAAGTCTCTTACATGGTCTTGACAAGGAAGAGGGACACCTCTTGCTCAGAAAATGGAGCAAAGGAAGAAAGGGCAGGGGTGATATTGAGGCAATATGAAGTGTGGAACTGTATAATAAGTCTGTCAAGGATAGCTATGAGGCAAGATTTTCTCTAGGAAAGAAAAAATAAGAGATGATTGTATAGGTCAGTAGATAAAATGGATCTCCATAATCCACATTCTGGTGTTTAACACTCCTCATTCTGAAGACTTATTGCCATAGAGAAATTCCTTATGTTAAATTTGAAGTCCTTGTGGAGCCCTTTTAACATTGATACATTCCGACCACCTTTTGAGAAGGGTGCTATGGGAAAAAATACTCTTGCTACTACTGTTATTTTTTGTGTATATTCACATTCAGCAAATCAAGTTGTTGTTGTTTTTAACACAGAAAAACAACCTGTGATTTCATTGTTTAACTGTTCCGAATTGCTTTCTGGGAAAAAAAAGATTGAATTTAAATGGGAAAAAAACATTCTAGCATCATTCCGAAGGACAACGAAAATTTGGTATATCTTAAAATCACATAAGAGACTAGTTTCATTACCAACTTTATAATCAAGTGATTCTTATCTGTATAATTGACTGTGGGTAACTTAATATAACAAATTCAGGTGAGTTCATAACCTTCTCCAACAATGAAATTGCATAATATAGGATTCAAGATTCAAAGCAAACCTGAGAGAGAGTTATCCTGCTTACTATAGACCAAGGCAAAGTATTAAAATCATTAGTTTACAGCCTTAAAGATAAGACTTTTCCCAGGCTGAAGCAATGCTTTGCTCTCCTGTGCTTTCCTTATGAGGCATATAGGGGAGAAAGCAAATGAAATCAACGTTCTCTACTATGCAGCATAAATTGTTACTCTCCCTAGGTGTGTGATTCTCTGCCCCATTAAGTGAATAGTACAGTCAACTCAATTACCAGCACTAATGGGGGGAACAGTGGCTTGGAAGAGTCAAATCGGTGGAAAATCTTCAAAGTGTTTATTGTTTCACTAAATTCTCTTTCCTCTCTCATTTAAAAGCATCCGCACTTTGTTCCATTGGCCTGGTGCTTCAAGCTGAGTATTCCCTATGTGACATGTGTAATGACCCTAGCATTAGCCACTATATCGCCATTATTAAATAAGCCCTAGGGGAAGGTCAGAGACCAGAGAGTTACCCTGGCAGAATAGATCTGCAATAATAGGTTTAAAACGTCTTTCCTGGTAGTTTGAATATCAACTAACAATAATTCCCAGTCTCCTCCCTTTTTTATTAGCATTAATCAACATGAGGTCCCAGGTACAGGCTCCTCAATCAGTTCCCTTTAGGCCTGACCCTGCTTGATTCAGATAAAAACCCTGTACCAATTCCCTAGAGTTAGCTGGGTAAGGGGGAGGGTGGTGCCTATTCTCTCTAGGGCCCCATTGGGATTCTCTTAATTCCACCAAGGGATCCAGCAGACATGACATGTTTCTACCACTTTCCCCATATAAGTCTTCAAGGTTCAATCAAGTTTTAGTAAAACCTTTTATTTTTACAGATAAGAATGAGGCCTCAGGAGGACTCATATTGTAGTAAATTTGGTTTGTGTTGTGTGTTATATTGGACAACTGGTACCCCCATTTTTCTAAATTTACATTAAAACAACATTCCACGCCCAACATTTCATATATCAGTCCTTTATTTTGAGTATTTTTATCCAGAGTCCTTTCAGTTCCCTAGACCCCATAAAATTATCTGGAAAAGAAAATAAATTTCTGCTAATGTGAGAGTAGTTATCAAATGACTAATGTGTCATCCCAGCCAGATGATAGTTGTATTTTAATGAAGGCCTTCTAGAAACAATGGACAGCCCAATGGAGTGACTATGAGTGAAAATTTCAAGTATGGTAGCAAGCTAGTGTATGAAATATTTCTGGGCAGGGGTGGATGACTTTCTAGCCTATCTGTAAGGGTGCCTCTAGGCTAGAGAATTTGCCTCCCTTATCAATGACAGCAGCCAGTACTATTTTTTTTTTCTTCCTGCAGTGCTCTGAACACAGATGGTATTCACTACACACACATTTAATGAATGAATGAATTCCTGGAAGAGAAGAAATCACAGTTCTGTCATTAAATTACAGATAAGAAACTTGCTAAGATGATGGAATTAGGTCTTTAGTTTCCCCTCTTCTCCCATAAATCAATAGCCTGAAATTTATCCCATTTACTGATTAAGAAAGTGAGATTACAGAGAAATTTACAGATTAAGAGTGAGATTAAATGCTTACAGTCCATGGCATAATAAAGAATAGAGAGCAAGTATCTCATCTGATTTGTCATTGCTTTTTTTTCTCCTTTGGACTAACTAGCACTTGCCTTTGTAGTTACTTTACCCATTGTAACAAGGCCAGAGTAACTGGGAGAGGTTCTAGAGTTCAGGGCAAGTGAGACAGCCTGCCTAATTAAGAGCCAGCAGTGCCTTCCAAAGACTAGTGAGAGTGAAAGGCTGCTGACTGCCTGTCAAGTAGCAGACTGAAGACAGAGGTACCAACAGGAAAGGGGCCTCTTGCCACAAAAGGAGATTCCAAAGACATAACCAAAGGTGGCATCAGAAGGATGGGACAGTTGAGAGTCTACAGAAGGTGATGCTCTTCCTCATTGTTGAAAAGGGATTTTTGAGAAATTCTCAGAAGGCTCTAAGAGCTGCTGGGGAGTTGTACCAGTCTCTATCATTGCTGAGAGCCTAAGAACCCCAAAGGGGTATATGTGCACAAACTTGTTCTGTTAACTAAGGATCCCCACAAAAGTACAAAAAATATTCAAATAACTTTTCCATAATATGTTATTAGTAATTGAATAAGAGTAAAAACCAAATTGGAAGGTAAATATTTGTGGCTATTAAAAAAACAAAGGACACAGAATTTCTAAATTGTTTTCATACTATTTTCCATCACTACAATTACAGATACATAGGCTGCACCAGGTTTTGTAGCAGGGGCAAGAATGACAAGAACCTGGTCAAAGGATCAGAAGTGAGTGACAGAATGTAGGAATCCAAGGGAGTGATTGTCTAGTAGCCAAAGGTCAGTGGCAGAAGACACCTTCAAAGCTGAATTAAACATTTAAGAATTTGGGTACGCCCGCCTCCGCGTTGTAGCTTCCCGCCCTCGGCCTGCAAAAAGCAGGGGGACTGAGCGATTGTTTTCAGACCAGGGCTCTCGCGTTGAGCGGCCTGGATCCGGATCGTCGTCT
>CM053588.1:199180368-199220266 GCA_028646515.1 Pseudochirops corinnae
CATTTCTGGATATACCCCAGTCCCTATTTTCTCCCTTCCACCCTGGGGACCCTTCCTTATAACAAAAGAATATATATATATATATATATATATATATATATATATATATATATATATATATATATATATTCTTTTGTTATAAGGAAGGGTCCCCAGGGTGGAAGGGAGAAAATAGGGACTGGGGTATATCCAGAAATGATTGCGACATAAAGATTGTGACATAAAAAGGACAATAAAACCTTTTTTTTTTAAAAATAGGTCATCTAAAAAAGACTTAATGTCCTTTTATGACAGAATTACCAAACACATATATCAAGGTAATTCTGTAAATCCAGTATAACTGGATTTCAGGAGGCATTTGACATAGTCTCCCAATATTCTGGTCAAAAACTTGGACAGATGTAGGTTAATTGACAGTTCAGTTAATAAGATTCATAACTGGCTAAAGGACTTTGAATCAAAGAGTGCTGATGAGTGGATAAATCTCACTCTGGAAGGGAATGCTTAGAAGAGAGTCACAGAAATCTGCCCTTTGTGTATTATGTTTAGCATTTTTATTAATAAACTTAAAGCATGCATAAATGGCGTGCTTATCAAATTTTTAGATGTCATCAAGTTAGCAGGGATAAACTGAGAAATGGAATGAATACTAAAGAATACTTGGCACATATTAAGTGCTTAATAAATCTTTGCTGATTGATTAAATACTAGGAGAATGTTATATAGCAAATTCTGAACCCAAACAAACAAAACAGAATATAAAAATGGCCTTAATTGACTAAGACCATCTTAAAGGGGCAAATATTAAGTTCTGCACAACCTCTGAGTAAACAGCAACAACACTAGAGTATTATGGGGAATATTTGGCTACACAACAATGTTTTAGCTCAGTATAAATTAAAAGTGAAATGTGATACTCAAACCATCAATTCAATATTTTGTTTTTTAATAGAAAACAAACTGTAGAATTTCAAAGGAGGGAAGTTATAGTGCTATTGTATTTTACCTGATCAGACAACTTCAGGAAAACTGTGTTTAATTCTGGGGTTTACATTTTATGAAGCAGATTGGTGAATTTGAGCAAATCTGGAAAAGGAAGAGTAGGATGGTGAAAAGGATAGAAACTATACCCCAAACCACAATCTGAAAGAACTGGGTATATTTAAGTAAGAGGAGACTTTGTGGGGGGCATGATAATGATATTCAAGAACCTGATAATCAGAAAAGGCAGAAGACATCCTGTCTTGCTGGGACCTACAGGGCACAAATAGAAGCAATGACTGATAGTTTCATAGAGTCAGATTTCAGAAACACTTCATGATATTTAGACCTCTTTAAAAGTAGCATTTATGGTCAAGTATAATAGTGAATTCTCCATTACTTGGATTCTTCAAATGGAGACTAGATGGCTATTTTTTTTTTCAAATATAGCATGAAAGGAATCCTGTTTATTTATGCAGAAGTTCAAATGACTGCTGAGTCCTTCATAGCTATGCAATTCTATGATTCTATGAGTTTTGAGGTACTGAATCTTACAAGGAAAGCTGAGGGGAGGAGAATTTAAAGAGAAATATACACACATATACATATATATATATATATATATATTTGACGTGCACTTTTTCAATGAAAACAATCCTATTGTTAATATACTTAATTCAGTTATTTTGAATGCTAATGAATACTATATGTTATTAAGAAAATAAGATCTCATTTGCAAAAAAAAATTCTTCACCAATTTTGGAGAGGAGGGATTGGGGTTGCTAAAATTTTAAATGATCTAAAAGTGTGATTTTTCCATAAAATTCCTTAATTGTAAATATAGACATCACTCATAGTTTCACAGTTCAAAGAATAAGTTCAGTTTGACTAAGGTACAAATAACACTATAATATCTGTAATTGCTGCTACTATTATTATTCAACACCAAAATTTAGGAAAATATTTTATCTTTCAATGTTATTATACAACAATTTTACAGTATTTATTATTACTCAGTGTTAACAAGCTTAAATTGAGTGGAAAAGAATTATGGAAGAATCTTTTTTTTTCTTTCCAAGATAGAAAAATTCAGTTACTCTCAAATTAGCTTCTTCCTCTGTAGAACTCTTCTAAGGACTTGCTGTATATAACAGAGCCCCATGGAGGAATAAAAGCTTTGGGCATTTAAAATCTGTCATTTTGTTGGCTAAAGTTCTAAGCAATATTGTTCTATAGGCTACCATTTGGAATCTTTTTTCTTCAAGACATTTTTTGATGTGAGTTTTAGGTCACTGTCACTTTGAAATATAAATCCTCTTGCAAGTTTCCTACCTGGTAAAATAACTTTTCACAATGATACACCTTTATACACTTCACTGTCTATTATGGCATCAGTGAAACCGCTAGGAAAATAAATTCTTTACCAGGGGTTCAGTTCACAAATATGGGTTAAATTCACATTTCCTTTTTTTTCTCCAAAAGAGCTGCTCCCTGTATTGTACTTAGAGAAACAACACTATGGACACAATCATTTTCTTTTTATTCCAGGTAATATGTCTTGGTTTCATTGGCACAAGGTGAGAGACATTTTCAGGAAACCCAGATGGCTAGAATGGTGCTTCTGTAGAACACTGACAAGATTATATTTCAAATTATGATTACATATATTTCCCATTGTTATCACCAGAGCCCATGTGAATCTGTGTATAGTTCCCCTACATTTGATTTCTTAAAAAGTCTACTCACTTATTATCTCTCTGGAATAACTAATTAGATTCATTAACATAAGTCCCTGCTTCCCAATGGTCTTGCCTCTTGTATGTCTGGGTTACCTCAGGACCGGTTTGTGGCTTTCTCTTGTTCTACTTTAACATAACACCCACCCAAAACCAGAATCAAAATCAGAAACTTAAATACCTACAACAAGTACCACAAACTATGTCTAATACCAGTAAGTGCCACAAAGATTACCATTTATTGAACAAGTTGGAGGAAAAGATGACAGATAAGAGGCGGGGAGCAAGATGGAACAAGGAAAGAAGTTGAGTTAGCCTTGCCTACCATACTTTAAACTCTAGTTTAACTAGTTATTATTGTTACCTAGGTGCTAAGTTCTCTTTTTTTTGTTGTTGTTCCTGAATTACTAAAAGTGGAGAGGGGAAAGGAAAGGAAGAAGCATTTATTAAGAACCTACTATATACACCAGGCATTGTACTACAATACCTAATTTGTTATTAGCATGATCAGTATACACCAATACCTTGCAGTGTACCTTGGGAAAAAGTTTAGTCACTCTGACCTATTTACAACTATGTACTTCAGTTTTCTAGTTTCCTGTGAAGATAAAACTCTATTGTGAGCTCCTAGAAAGACTAGTCCTCATTTCATTGTCCAGTGACCTCCGGTCTGTCAACATCATAGTTGGATCTTTCTTCATGCTTTTCTGAGTTTCCCACTTCATAAGAGTTTATGTTTGAAGAACAGAATATATTGGCTACCACTACTCATGACTTAACTATACAATAGCTGCATCTAGTAGGGCTTTTCCCGTATTCTTCCACAGGCACAGGTATCTATGAATAAGTCTTGTGCTAGCAAGGAAATGTCCAATCTGGCTCATCTGAGTCTGTTGCATGTTAGTCACGTTTCCTTTTTCATTCTGATAAAAAAGAACCCACTTCATACATAACCTTTTCACTTGTGGAATAATGATTGTCTCTAGTCATTTTGAATTTGTTACTCTCATAAAGTTCCTTTTTTTCCTTCAATGTCATAATTACCTTCCTTTATTTGAGACATTATGTCTCAATGTAATAGAAATCATATTGGACTTAAAGTCAAGAACAGAAGTGATTATAAATCCCACTTGTGATATCTCTGGAGTTTTCTAATCATCTAATTTCTCTAGTCTTTAGTTTCCTAATCTATAAAATTGGGTAGATTTCCATACTATCTACTTGATGGGGCTGTCATCAGTGTAAAATAATTTACATTGCTAACCTTAAAGTGCTATACAAATGGAAATAATATTGTTGTTTCTCTTGGGATTTCTGTCTCTTTTTATTGAATTCACAATAAAAGCTCCTGATCTAGAAGGCTGGCTAAGTTGCCTAAAGAAAACATATGTATACTTGATGTCCCTGTTATGGTTTTTTTCCTTTTAATTGACAACTTAGATAAGAGTGGCATATTGGAAAACATAATAGACTTGGAGTTGTCCTCAACCCATGCTTGAAACCTATTTCTTTTAGTTTATATTCGTGTCAACTTGATTTAGTTACTGTATGCCTCACCCTCAGCTTCTTCATCAGTAAATTGGGGCTAATAACAACCATCATGAAAGCGTTGTCATGAGAAAAGAACTTCAAAAACCTTAAAGAATTAAGGAAACATGAACTACTATTACTATTCTAAGGATGCAAAAAGAACAATTGAAAGGTAGGCAGATGACACTGAAATGGGAGAGCTAGCTATTATACTGGATGACAGAACCAATATTTTAAAAGCTTTCAGCACTTTGAAATGGCAGGCCAAATCTCATAATTTGAAGTTCAGTAAGGATAAAGATAAAGCCTTGTCTTTAGGTTAAAAAATAACAGCACAAATTCAAGTAGGGGAGAAAACATCCATAATAATAAAATGTCCTTACAAATAAAGACTTAGGGGTTGTTGCTTAGTTTGAATCAGTAGTGTAACATGGCTGCTAAAAATTATTAATTTGATTCCAGGCTTCATTAAGAGAAATACAGTATGCAGAACAAGAGAGACAAGAGTCTCACTGAAATCTTCCCTGCTCAGACCATTTAAGGTTTTGTGCTCATTTCTGGCTGCCAACTTTTAAAAAGGACATTGGCAAACTGGAAAGAGTTCAAAGGAAGGTGAATGGAGTGGTGAAAAGTCTCAAAGTCCTGTTTTTGAGAATACATGAAGTAACTGGAATTGATTACCCCAGAGAAGAGAAGACTTATTCAGCGCATGCATAGTCTAAGATATATGAAGGGCTATAATATGGAAAAGGGTTCCCTTATTTGTGTACATAGCTTTATAAAGCAGGAGTTACAATGGGACTTATTTTGGCATCATGCAAGAGGCATTCCAAGCAATTAAAAAGGTCTAAAAATGGTAGTAATGATAAGATTTCCACAGAACGTATGAAAGCAGAAGTTGGATAACCATCTGTGAGGTATGTTGCAGAGGGGATCCCTGCTTTGAATGGAAGCCTGGACTAGTAGATAGTAACTAAGGTCTTTTTCAAGTCTGGGAATTTATTTTTCCTCTTTTCTGATATAATTTGTCATGTTTTCCTTGGCATTTCATGCCTTATATTCATGCCCAGTTCCATGTATTACAAGCATATATGTATAAATACCTTAAGAATAGGGGGTAAGGAATGGTTGTGTGAATAATTGTTATAGGGAACTCCATGGTGAAGAAATTCCCTCTAGCAATGCAAGTAGCACCTTCTGTGAAACTTGGTCTCAGTGAGCTGGCTGGAGCACTGAGAGATCACATGACTTATACAGTTTCACAGAGGTAAAAGGTGTCAGAGACAGGAATTGAGTTCAGGTTTTTCTTACTCCTAGGATGCCTATTTACCACATCATACCGTCTCTCTCATTTACTCAAGTCATGTTGTCTCTGTCTCTTTACTGGGAAATAATAATAAATAACAAAAAAATGAAATTTATGCAGCACTTTAGAATTTGCAAAGCACTTTTAAAAGATCTCATTTAATCTTTGCAACATCTGTGCCAAGTGTGTGATTTTATTATTCCCATTTTACAGATGAAGTGATTGAAGTTGATACTTTTTTTTAAATGTCTCACAGCTTGAGAAAAGGGTCACTGGTAAAAACAATCCACCTGGATGAAGTGACCTCAGAAACATAGTTCTCTATTTCTCCTTTATTTTAACTGATGATTGACACATAGTAGAACGATGAGAGTTTATACATAGTATTTAAGCCATGCCATAACAACAATCCGCCCACTCCCCACATTGAGATAGTTCTTTGGTAAATCATGAAGCAATTTCCTCACATGACTGCCTGGGATTTCTTATCACTATTACATGAGATCTTGTGCTTATGATACAATGAGATAGTGTGAATATCATTAAGATTTCTCCATGTGCCCTGAAACACAATAACCTGAAGATTCAACAGCATAGACCTTTCATGTATTCTTGGTGCATACCCAGAGGTGAAATCATAAAGTACTACATGGGGGGAAAAGTAACATTGCTATTCAAATAAGCTTCCAGACTCCAATCAAGAGGTTGTCATTGATCCTGGCTTGTGTTTAAAGTACTGCAGTATAATTAAGTCATTTTAGACTTTGAAGTTAATGACCCATGCAAATTAATTGGAGGAGGGAAGTTACAACTTTTTATTTTTTTTGAGTTGTAGTCTTGGTGGCTCAGAAAGATTTTCTGCAAAGCTAGCCTAGCAAATTAGCTGTATGCTGATCTACGCAAATGAAGCAACATTGTGTAATTAACAGCCATATGGGGCATATTCATGATGCATTTGTGGCAAAGATATAAAGAGAGCCTGTGTTGTACAGTATGTTATCTAAAGTTAGAACTGTTCAAAATGCCTTTGGCAATCTGATTCAGCTACGTATGAAACTTTTCCCCCTGGAAATGTAAGCTTAGAGAATACTGGAAAGATAACTAGAGTGTTAGTCAGGAACCGTTGGTTCCAGTCCTGTTTTGGCTACTGACAAACTTGGCAACTGGAAACAACACCCTTATGCAATTTGTGTCCCATTTCTCCATGTGATAGATAGGGAAAATAATATCTGCCTGGTTTACTTCAATACAGTTGTTATAAAGATTGATCAAATGAGAGAACCAGTGTGAAAGCATTTTGAAGACATAAAAGTTTTATAGAAATTTAAGGTCTTATTATTATAGTTGTATGTCTCATCTACACATCCCTAAACATCACCACAGAATCACAAAGTGAAACACTGGTTGCACTAGATTGGTTTTGATTGTGAGTCGATGTGAATAGATTTCTTACTCCATTAACTAATTTTGAAGCTAAAGTATAATTCTAGGACTTAGCTGATTGATCAATGTGAAAAGCAGCAGTTAACCTGTGTTTTGAGGTAGCATGCTTTGCTTTCCAATTTCCTAGTCACCTTCAAGTAAATCGGAGGATCTTCCAAGTTTGAAATATCTGGCTTCTCATTTCTTGGCTACATTTCAGCCTCATTTTTTCTTTTTATCTGAACCTGTGAGCATGCCTAGAACTGACAAAATGACATGGTTTAAAAGAAAGTACCATTACTCACCAGGAACTAATAAAAATATACATTATCTTGGGCGAGTACAATTAATATGAAAATTTTAGCCTATGGAAAAAATATCTTGCTGCTTTTTTCTCCTTTTTAAAAGAGGAAAGGAGGTAATTTGGAAGTCACAGAGGTTGTAATTAGGTATATTAAGTTTGATTTGAGAATCAATTTCTAAATCTTTAATGCACATATGTACTTTAGAAAAGTAACTTTAAAACTCCTCCCTTTGTTAGTGATTCCCTTTAACTTAATTCATTAAATACAGATGAATGAATAACTAGTAGAAAAGCAATTATGATTGTCTTTGCAAGTATCTAGCAAAGACATTTCAATTTTCTTATGATCTAAAGAATGTTAAAGTTTTCTCTGAGGTCTGTCATAAGACTTATTTTTCCAAAATATATTGTTATTACTAGACTACAAGCTATGGTAGGGAAGGGCCTTTGTTTTATTTTTCTTTATCTCCCTCAAAACTCAATGAACAAAGGAAATGAGTTCTTAATAAATATTTAAATGAATGAATATTAACTTATTTCCTTTAGCTGTTGACAACTATATACTTAGAAGGCAAATACTGAAAGTTTTTCAATGCTAGTACTTTCCTATGATCAAAACAATAATTATATTTATCATCCTATATGTCTATGAAAAATTATAGCAGCAACTAACAAAACATACATTCTTTAATGATTAACAATCAGGGACTATTTGCAGGGATATGAATGCCCTCTCCCAAAATATTTTATTCATTTTTTATCTACTTGATGTTAGACATTGTCTTCTCTTTTAGTTTCTCTTTCAAAATTAAAATCATTTATTTTTTTGGCAGGAAGATTGACACATTAGCTTATAAATATCATAATTCTTAGAATGATAGAGTTGGAATGAAAAGTATACTTAGAGTCATCTAGTTCAAACCCCTCATTTAGAAATGTGGTCTGGAGAGATTAACTCATTTGCCTAAGTTTATACAGATAAGAAACTTAAAAGCCAGAATTTGAACCAAGGTTTTCTGACTCCAAAGCCATGAAGTTCTCTTTATATCGTAAAGATCTGTTAAGATCACAAGTCCAAACTATTACATAGATTAAAAAACAAAACAAAACAACTATGGCCTGAAAGAAGTGACTTGCTTAAGGTCATAGAGACAGCAGAGCTAGAATTCAGCCCCAGATTTTGTGAGATCATATCCACATTCCAAACCAGTGCTTTCCACACAAAATGATATAGAAGGAGTTAATCAGTTTGCTTTCATTCCTGAGAGGTTAACATGAGAGAAAAATATAAGAAATGAGAGTGGGTAAGGATGGTACAGAACAGGAGTGGAAGAGACACCAAAAGGAGAAGCCAGAGGGCCAAAGAGCAATTTGACATACTTCATAATTTTCCCTAGGGTAAAATGCAAAAAGCAACATTTGGTGTTTATCTCTAAAGAGCTCAAAGCATGTAACAGATATTCAGCCAGAACCTGGCAGTGAATACATTACTCCATTTTCATCCAGGAATGCATTATGTACTTGGGGATTCATTAACTGAAAGCCAGCTTTGGTTCCATACACAATATTGGAAAGTTTCATTTTCTCTTTAAAGGATGATCATCATTAAGTTGGAATGAACAACATTCCCAAGTAGAATATGGTTCAGTAGTTCTCCTGCTGACAGCTGCTAGTGCCAAGGTCAGATTTCCTTAGTGTCAAAATTACTGATCCAAGAAACTTTAGAAAATCATTTAGTCTATTATGATATCTGCATCTTGTTCAATATGCTTGTTATAGTCAGTTCATAGAGTACCCTGGTGGTCGGAAAAGGTAACTGTACCACCCCAAGGTGTCTCAGGCATACCAGAGCTTTAATAATAATAGTTAACATTTATACAGTGCTTGCTATGGGTCATTATCAATCATAGCAGTTAGGGCAGTGAAGGACTTAAGTGATCAGACTACCCCAGGCGTCAGGAAAATCTGACTCGCTAAAAAGGAAAATCAGTTCCAAAAGGTTAGATATCTTTGGATTCACTCATTGGCATCACTAAAGATATTAGATCTCCAAACCTCAGCATATATTGTATTTGCCGAGCAATCTTGGGTACAACACAAATAAGAAATTTTGATGCTGGTAATGATTCCTGGTATTTGGAGGATGAAAACTCCTAGCCATTTGTCATTATAATCAGAGGAAGAAGTGAAAACTCCCTTAGTCTGCAGAAAAGTCTAAAATTGTTAATATTCTTTGTCTTTGGAAAGACAGACATAAAAGCTTTCTTAATGGATTCCTTTGTGATTTAATACAACATACTAAAAGCAGGGCTTTATAACTCTTGAATACAGAAATAAATGTTGTCTCACGAAGATGGTCATTCGTCATTTGTTATAAGAAGCCTATTTGTAATTTGGAGCTTTAATTTAATTAGTGTCACACACTTGAAGAGTGCCTTGTGTTGAATGTTGTAATGACATGATATCTGGGCCTTCTACAGAACAGTCAGCTAATAAGCATTTCAACTGGAGCAAAATGATAACGAGGAGAACAACGGAGGTGTTAATTACCTACGCAATTAAAGTGCCTTACACCAGCAATGTTGCAATATTCCACTATATTTACATCTCTAATGGCTATAAATCTCAGGGAGAAAATAAGTTTTAACATTTTTCACGAGTTAGTAAATAACATAGTTACTGAGAATTTGTCCTATGTGACTGGACTTATATTTGGCATAGGGTGGGGGCAAGGAGGGAGTAGGATAAGTCAGTCAAAATAGATGCTTTGGTCACTGTACAATCAAGATCATTTCTATTTATCAATTGTGACATGGAGAGATTGAGAGTTGGCAGGAAAAGGTAATCAAGTCTGACTTCCTCATTTAATAGATAAAAAAGTTTGAAGAAGTTAAATGGTTTATCCAAGGTCATATAGGTAGGCAGAAGCAGAGAAAAGATTCCAATTCAAGTCCTTTGACTTCAAATCTACTAGTCATTTCCTTCTCTCTCTCTCTTCTATAGGACTGTGCTATTCCTAGCATTGTTTGAAGGCCAAAGATGAAAGTCAATATAAAAGTTCCATTCTTTTCTATTTCCTAATCCTGGGATAGGCTTCTCATCTCTGGTACTCTTTCATGTATTGAGGAAATTCTCAATTTCTTCTTGAAGCTATTTTCCTGATTCATGCTTTAATATTCAGTTCAGATACATTGTAGAAAGTTGATGAATATATAAAGATGGGGATTGAACTTGTGAATTTACTGGCAGAGAGAAGGTCCTCTATCAATGTAATTGAATATGCAAAGATTTTAAAGTCCTTGAGGTTAGGTGCTAGTTCTTTTTCTTCCTTTATCGTGCTCACAGGAGTTTAGAGGGTAGTCTGTGTATAAATGATACTAAAAATATAAATACATATCTTTTTTACTGAAAAGTAATCCTGAATAAAAAAAATATGAAAGTTATTTGACATTACTTTTCAGTATAAAGGATCTAAAGTTTTTATCAAATGGTCAATGATCCACCAGAATAATGATTTTATGTGAACACACACACATACACAGACACATACACCACATACAGATATACATGTACCCAAATAGCACATAGTTTTATAACTATATATGTGTGTGTGTATATACACACACACATATATATATATACATACATATATATACATATATATGACATATACATATATAGAATGTATATGTCCATGATTTTATCTCTATATATCTATATCTCACACTGTTTCATTTTCCCTCTTCTTATTCATTGTATGACAAGCTCATATTCTGCTCTGTTTCAAATTACTGATGTGTAAAATGGGATACAATACATTGTTTATTTCAAAGAGTCATTGTGAGGATCAGATCTTTGAAAATTCTGAAGCACAACAAAAATGTCACTGTTTTTATTATTTTTTTGGCCTGGACTCTGGTTTCACTCATAGAGAGATGTCTTCATATGCAAAACCTCTAACAATGTAGAGAAATAGTTCTTCTGCAACCTGGACTATATGATGACTGCCTAGGGCATCAAGAGCTAGAGTGACTTTCCCTGGTTCCCAGACCTAGAATGTGTCAGAGTAGGGGCATGTTGTTGAAGGAAGTGATTCCTGCCTCTGAATCCTTTTCTGTACCTTCCATATCACCACCATGCTGCCTCTCAAACAGAATACAGGCATTATTACATATGTGAATTTCAGGAGATTTTAAAAATAAATTCTGTCCCTGAGTGAAACAAATAGGAAGCAAGATTTCCCTCCATGTAACTAAAATTAACTTATTAGAAAATAAGATAATTTCATGTCCAGTCTTTCTACTTAAATTTCGTGTAACAGTATTGTAAGCAGCCAGAGGTTTAAAAATATGAAGTAGATATTTTCCAATTTCAAAATTATCCAAATACAAAATTATTCATTGGGAAGGGATACATAATATAAATATATTCTCATTAAAATAAAATGTGAAATTTGTTTCTTCCTATGCAGTCATACCCTAAAACTGTCAGTGAATTCTCATTGGGAGAATACAAATTTAGCATTATAAAGATTACAGATCTGACTCACTATAATATGTAAAAAAATGCATCAAGAAGATGAAAATTGTATATGCACCATTCAAAATCATGTATCATTTGCTGTTTATGTTTTGAAATACTATGCATGGAATAGTGTCAGACTAATATATCCTGTCCTTTATAAGACAATGATATTGTCTTTCCCTAATCATTGTAGGAAAAGCCAAACTTGAAAGGAAACATTTGGGGCCAGGTATGCACAGTTGACTACTTTATAAAATTAGCAGTCTCCAGGGACCTGATGCCATGTAGAAAATGGCATCTAGTTGTTTTTCAAAAAGTAGAAGATAATGACTCTCCTTTTATATTTCCAGAACCACAAATGTCTTTTGTATTTTGAAAGAAAATGAATGCAACTGAATTGTAGAGCATGTCTCTGTAACATTAAAAATTGTGCCTCTTTATAAATGAGTCACATGTTTAGGTATCTGAACATAGTTAACTACTACATGCCTGATTTTTTAGCTCCCTTATCCTCTCCCCATTTCTAAGAAACCGTGAGCAGTTGTAGAAGTCATTTGTTCACTTTTCTGGTCATTGTTAAGAATGGTAATGGCAAGGCAATGATGGAAACAAATCTAGTTATATCAGTGACAGAACTTTATCCCATCTGTTGAGAAATGGCTAAATGATATTCCAGTAATGGACTACTGGGGTCTAGAAAAAATGAAAAATAAGTTAAATTCAGGGAAACATGGGAAAATATATGAATTGATGGAGCAGGAAATAAGCAGAAAAGATACACATACACACACACAATGTAGATGAGTTCAAAAAACCAAACTGATACTTTCTCATTATAATAACTATCCAGGAGATAAGATGAGAAAATATACCTCCCATTATTCTTTGCGGAGATGGAAGTCAATAGGGGTGAAACACTGAATATAGCATCAGATTCAGGTGACATGTTGACTTATTTTCTTAAACTATTTCCCTTTCCTCCCCACTATTTTTTATTCTTACTTATAAAGATGGCCTAATTGGGAGAGAGAATGAATGTGATATCCAAATGAAATATATTAATATGATTTTTAAGCAGAAGGTGCAATTAATTATTAGAAGCTATGGTAATCAGCATTAGCAACATCTAACACATAGGAGGGCATGTATGCACATACACATACACACACATGCCCCTCTGTTAACATTGAAGAGATTTATAAACACAAATGTATATACATATAATGACTACTACTTGCATTATAGTATTAATGTATGCAAAGGTCTTTGGTAACATTTATATAGCAATTAATCAAGAAGTATTGAATTGCCTACTACATCAGGTACTGGAGATACAATGCAATGAATGTAACAATCCCTACTAGTTAGAAGATGACATTTTAAACTCTCTCAGAGGTACAATGATGATAATGATGCTGAAAGTCTAAGCAGATAAAATAGTTTTTAATATGTGAAGGGAAAAATTTCAAAGTATTAAGATTTCCTATTATAGAGAATGCCTAAGGCAATATATCTATTAGAGGCATCTTACTCATCGTTGATTTAGATCAAGACTATTTTATCTTTCTCTATCATGCATCCCACTGACAGTCCTGTATGTGAAGTATACAGACCTCTTCTCAGAGCAATGTTTTCAAGTGAATACACTAAAATACATAGGATTACAGAAGAAACCAATTATGCTGTCCATCATTCCTCTATCTATCTATCTATCTTTCTTTCTTTATATGTATCTATATATGTATGTATGTACATATGTATGTATGTATCTATCTATCTATCTCTCTATCTAAGCTCACAGACCCCAGGTAAAGAACCATTCATCTAGATGAAATGCTTGAAAACTTCCAATAGTTCTGATTGGAGAGCTAGAGAGGAATAGCTTCTTTTTCTGATTTGTCTCTTTAAAACATGTTTTCCAAATTGATGACTTTAGACTGAGACTAACTCAATGTAATGGAGAAGATAAAAAGGAAAAGGGAGAAAAAAAATGTGAGATACAAAGCATGTTAGATTAATCCTTCTTTGAGACATCTAAAGAATGCGTGGCAACATAAATTTTAAAATTTAGGATCAAGACATGGATCTGAGTTTATTTTTCAATCTTCAGAGCATGTTACACACATATACATATATACACATATGTATGTATGTGTGTTTGTGTGTATATATATATATATATAATGAGAGAGAGAGAGAGAGAGAGAGAGAGAGAGAGAGAGAGAGAGAGAGAGAGAGAGAGAGTTGGTTCTATTTGTACATAGGATTTAAAGGGGAAGTCCATAGGTTATGAGACAGCTAGAAATTCAAGCCTTGTAGGAATTCAATCATTGGTCCTGCCATGTAGGTAGCAGGTAGAGAACAGAGGCTTTTTTTTTTTCTTTCAAGAATATCAAAAAGTTTTGCACTAGTGAAATAGCTCCTAAATGTTCCCTAATTGCATCAAAGCATGAAGGTGTGGCAGACAGGATAGTGACTGCATACTTTGTCACCTCAGATATTCTGGGTTTCATTTAGAGAGAAGGGGAGAATAGGTGCTCCCCAGGACTATCCCCATTTGTCCTTGATCAGTGTTTAACAACTATATCATTAAAACTATAGTAAACTTTCTTCTATAGCCTTTGCTTGTATCAGGTCAGTTATTTTTATCACTCTGATACCTGGTCTTAATAACCTTAATGATGTCCATGTCATATAATTATATCCATAATTTCTAATGAAGACTTTGGATTAATACTAAGAAAAACAATACTGAGGTTTATAATAAATCTGTAAGGAACTCTGAGTTTGTGAAATCTCTTAATCAGTAAATCACAAATTACCTATGACTGTATAATTAAGCATTTCAAGAGATATCTAGCCAGGAAAGAAGGGGCAGGTAGAGATTAGATTACTTACCTAGTTTCATACAGCTAGTAAAGATTAAAATCAGGATTTGAACCTAGACCTTCCTAACTCCAAGCTCAGCTTTCTATTATATCACACCTATGTAACATAATGATAATCACTGCAAAAAAATCCATTGGATTGGCTACCTTTTTTTGTTTGATTTTGTTTATTTCTGGTCTGGACCTATGAGTTTCTAAGCATAGGGAGTGACTACTGAAAAAGTCTCCCTTTACCAATACATTGATACTACCAAATATTCAGTAATCTAGAGAAATGCCCAGGGCACTGAGAGTTTGGAAATTTCTCTTTACCATAGAATCAGTATTCATCAGAGTAAGGACTTTAAATCAAATGAAATTCAGTCTCCCCTCCCCCCTTCCTTCACTTCTGGAGCAATTAGTTATTCATGTGCAATGTCTGACCAAGATATATGTATGAATTAACTTTTATGAATATTTTCCTGCTTTCACTCTTAACTTCTCTATGACCTTTAATAAAAGGCTCAGCATATTGTCATCAGTCTACAATGCATGTTTGAATAGAGAATCATGGGAAAATGGCTTTTTTCCTCAACCCTTTAACCAATGTTGCTGGAGGTTTCTGAGCTTTTGGGAAGATAAGATTACCTCCAATTAATAAATAGCAAACTAAAGCTCAGATAGGTTCAACAAATTGCCCGTGACCACATGGCTAATAAATGGGAGAGTTGGAAGAAGTCAAGCCTTTACTGACATTTTCTTACCTTCTCCATTATATCACATACCCTTAATTTGTGTGTGTGTGTGTGTGTGTGTGTGTGTGGTTGTAAGTACACAAAATCTTTCTTGAATGACTTAATTGTAATTTATAGTCTTCTTGAACATTTTTATTTTGCTTCTCTAATTAGAAATGTAATCCTTTATCTTAGATCAGAATGTAAATTTCACAATTTTATGGGCACAAACACCTGGTTTATCTATTGTAATCCATCTTCTTCACAGACAATATTCTACCTACTGAAGGATTTTTAGTTAATCATAATGCAAACTATATATTTTTAGATTTATGTCAGAAATTAGTAGCAGCTGCCCCTGTATTAAAATAAACACTGTGTCAAACATCAATATTTTAAGAAGAATTCAGCTAAAATGTTACATTATTTTTCACTGGAAAACCCAAGACTCTCTTAAGGCAATTTTATTTCAAGCTTTTTGTTTTATTGTAAAGTATGATTTTGTGGGGTTTTTAACAGTCTAAGTTATGACTTTGATTTGGGTACCTTTCTATTCCAAAGTGCCATTATTCCCTCAGTACAGAAACTTCTGGAACTTACTCTGATATAGGCTAAGTAATATTTATAGCATGGAGCATACAAACATTTTAGAAAATAAAAGAGACCATTCCTAGAGAGGAAAAAAAAAAAGCAGAAGAAAGTTACAGCCTTTTCTGATTTCCATTTAAAAACCCACAACGGAGCAACAAATAACTGTATAAATTCTTCAGGTGACTTGGGGCTTCTGGGTATTTTCCTTGTACCCTGTTACAGGCATGTAAAGTGCCCTATACAAGATGACAGTTCAAAAATGCAGATGCCCTCTGTAATTGTTGCCTCCAGTGAATATATGACTTCTTGGTACTATGGGTGTCTCCAGTCATGAGACCACATTGCTTTGTTCAACTATGCTAATATCCAGTATACTAGATAAAGTGACTTCTATAAAGCAAATAAGGAATATTCTGTTGATACCAGACAACATAAAGAAAAGTTGACAGTTATAGCTGTTCCCTCCATTGCCCTGGAAAAAAAATGCCCAAAGGACAGATTGCCTCACAGGCCAGTCTAGCTAGATTGAAATCTCACCCTCAGGATTTAGAAAGTCTACTGAGTTTGTGAATTATCACACTATTTTAAATATGTTAGCCTGGTATCCAAGACTCTCTAAAGTCTAGTCCCAATCTACTTTTCTAATTTTGCATTATGCTACGATATGATAACCACTGCCTCTGGTAGTCTGTTATTTCTCTATTTGTGTTAAGGATACCTTATAGTTATGCAGATATGAGAAGTCAAAGTGTAGTACTGTACCCAGGTTCAGAAAGACCTGAGAGAAAATCTGGCTTCAGATATTTACTTAGCTATGTGACCTTGGACAAATTACTTAACCTCTCTGCCTCAGTTTTCTTGCTGGTAAAATGGGAATAATAATAATAACAGCACCTTACATCTCAGGGTTGTTGTAAAGATAAAATATGATAATATTTATAAAGTATTCTGTAAATCTCAAATGGCTATATAAATGCTATTATTGTTATTTCATTATTGTCTTTCATAGTAAATTCTGCCTTGCTTCACATATTAAATTAGTTATTATCTTGTTGATTCTACCTTTACAACATCTCTTTTATTTATATTTTTAGTTTTAGCTTTTTGGAGGGCAATTGGGGTTAAGTGACTTGCCCAAAGTCACACAGCTAGTAAGTGTGTCAAGTGTCTGAGGCCGAATTTAAACTCAAGTCCTCCTGACTCTAGGGCCAGTGTTCTATTCACTGTGCCTCCTAGCCACCCCCAACATCTCTTTTATAATTGCCTTTCTCAAGTGAAGTCAAATAAGCATTTATTAAACACCTATTTGCCGGGCATGAAACATCTGTGATACAAAGAAAGTCCCCAGAGTCCCTGATTTCAAGGAATTTAGCATCTAATGGATTTTCTCTACAACTCATACAGCTACCCCCTTAATTCAGGTCCTTATTACCTCTCATTTAGACTACTGTAATAGTTTTCTAATGAAATACTTCTTCTTCCAGTCTCACCTTTTTTCCAATCCATCATCTATACAGCTGCCAAAATGATATTCCTAAATTACGTGTCTGCCCATGTCATTCTCCTGTTTAAGAAGCTTCAGTGGTTTCCTATTGCTTCTGGGATAAAATTTAAGTTTCTCTGGCATTTGATGCCTTTCACAGTCTGGTTTCCACATACTGTTCCAGATATAATATATTATTCACCTTCATGTTCTTTACATTTTAACTAAACTGGTTTATTTCTTCTTCATATGTGATATTACGTTTCCTGCCTCAGTCCCTTTGCTTTCTCTGATTCTTGAAATATGCTCCTTTCTTACTCTGATCTCTTAGTATCCCTAGTCACATCAAATACTCAGATCAAGAGATGCTTCCTGAATTGTCCGTACTTTCTCATTCCCTCCCTCCCTTCAATTCTTTTCCTGCCCAATTACTTGTGCATTTTAAAAAATTTACTTTAGTTTTAATTGTTATTTCTCTATACCAAATGCAACTTCATTGAAAGTAGGGAACTTTTTAATTTGTATCTTTGTATACTCAGGGTTTAGTACAGTGCCTGGCACATAGCAGGCACTTAAATATTGCTTGTCAAGTTCAACTCAAATGGACCCTATTCATTATCCTCTGATCATGCTTTCTGCAATTCTACCTTTATATCACATCACATGTCTCAAACCACCATCTTTCTACATATATGAATCCCGCTCCAGCTTAAATACCATCTAAAGGACTCCACAAAAGGCCCTGGATCTGCCACCCAGTTGGCAGTGATAACATTCCTCAGAAATTCTTTAGCAATTATTGTCTATAGTCCAGAGCTGTCAAATTTACAACCAGCATAGTTTCCCATTATGGCCTAAACCAGATTAAAATGTGATTGGGAAATGTTTAAAAATTAAATGAAGGTACAATAAAATGGAAAAGATGTTAATTCATGGTTTTCTACATCAATATGCCAGTAGCAGGCATCATTTTCTATTTGAGCTTGATAGCAGTGTTCCATAACTTTCCTCTGGTACTTAAGTACTTCCATGTATCATAGGTGACTAGAGAGCTTGGAAAAAAGAGTCCAAGGAAGAAGATAGGAAATAAAAGACCCCAAGGAGTGAAATGCCTTTCACACTGTAGGTAATTAATAAATGTTTACTGAATTAAATTGAATTGGAAAATTGTAACCAGAGTCAAGGGGCAACTGTGTGGAAGAAGGTAACATAAGATTAAAGAAGATAAAGAGAACCTTAAGCCACTGTGTAGCACCAACATAATATTCACAGCACTGATGGTGATTGTCAATATGCTGGGCTGGTTCTTAATTGCAAAATATATTAGACTCTCCAT
The DNA here is from genome assembly GCA_028646515.1 of Pseudochirops corinnae. Classification (NCBI taxonomy): domain Eukaryota; kingdom Metazoa; phylum Chordata; class Mammalia; order Diprotodontia; family Pseudocheiridae; genus Pseudochirops; species Pseudochirops corinnae. The sequence continues at coordinate 199,199,183 of CM053588.1, forward strand.
AAATAAGACAGAAACAAAACATTTATTCACGCACCAAAAAACAAATCCCAACGCCAGGAAACCAAATCCATCATAGCAACATAGAAGTTAATATACCACAACCCAGAAGAGAGCCACACCGTCCTTTAGCCTTCCCAGAAACCAACATTTACAAGCCTAGTTATCTCCCTGGTTTGTCCTCTTCTCCCTTCAGCTCTAACTGCTCTAACTCCCAGCATCCTGTGGCTTTTGCTCTTCTCTTCAGCAAACTTCTCCCACCACATGCTCCATGTAATTATACTCAGCCTATTAGGGGGCAGGGAGAATCTTTAAATCAGCGAAGGTCTTCAAATTCCCTCAGGCTTATTAAGGGACAGGGAAGATCTTCAAAGTGCTATTCCTATTACACATTGGGGCTATATAATAAGTAGGAAGTGCTTTCCAATATGCATATTCTGAGGACAAAGAAGTATCCCATGCTCTTCAGAATAATATGGAGGCTCAGCAAGGTCCAGCACATTCAAAGACATATATTATAGAAACCAAGAGAAAGTCATATTTCTTAGGGGAAATTCTGTGCAGGAAGGTATAAAGGTATCTGACTAAACCAATCTGGAGATATGCTGAATTCATACAATATTTATCTAGGAAATAAGATAATCTGCTGACTCTTATTAAACATTCCAGTCACTACATTTTATGATTCAGTTGAGGAGAGCAGAAGAAAGACAGAAAGAGTCTTGAATGACTATGAATATTCTGCATACAAAATAGAAGGATTATGGAAAATTAGGGGTACAGGTGATATTTGAATACATTTTTTCATTTAAAGGCTGGTTCTTTATAAGGAAAAAAAGGGGATCTAGGAGGTATAATGGTAGCTACTTATGGTGTTGAAATATAGGATTTGGTTCTCTGGAATATTGTTTAAGATGCCAACATGAGCTATATGTTCTAAAATATTTATGCAAGTTATTGGTGGGGGCAAAGAACTGGAAACTGACTGGATGCCCATCAGTTGGGGGATGGATTAACAAGTTGTAATATGTGATTGTGATGGAACACTACTGTTCTGCAAGAAACAATGAGCAGGTTGATTTTTAGGAAAAAAAAATACATACATGGAAACACTTGCATGAAATAATAAAAAGTGAAGGGAGTAGAACCAAGAGAACATTGTATACAGTACAAGCAATATTACGTGAAGAATAATTATAAATAACCAAGTTATTCTGAGTACTATAAATATTCAATTCAACTATGAAGGACCTATGAAGGAAGGAACTATCCACCTCCAGAAAAAGAATTGATAAACAGAAGAACATATCATATGGCTTTATATACATTTATAAATCTATATCAAATGGTGGCCTTCTCTATGGTAGGGAGGGGAGGGAGAGAGGAAAACATTTTAGAACTTAAAATGTAACCCAAATAATAAACTAAATTAAAATTAAGAAACAAGAGAGAAGATTGAAGGAATCAAAGGATTCCTGAGAGGTCAGTTTGAGGAATCAGTGTATTGCACATATATGGATTAACCTGTGCAAATGCACAGTGATGGGAGATGGAATATTTTCTACTTCAGGTAATAGCTCGTTGTCTAGTATGGTTGGAATGTAAAGTACATGAAGTGAAGCAAGATGAAATAAATATTGAAAGGCAAAGGTAACTTGAATTGTAACTTGAATTGTGTCAATTAAAATTGACATTTTAATGTCAATGTGAGGCATGGCTGTTTCATCCTGAGACAGTAAGGAATTACTGTACACTTCTAAGTAGGGGTGACATGCTTTAAGGAATATTATTTTGTAGCTGTATGGAGACAAGCAAGACTGGAAACAGGGAAACCATGAATAGTTTATGCATATATAGATTTGTGAGTCATCTGTGTAGAATTGATTATTGAAAACATGGGAGTCAATTAGATCATCACGAGAGGTTATGCAGCAGGAGTTAACTCTGTGTGTGTGTGTGTGTGTGTGTGTGTGTGTGTGTGTGATGGATCCCTTTCCTATTATTGTAGTCTACAGATGCCTTCTTAGAATAGTGATTTAAACGCATAAAATAAAACCAATTATATTAAAATACAATTATCAAAATGTTAAAAAAAAAAAAAAAAAAGAAAGTTAGTGGACCCAGGCTATGAACCCTGGATACAGAAAGAGAAGAGAGAACTAAGAATAGAAAACTAGAGCAAGCCATGTCTTAGTTGTTTGTAGAAAGATTATGGTACAGGAAAATAGTTTGAGAAGGAGCAGTCAGAGATGAAGAGGGAGATTAAGAAAAGAGACAGTAGGGATGGGCACATTACACACAAGAAGAAGTATTGACCATCAGAAGGAGAAAGGACGTTTGTTCTTCAGAAAAGAGCAAATGAAGAGAATGGGAAATAACCTACTATGGGCTAGGTTGGGAAAGAAGAGGCTCATGGGAGATGACCTTTTTTCTCAGTATAAAATAGGGTTAAATTCTTTTTGCTTTGAGAAAGGGAAAGGGAAATACTGTAAGGGATTTAGGGAGAGAAGAAAATATTTGAAATTAATTCTTTCTACTTCTATATGATGGTTGAACTCAGCCCTGGTGTGGATGGAAATGCCCAGGTCAACAGCCCTTTCCTTACTCTCCTATATTAACTGGTTTATCTGCCTGACTGTTCTAACAGCACAATCCATCAGTAGTGGAGTCAGGGTCCAAATGCAGATTTTCTTATTGTAAGTCATAGAATCATAAATTTCAGAGGCCAAATAGTCCAGTGAATTTACATATGAAGAAACTGAGGTAAAGTGACTTGTGCAAGGTTACACAGATAGTGAGCATCTGAGTTAGACCTTGAACCCACGACCCAAGACTCTAGAGTCAGTGCACTTTCTAACATTCCAGGCTGCTTCACATAAAAAAGAAGAGGAGGTCCAGATCCCTATACACTTCACTACCAAGCTACCTAATGCACTTGTAGTCAGATACTTAAGAGCTGTATGACCCTGAGTAAGTCATTTAACATCTCTGTTTCAATTTCCTCATCTGTAAAAGAAAGGGTATAGACTATATTTTAGGTAGGATAGATTCCAGCTATCTAAATATCTGCCTGAAATTGTATTCTATAAGAAGCAGAGATACTAACAAAAACTCTTACCGCCTTATTGGCAATTTAATCTCAAAAGGAAGAAGCAATGAGCTGATCTATTACTGTGGCTCCAACTCTAACTATTAAAAAGACTTTCACTTGTGAACTATAAATTAAAGAAACCTAGAGGGAGTGTGACCAGATTATTTTTTAGATCTTGTGATATCCAAGAAAGGAACAGTTACATATGTACCCTAAACTTTATAACAGCAGATTTCCTTCTTCCAGCAAGGAATTTACTTCCTGAAATTAGAGCAGATATTTGATGACAATTATAAAGGTTATAATTGTGAGATTTTATTTTGAGATTTATTCTGTTTTGTTTATCTTCTTATTTGCATTTGTTAAGAGTGTTATTAAGAGTAAAGTGGGAAGGGAATAAACATTTATTAAGTACCAATTTGTGTTGGAGATGAGGCTGAGTACTTTCAAAACTATTACCTCATTTGATCTGTACAACAACCTTGTAAAGTTAGGGTTATTATCCTTGTCTACATTTTTGGTAACAGAGGAAGACGGAGGTTAAGTATCATGCCAAGGGTCACACAGATTATTTACTTACATGTGTTTGCTATGCTTTTGAGGCTGGTTTTGAACTCAAGTCCTCCTGAATTTAGGTCCAGAACCCAATCCACTGCATTACCTAGCTATCTAATGCACCTGGAGTCAGATGTAAGAGCTGTGTGACCCTGCCTAAGTTATTTAATATCTCTGTTTTGATTTCTTCATCTGTAAAATGAGGGATATAGACTAAATGAACACTAATTTCTAAATCTGTAAACTGTACACAACATCATGAATCACTAACCTCAGTAAGTTGAAGAGGACTATTGATTTCAGATTATTATTATTGCAGGGTTATTATCAGGATGATTGTTATAAATCGTGATTTAATAATCACTGACTCAGCTATATGAAAAGCCTTTCCTCCTCAAGGCTAATGGCATTTTAATCTTCATCTTCACAGAGTTTTCACTTATCCATTCATTGTCCTTATGAGGAATAGAAGGAATAAGGACTACTGTACTTTGGTCACAACTAGCACTTTCAAAGAGCCAACACAGGAAGGAAGAGAAGCATAAGCCAGAGCCACATGGAGCCATGCCTATTATGTATTCACAGAGAGTAGGCAGAGCAAGAGAAAGATTGCCTGGAAGCTGGAACAGATCTCCATAGCAGCACAGCTGTGATCACTTGCCTTTACTGATAGTCTCTCAGCTACCCTATCATGGGGATAAAGGCCAGCAAAAGAGGCAACTCTTTTACTGGTGATCTGTTGATCAATCCAGGATGTTCTCTCCAATGTGCCTGGAAGAGTTACTTATGGAACAGTAGATGTGAGAGTGGCATGCCTGAGAGTCACTCAGAGCTGCAGTGTTGGGGAATCCCTATTAACTACAATCGTCTGAACATTATCTTCCTGCCCATCTGTTACTATGAATTTCACAGAGTTCCCTGAAGATGCATCCCACTATACTGGATCCACTTAGGTAGGGTGGATCTCTGTATACCCCAAAATTCTTCTGATTCAAGAGCATTCTTTTGTCTTTGGCGTTAGCTAGGGCTTGGGGGGAAGAAATCAGATATATACCAAAACCAGTAACAAGTCCACAGGTGCAATATGATTATGAATCTGGCTACAGACTCCAGTAGTGAGTGTCGGTGAATTTGTTTTGTGAAATATTTAGTTACCTTCTATGTGCAAGGCATTATGTGAGGTGATAGGGATCCATAGGAAAAATGAGCTACCCATGTCTTTATTAAGGAGACTATATTACTCTTAAAATTTACAGCCAGGGAAGTGATTTCTCGAGAACTTTAAAAATTCTGTAAAAGGGAAGACAGAAGTAGTTAAAATAGCCCTAGTTTAATGAGCTTTCTCCACAACAACTTTGGTAGGTAAGTAATATAAGTATTATTTCCATTTTGTAAAAATTGTGGGTTAAAGAGATGAAGAGACAATCCAAGGTTATGGAGCTAATAAGTACCTAAGGCAGGATTCAAACCCAGTTTCTTATAGATCATTAAAAAAAAAAAAACTGTCTGCCACTGAGTAATGTGGATACAGAGGTGGCCTAAGGGTTAAAAATAATATTAAGGGTTGCTTCTTCAGTTCCTTGGGAGGCCCTCCTGAGTTTGAAGTTGTCCTAAAATCTCTTCTTTTATCTTGGAGTACCATAAAACTTCCCCCTTATCTGGGACCATAACCATTCTGGGTCATAAAATTTCCCCTGTCTCCCTTATCCTATGTCATCCATCTTCCTCATTCTGTCCCTAAATCTCCAGCCCCTATTAGAAACCCTAAAATAATATCACCATCCTATAGGCTGTGTAGCTTTTTGTCTATATAAGTCTGATCCTTTTCCTATATCATTGGCTTTGTTTAGCTCCTTGCTAAGTCTCAAGTCTGCATGCTTTTGTGTTAATAAAGCTCTCATTGGCTAAAGAGAAGGTCAGATTAAATTATTTCAAAAACCTGAACCAGCTCTCCCAACTCTGACCTCAGCAGGGAGCTATGGTTGGATAAAGTGCAGTTTATATGTCCAGGGAAGAAAAGGAGAAGGTGGAAAAGAAGGAAGAGAAAACAGGAAGGATAATATAGCTATTTAAAGTTTACAGAGCACTTTACATATATCAAATTTAAATCTTACAACAACCTCATGAGAGATGCTGTTATTGTACCTCATTTACAGATATAGAAACCAAGGCTCAGAGGGGTTAAGCAACTTGCTCAGAATCACACAACTATTAAGCATCAGAAGCATGACTTGAATTCAAGTCTTGCTGACTCCAGGTCCTATATTCTATTAAAGTTGCTTAACTTTACTTATTGTGAGGGAAAAAATGACATAATATTTGTAAAGCACTTACCACAGTCCTTGTCACATAGTAGGTGCTTACTAAATGCTGTGAAAAATGATGCTCAGAGGTCCGCCCCTCCACCCCCTCCAGTCACCCTCCTGCTCTAAAGTTCTTGACAATTACGTTATTGATAATGAGATTGCATTAAGCCCTCTTTAGGTAAAAGGTAAACTATTACCTCCAACCCTGGCCTGAATTTATTTAGTATGCTGTCTGGGTGGAGATAGATTCTTCTGCCTAGATAGCCTAAGACTGGGGGTGGTCTGGTATGGTAGGGGGGTGATCTGATATAAACTGGGCATCCCATCACCCTTCATCTCCTGACCAGGATTAAATGACCTAAGTCAGGTACTCAAGACATAACCCACCTCCCAGTGTGATTGGGAATACCTACTCCTAGAAGGCATATAACTCTGTACCCCCAAATCCCAAATTTAGCCAGTTCTGAATTGTACCCCCATACAATGCATGTCAAGCCAGCTTCTGAGAGGAAGAAATATATGGACACATACATGAGCTAGTTTAGTTTGTCTTTCTTAGATCAAACTTTTGGGGTCGATGGTGCTCAGTTCCTTCCCCTTTGCTATATTACCTAGCTGCCTCTCCATGCTTTACATATAGTAAGCACTTAATAAATGTTTTTATAATTTCATTGAATCTGAATTTACTTTACTTTTAGATAGCTTCTCTAGACATAAGAACATATCCCCCTGCTCTCTCTCTTTTCTAATATGAAGCATTGCAGGTACTGAGTAAACACAGAGATGCTGGTAAATGATGGGGAAGGCACATGTCAGAAATTGCACATGAAAGCATTTGAATCACTGGTTTTGTTTTTTTCAATAGGAAACCTTGGGACTCATTATGTTTGAAAAGGTCTCTCACTGCAGAGGAGACCCCTGCAGATTAGGAAGTGTCCTCAGTCCACAAACAATATTCTCAGGTCTGTCAGACAGTGATAGAACCTGTCAGAGTGACAGTATAGATAACATTAATAACACAATCCAGAAAAAGTATTTTTTTTGTCAATCCCTACTAGACATCCTTAAATTTTCCATGCATGGAAATCAGTTTCTTCTTCTTCCCATGAGACAGGAGCTGTGTCTTTTAAACTCATTGTACACAAGATTTAGGAAATTATTAATGTGTAATTTAAAAATAAAAAAAGAAGGGGAAGTAAATAAGTATTCCCTGACCAGGAAGAAAACTGGGCAAACTGTGCTACAAGAATGAGACTCATATGAGATGATTTTGACTTTAAAATGTCTCACTCTGAATATGGGTAAACTCTAAATAATAATGATTACACATGAGGGCATTTACTTATTTCTCGAACTTCTAAAGGCCAGCCTACAAAGGGAAATGAAGTGAGTGATAATTAGCATGAGTTTATAAGCAGTTTTAATGGGGGATGAGCATGGATATCCTAATGAGGTGCTAATGAGTGAGAAACTACATTAACAGGAAACTAAGGTTGAAGTATACTTAAGCATGCTTCCTGGTAATGAGCATGAGGCTCACAAGCATGTTCACCAAAAACATATCATATGAAGTTACATTCAGCTCACAGCATGTCTCTGAACTAAAGGAATAGAACACCTGGAAAAAAAAAATCTCTGTAAGATTGCTTGTTGATCAATTAATTAAGGCTTTATTGATCCAGGAGAGAGAGAGAGAAGTCCAGAGCAGAGGATCCAGTAGTAAATTTATTTGTATCTAGTTACTTGGAACTTAAATCACAATACTGTCAATAAGATTGCAAGTAGAGTCCTGTCTATGCTACATCCTTCTTCTGTGACCTGCTTCTAGCTAGGTTTCTATAGTGTGCTCTGTGGAATTCCCCAAAGCTACAGAGATGTTAGCCCCAGGGAAGCTCTGTGTTCTGCATTCTTTAGTAGCTATTTTCTATTGGCTTCCAAAAGCAATTCAAACAAAGGTAGTGTTTTTCATCTCTAAATCCCAATAGCAAGATAAAACACTGAATACTGATTATGTAAAATCTCAAGTTTCTGTTCTTGATGTATGGTACTCATTATTTAATTGAACCCTTATTGACTGCCCTAAATGCTAAACACAGAATTAGACATCACCCCAGCTCTATAGTCTTAGAGTGAAGACCAGAGTCCACAATTATATCTTTCCTGAGCTAACTTCAGCTTAGAAGACATGGTTACTCTGTAAAAGAAAGTAAGGAATGCCTTCAATGAACTTTAATTTCTATTAAATCCCTTCACCAATTCATCTACTAGAAAATAAAACTAGTAAATCAATTACTCTCCAGTTTTCCTCAGTTGTGGGCCAATTTCACCTTCTCATATTTGAATTGACCTTGGTTGAGTTTTTAGAAGTATTACTTTTTTCTAAGTTAGTATATCCACTAGGGTCTTTTTTAAAAAGGTAACAGATAAATCATTGAAAAATGGTGATGCAGCTATTTTGCAAACTCTCTGTTCTTATTCTGACCTTTCCATTGAATATGCATCAATGTTGGACTTTAAAAATAAAGGAAGATAAGTTAACCACACATAAATCAAGAATGCAATTGTTTAGTCATCTACCATGGTATGCATTTTATGTTGCTGATTTTAGAATGTTGATTCTCTTGGTGCAAGGACTGTGTTTATTGAACTCAATGTGACTAGCACTTGGGGAAGTCATATCTTTAGTACAATATCAATCCATCAACCAATAAGCATTTATTAACAGCCTTGCTGGTGCCAGGTACTGTAATTTGTGTCGGGAATACAAAGGAGATTAAATAGTCTTTGACCTCAGGGATCTTACATTCTATTGGCATACCCACACCTCCCTCCTCCCCAAGATCCTACCCAAGAGAAAATCTTTTTTTAATTGGAAGTTTACTGTGTTCTTCAGTGTTAAGGAGCAACAAACCAATATCAAAGATCGGGCAGGGGAAGTGATTTTTGAATCAATTTATAATCAGGCCAGTCTCCTTCTAACTTTTACAGTAATATAACAAAGTTATAATGAAAACTAATATGTAGAATGTTAGTCTTGAGGCACAATAAAATTCTTTGTTCTAGTCAGTATCTTTTACTCCTAAACCTGGAGAGAAGCACATTTAAGAAATAATATATTGTAGGAAGGTTTTTTTTTTTAATGAGTTTAAAAGTACATGATACCACAGCACAGAAAAATTGTCAGTCATTTACCATCAGAGATTTAGCCTTGTAAGAGTCACTGGAGGTTCATCTCAGTCAGTACCTACATTTGACAGATAAGACAGGCCCATATCACATCCGGTATTTGAACCTAGATTTTTTGAATATAAGTTGTAATGATAATTCACTTAAATTTGAAGACCCCTTTTTGTATTGGCAAGTAAGCAGGTACTGACCCCTTAGTAACTAATCAAACCTCTCTGAAAGAAAAAAAGAAGGTATGAACTCCTTTCTGCTGTTCTGACATAACAGAAAAGAGTTGGCTGAAACAGGAAGCTAATGCTGTGTATATATAAGAAAAGCCCCAGAGAGGCACAGTAAGAATTTCTTGAGACCAGAATCTGGTGGCAGAATCTGTTCTCCTGGGGAGAGAGTTTCTCTCAGTAGCATTAGGAGACTAGGCCCCTACTGCTGGACTGAAAACAGAGTCAGAATTTTTGGACAAGAATTGACAAGAATTGTGGTGACTGAAATTGGTGCCACCAGAAAGGCTGAAGAGGAAAGCCCGCCTCCATCCCCCAGGCTGGAGAAAACTATTTTGATTTTGAAAACCCTGGGAGGAATGAGAGCCAGCTGAGATTTCTTCTGGGTCCTAGGGCCAACCCAACTGCCAGAGGACTGAGGAAGCATGGCTGTAGTGCTGGTATTCTGCCTGTCTGCTTTGATGTTGTTTCGCTGGACTCATCTGCTAGTAAAGGACAGTGATGTTGTTGCAGAGGTCCTTTACCTTACTATTAGCTCAGAAGCCCTGAAGAAGGATTTTCTTGTTGTACATTTACAGAAATCATAGAAGAGGGTCTTGCTGATATTTTCAGGGATCCTGAGACTGTTCTGCAGGCTGAGAGTGAATTGATGAGGACACTGGCAATGTATGTTGTGGCTTTGTTAAGCTTTGTCTCCCCAGGAACAGAGATTGCTGAGGACTTGCCTCCGGTCAAGATGAAGAAAAGACCTCTCCTTGGGTATTGAATGTTGTGATGATAATGTGGTTTACTAGTGACCTAGGGGTGGAGGGTGTGTGTATTTTCTAATGTTTGTACTTAGTGATTAATGATACTTAGTAATTGATTGCTGAATAAGAGACTGATTAAGTTAACTTAGTTGCCCCATGAGTGGAAGACTTTGTCAATTGTACTTTGAGACTGAGCAAGGAGGCAAACCTCGTTAGGAATACCAGATGATAGTTCTTTCTTCAAAACTTTGTGGCCATTATGGTAGAAATTATGTGGCCATTTTAATAAGCTGTTGTGAATACTGTTTTGTGATTTTCTGTGATAAGTTGTAATATTGTGAATGCTGCGCCTTGATTTTCTGTGAATGTTTTGCTTTGATTTGTTATGGAATAGATAGAGTGTTCACTATACTGGGTAATCAGAACCTTAAAAGCTATTCATAGTAGCATTCTTCTGGAAAGCTGCTCGTCTATGGCATTACAAAGTCCAAGATGTTTTTATCATCCTTGTTTATTACTTTATTCACAAATTTAAGAAATGTTCTTTTTTATAGAAAAAATACTATATTTTCACTGAGAACAATTCAAAGGAAATATCAAGTTAAGAAATCAAAGTTTTGGTATGCTTCCAAAGCAACAATATGTTGCTGCAACCAAAGTGGGGGAAAAAAAAGGTTATGTCCATAGAAAACTCAATTTTGAAGCCAAATCTCAAAGAATTTTTATTTTTAGCATAAACCTACTATAACAATATACTCCTGACTTTCAGTAATATAATACCTGTGGGATTGGAAGTATAGGAATGAAATAATACTATTGGGATTGCTTAAATATTCAAGTAAAGCAATACTATTTTTCCCTTGGGAGGTCAGCTGAGAATTATACATTTCCATTGCAAACAAGTTGCCTAAAACAGGAAGGAACTTTTGACTGTTTTAACTGTCACTGCTATGTAGCTGTGGGATTTTCATAAATCTCTTCTATTTAAAATATATTTGTCTGCTGTGTGAGTAAAGGAGAAAGAAAAAAAAGCTTTGTCAAGACCCTTTCTTTCATTTTACAATGGCTGAAAGAATTAATTTCAAAGTGTTTGAACAAGTCAGGCTTCCAAATAAACTCAACTAATAGGAAAGGCTTAGCACAAAATTGATACTTATCAATCATGATATCCTCAGACATGATGCTTGTGGATGGAAAATAAAATGATCATGACAGATAATTTGAAAAATGTGCAACACACAAAGTGCAGTTAAATCACAGACAGAACACCAAATTTATCATATTTTCTTTTTTTTCTGACGCCAAGACTATCTTATCTAATCCAGAACATCCTGAATAGGCAACTAATGCCAGTCCAATTCAGAACTCTTCATTGAACATTCTAGCACCCAAGATGATAAAGGTGTATCTATTGTGATTGACAGTTGTTCTAGATAAAATAATAAATTCACACTTCTCTAGTTTTTACCAGAGCAGGGAAAACCTAGTGAAAACTACCCAACCACTTACTAAGAAACATACATTCTGTAAGTGTTTGCCACACTTGCCTAGGGCAAACTTGATTAAAAGTCAACTGAGGATTTTTTTTAATTGGGGGGAGAGAGGAGAATTAGGGCAGTATGAAAAAAAAAAAACCCACACATGTTGTTTCTTAATTAAGTAGCATACTTTCTCCCTAATGGATTCTTCTCCCAGTGCAATCTAAGCAAAGAAACTGCCATGCAGACTATTCTGAAGATGGATCAGCTGTGGGCCACTCAAAGTTGCTTAATACTTGGCATGCTGATGTCTGATGCACTTGTTTGCTAGCCAACCCTTTTCAGGGACCCAGAAAGAAGATTAATTTCCACTCTTACTAAAGAAGGATAGAACGGGGTTGGGGGGGAAGTTGGGAGGGGACAGAAATAAATATATAGTTTTCTTATTGTTGAACTTTTTTTTAACAGGGTACCGTCTGATTTTAAGGAAAAGACTGTCACTTTTATATCACTCCCTTGTACTACTACAGCTGCCATTTTGGGTGGTTGGCAACAGTGAGGTCAGTGTAGGAGTAGCATAATAGAACAGGGTGCCTTTGGGTTTCGACAATTAGTTCATTCACTGCTCCTTCTCTCACACTGAAAGATCCTGAGACATTAGGGACATAGTAATTGCTAAATAAGAATTCTGATAAAGGCTAACACCAACTACTTCAAAGGGAAGGGAACTCCCGTGATACACTTGATTGTACAATATTTTGCCATGGGGAAGCAGGGAAGGTTCTTTTAGCTCATTGCTGTCAAAAGCCTCCCAAATAAGTCTGCCCAGATTGCTATTTTTATGTGATGACTCAAGTTGTTAACTAAAACCATTTTGTAAAAGGGGGTACACACTTTACAATGTGAATTCTTGCTCTCCCTCTCACCTTCACCCTCTCCCCACACCAGTTTGTGTATTGACCAGGGGCTGATAACTCTCTAACTCCCAGACCTGGTTTTATAGCCCCCAAATTCCTGGCTTCCTGAACTTACTTTCCAGATTAAAACTCCAAATAGTTTCTTTCCTGATCTCTGACTGACTGTTCTCAATTATAAGAGCCAAAGATAAACTCGAAGGGGAAAGGACATAAAAGGGTAATTTTTACCTTTGCTTTATGCTTTCAAAAGCCTTTTTTTCCCCTTCCCTTGATGATAGAGAACATAAAACTGCCAAAGAGAAAAGCAAACTCTTGAGTCTCTGGCATACTTCACAATAACATCTCCTTAAAGAGGGTTGTTTTGAGGTTCCTTTTCTTTTTTTTGCTATTGTCCCATAGATTCTTTTGCAAGAAAAAAAAAGCAGGTCAGTGTGCTGTTGGCAGGCCCTCCTCTCCTGTCTCTTTATCGGAGTCCCTTGGTTACTTTTCTCTTTTTTTTTCCAGTGGAAGAAGAAAAAGAAAACTTTAAAGTGGTATTTTAGCTCACAATTCATGCCCTGCACTCCCCTCTCTGCCTGCCACTGGTCTTGCCCTAGGCACACATGCTCACTTAAAAAAAAAAAAAAGCTACCTCTATTCTCAGAATGAGATCACGGGAGGAGAAATCTCACCTGAATGTTACCTTAAGGATGGCAGGTTTCAGTCTTTAGGTTTGGCAGCCTAATTGCCCCCTGTTTGCTATGGCAGATGACTTTTCATTAGAGGTACTTCTCAGAGATTTCTGAAAGTTTATGGTTAGAGATAAATACATTTAAATAGAACCTTTCAGAAAATGTAAACTACCCAAATTGTAGGAGAGTAGAAATGTTCATTTTTGGAAAGGGAGTCTAAATTTTAGAATTTTAGATGGGTATTTTTATTTAAATGAAGCCGGTGATGTAAAAGATTATAAGCAGAGTTTTCTATCAGACTTCCATACTTTATTTTTCATTATCGGCAGAAAAATTCAAGCTATGGATCAAGATAAATATTCTAAAAAGTATATTATATTTCTACATTTCAAGTTAGTTTTCCATTTTCAACATTTTTCCTTTGCCTTGAAAAATAAATGAGTAGCTTGTAAGTTATTTTAAATTAAAATGTTTTGATGTAATTTTAAAAAGCTATCTCTTAAGAATAGCTTTGAGCAAATAAGTTATTTTGAATATTATAAATACCCAAATTAAATCTAAAGTACATATGAATATGCTATCTCCAGCCAGAGAAAGAACTGATAAATAGAAATACATATAGAATAATGTACAGGTGGGGGGGGCAGTGCGTGGGTATGCTCACAAGTGCATACCTATTTGGGTCTAATGGTAGCTATCTTCAGGACAGGGAATGGAAGGAAGAAAAAAATTACATGATAATTTTATATATTTGAAAGGAATAGCAAGTTGTTCATAGCAGATTTGCAGTTTCATCTACAATCTTTTTTTTAAATTGAACTACGTTATGGAAATGCGTGTTTTATTCCATAAATTAAAAAAAAATTAAAAAGCTATTTCTGGAACCCAAGAACATAGTAAAATATCCTCTCCTCCTCCTCCTTCTCCTACTTTTTCTTCACAGATGCAGGGAGATGTGGAACACTTCACTCAATATAAATATATTCATTTAATTTTAATTGTTTCCCTTTTTCCACTTACTGTGGAATCCAGATCATTTAACTTGCCTCCTTTATTTTTGGCAGGCAAAAATACTTGAATCAAACTTCTTTATAAGGGGCTATCTATTATAATTAACAGAGAAGGAGAGACTGGAAGTTGATCATTTATTGGAGGGTAAATTACAAAATAATGTTATTTTTCCATTAACCTCTTTTATTTTCTAGGATCACTTTAGCAGGGAGAGGAACATGTCTATTTTTGTTTCTCCCTTCTTGTCTTCCTCCTCCTCTCCCTTTATTCCTCCTTCTTTTTAACTAAGCTTCTCATGGAGATTTTGCTTTTCTTTGTAGAAGGTTTTTAGAGATATGGGCAAGCTCACTAACTCCTCTGTACTCATGTTAAGGTTAGGTCTGGATTTCTCATTTCATTGGTATGGAAAACAATTTCTCCTACCATTATAGGCTGACACATTCTCTTTAACTTTTAGTCTTAGAGCTTTTCCTAGGACATTGAGAGGGTAGATAACTTTTCCAGGGTCACAGAACCAGTAAGCAATAGAGAGGGTACCTGAACCCAGGTTTCTCTGCCTCTGAGGTCTACTCTCTAGCTACTTTTATCACTCTGCTTTCTCCCCCTCCTCCCTTAGGCTTAGAAAGCCCACAAGAATGGCAAACTTTCTTTTTTTTTTCCTTCCCAGAAAGCTTATTGAACATAACATAGAAATTTACTTACTACTAATACTATCAATTAAAAGGACACATTATTGTTGTTAATAAAAAGCAAATCAATTTTACTTTGCATTTTTCCCATACTTTTTTCATTATTAATCAGCTTACTAAAATAGAAGAAAAATTTCCAGTGAGGTTCTTTCATTTAATTTTTTTTTTCTCTCTCAGAAGTATCCCATCACATCACCACCATTATTAACACAATTGTGGTTTTTGCTTTGAGACTGAACTCATGCTAAAGACCCAAAAGTCTGTGGCTCCCCTCCAAGCCTGCAAGGAAAAGATGCTTGATGAGATGGAGATCAGCTGCCATCTCCCTGCCTTTGGCTCTTTTAAAATTTCCTTTGAGAATATTCATAGTTTATGAACAGATTCTTCTATTTGTAAGACCAGCCCTATCCTTTTGGACATTAGCTGTCTGGGGGGCTTACCTTGAAAACTCATGATGTTAATTTAATCTTTATCCTCACCTCCTTTTTTAGAGGCATGACACTTCCTAGTTATGTGACTTTGGGCAATTCTCATAACTGGCCTAGTCAGGTATAGACAAACACACAGGTACTCAAAACCAGTTTGGGAATAATATCACTCAACTTAGACAAGGTTCACACAACTGGGATATGCCTGTGTATCACAGGGCAAGAATATTTATACTGTCTCCTGGGGTTACATAGGCTTCCTGGTTGCCAAGCATAAAGGTTAGCAGGTGTAGCATTTCCATACTGACACAGTCCCACTCCCTGCAGAAACACGCCCTCATGCTGAGCGCTCAGCTAGTCACTCTGGCTAGCCCCTGTAATATTCAACTAAGGAGTTTATTGTTATAGTTCAGATACTTGCTAGTTGTAAAGCTAGAGAAGGCTACTCCATTTATCTGCACCTCAACTCAATTGTAAAATAGAAATAAGACCTATGCTATCTTTCTCACAGAATTATTTTATGACAGGATGGGTGTGAAAGCACCCAGAACAGTATCAAATGCTATATAAATGTAAATAATACTGCTACTTTGGATCACAAACTGAGCAAAACTCCTCCATCTCATGATAAGCTTTAGCTCTCAATTAAAAAAACCTCCTTGCCACACTTCCTGCCCCAATAAGCCATCCACAAGAACATCCTGCATGATAACATTTGTTCTTGTTGTTGTTCAGTAGTATCCAACTCTTCGTGAACCCATTTGGGATTTTCTTGGCAAAGATACTTGAGTGGTTTGCCATTTCCTTTTCAGCTCATTTTAGAGAAAAGGAAACTGAGGCAAAATAAGGTTAAGTGACTTGCCCTGGGTTCACACAGCTAGTGTCTGAGGCCAGATTGGAAGTCCAGAAGATGAGTCTTCCTGACTCCAGGCCTGGTACTCTCACCACTGTGCCTCCTAGCTGCTGTTCTAGGAGATAAAGATTCCCTGATTTTAGAGATCTGCTTGGTTATTCAGCTCAAGGTATCTTATCTCTTCAGTCAGTTCTTGAACATGCCCTCCCAGTCTCCTTTTGCCTGAATCATACCCCCTCCTTTTGTTGTTTAAGAATGTTATAAGCTTTGTCCTTTTGTTCTTCCTCTGAGTCTGCATCTGTGTGGGGGTTCCATTGCTGGCAAACTCAATAAACCCCAACACAAGGTTCATACTCCGGGGTCTCATTTATTCTTGTGTCACCTACACTATTAAAAGAAAAAAAAAAGGCCTATAGAATACCTGTGTGGTATTCTCAGCTTCACTGCCAAGAAGGGCTGAGTTCATCTTCCACCTTTTATGAATACTGGCTGAATGATCATGGCCAAGCCAATTACCCACTTAGAGCTTTTCTCTAAGACTCTAAGTTGAAGGGTAGGTGCCACACTTCACTGAGGGAAGGAGTTTCTTCACCTTGGAGTTACCTATCCATGAAATCACTGGAACTGCTTATCAATTTATCCTTATTCATATTGGTAACTTTTCAACACCCTGCTCTACAATACATTTGAATGGCATTTATCTAGAAATTACACACAGCAATGAAAGGGAAGGGTTCTCTTTTGATACCTTTTAATTACAAATCTCCCTGAGTTTCCTTAAGAATGTAATCTCTCTCCAAGATACTTTGTGGCTGAAAAGGCCACAGTCACTAAAAGTACCATTTACATGAACTTTTTCCTTGCTGGAAAGCTGTGTTTTCATTGGAACCATTAAAAGTCAGGACAATTTCAAATGACTGGTGTAACTGAAGTTACAGAGAAACAAGCTTTCCCAGGCAATTTGTGCAGTTTCCTTTCCTTTTTTTTTAAACTTTCTTTCTAGCTCAGAAACCTCATTTGCCTTTTACAAGTATTTTTTTTTTTGCATTCCTAAAGTGATTCCAAACTTCTCCATGTTCAATAAGTACTTGAACAACTTGACGTGTGTTTCCACCTAGCCAGAGAACCTTCTGTCACCCATGAGCTAATGACAATTGTTGACACGCACAGAGATTCAAATGATTGTCAGATCTGACTATAATCGGTATTTTGTCAGGCTCCAGTGATCTTCCCAGCAGAGATGCAGTCTCTAGAGAACAACCCCCTCCATGCTCATGAGCTCACTGACATTCATCCTGGAGCCCAGCTCTTTTATATAGAATTATGCTCATAGTGGAAATAAAGAATAAAAAAAAATCATTTAAAAAAAAGTGACCTCCAATGTTCCTAGAAATAAACAATGCTCTAAAAGTGGAAGATTTCTGCTAATGAAATTTCAGTACAACATGGGATTAGGTCTAGGCCTCTTCACCTAATTTGAAAAAAAGGGCCATTTAGCTTACCTATATTTTGGTCTGATTCGTAAGTATCCCACAAAGGGGAAGAACATAAATTAGCAACGTACTCATCACTATGTCACACAGAATCAAAATGAAGGTAAAAAGAAGGGGCAAAACTTGACTTAAAATTTGTTTTGCTTTGATTCTTTAATTAGAGAAGGAAGGAGAGAAAGAGAGAGAGAGAGAGAGAGAGAGAGAGAGAGAGAGAGAGAGAGAGAGAACAGGAACACCAGTCTAGAAGAGCTTGATATAATCACTCTGAGCAATTGTACAAATCTGAGTGACCATTCAGGAAAGAGAAAGGACACTTTGTTAGCATAAGGCAAAAATGAAATCTATTTCCTCCCTGCTACCATAATAGCTGAATGAGGTCCATTACTTCCTTATGATTCATGAATTGAATTTGGCATTCAGCAAATGCTAATTGAATACCCACTGTGTGCCTGTCACTTAGCTGGGAGCTAAAACTAAACCAATTACTATCACTTGTAATTGTTGGCAGTAAAACCTGCAATAAGACTATTTGTCTGGTAAAGAAGATTAGATACTATTTCTCAGTATAGATATCCCATTTTGGTATGAAATATCTTTTCCATTTAGCTATCATAGAAGCTGAGACTTACTGTGGTTCTACCCTGCCTACTCATGAGAGCCAATACTTTTGCTTCTTTTACACCTGAAAAGTCATTTAGGACTGGAAGTTTCTACTTAATCTTGTTGCATCTTTTTTCAGAAAAAAAAAAAAAAAGATCTTGTGGTGCCTTTAAAAAAGAAAGTTTATCTATGCCTGTTGGGAGAAATGAGTTTATATTTGAAATTGCCTTCAAGCCTCACTTTCCCCACCTATCAGCTGGAACTAATACAACTATTACAATTGTCTTCATAGAGTCAATTGGCTGACAAAATTCCACAAAATATGTGAAAGCATTTTAAAGGATGGTAATGGACCTCATTCAGTTATTATGGTACATAGATGTATGGTTTTTTTTAAAGATATGTGAATCAGGCAGCTTAAGATACTTAAAGAGTGGGGTCCTGAAGACACATAATAATCCTTGCTTCAAGAGGTTTACTTGCTACACATCTTAGCAATTTACAATTTACAATTAATTCCCATTAAACTGAGAGTGAAATTCTATGGAAGAGGAGAGGTACATATTAAAAGTAATGGAAAGAAAAACAAGGAATATCAAGGAGAGAGGAAATGTCAAAATTAAACTACATTGTTTGGTGTTCTGACAAATGTCTAGAAATACTTTCATCCAATTTGAGACAAAACATTTTTTGTTACCATGTATATAATCACAATTGTCTTAATGATTCACACCTGTTGCAATTATTTACATTAACATTTACTAGAATACTGGTTATGTATTAAAAGGCCCCCTCTGCAAAACAAAACAAAAACAAACAGAAAAGGAAAAATCATGAGATAGGTATGTAAATATATATCCCTGCATTTTCATTGGTTTCTATATATATTTTGTGTGAGAAAAAAAAAAATGGAAAAAAAATGGAAACTGGCTGTTAACGACCAATTTCAGAAAGAAAATCCATAGATCTTGGTTCTGGGTTTACGTAAAAGAATTTGGGAAGACATCTAACCTCTCCCAATGTCAGTTTCCTGAGGAAATTGAACTTGATGACCTCTAAGATCCTTTCCGGAGAATCAATGATTCTATTATCCTATGTAAGCCATACAAAAACTGCATACTATTAGGAATATTAAGGAAACAGACTCTTTGGGCTAAGGAATGTTGCTTTGGGCAGGGTTAGCAGTTAACAGCTTATTATGTAGAACTAAAGGTAGCAGACTATATTTTCTATGGTAGCTAATAATTAAAAAATGTATTTGCATGGCATTTTATGATTCATGTAACACTTTCTATTTCTATTAATGCAGATGGTTTTTTCTTAGTGACTAACTCCAGGCTGGCCTCAACAACACAGTAGAAGATGTAAATCTAATCACCAGTTGCTTTCAAAGCTTCCCTGGTTTTTGGTCCAATATAAGTCAATCATAATTAAGTACTCCTTATTTTGAATTGCTTATAATGAACCCAAGACTAAATGAATCACAGCATACAAAGTAATTTCAACTGAGCTCCTGGACACCTTGACATTCTTCCTTCCCATCTCACTAAATCCTATATAATACTTATAAAAATCAGAGAACTTCCTGTACTTTCATAGCTAAGGTCTTTCTCTGTGTTTGATCGTGTTTCATCTTGACTACAACAACCTTCCCTTTCATAACTTCTATGCACCTCACTTCTCTCTGGTTCAAATTGTCTTCCTTTACTCATTCTTCTGGACATATCACATCTATCTTTGTTCCTCCAAAATCCCTCTTGGGCCTTTCAAAAATTGCTTCTCATCCTTTATTTCTGTCTCCTCCCATTAAGTCTTTTTTTCCCTCTCCTGTGCTTTCTCCTCTTTTGTTCTCTTGACTTTCTCTTGCTTCTGCTTCTGCTACTGCTGAGTGTGTATATGTATGTGTTTACACTTGTATGTGGTTGTTTTTTCTTTCCTCCCTGATTGTATACTGAAAAAAACAAACAAACATTTGAAAACATTACCTTCCCACTCCAAGGGGATAAAACTAACAAATTAAAAAAAAAAAACAACTTTATTTTTTTTTTTTGTTATAAAGCTCTATTCTAGGTAGATTTTGAGGTATAAAACCCAGAAGTAAAGAAACTAAGTTCCTATTAAGAATCAGTCATACCAGCTGCCACTTATTAATTTTTTTTGTATTTATGTCTTAATTGTCCTATTTTCCTCATCACTGGTAAACACAAGAGAACAGTGCTTTTGAGAGCACATGGAATATTGTCAGTGGCCAATGAAAGCCTGTTAGAAGAATAAATAGTAGTTAGTTACACTTTATTCTTCAACTTTGTTGCTTAGAGCAGGGTTACTTTTTCATACCCACCAGTGTAATTCATTACCTAGACGAAATGAATTTCTATAAAGATATAAAAGGAAGTGGGAATAAATGTCATGCAAACATTTCAGGGAAATAATAATAACAACAATAGCAACCCTTCCCAAATAGCTCCTGGAATATTTTAGGAATTTGAATTAGAAAGAAACATAGCCAGTCTTTGACTTTATGTATACCTCACGCTGCTAGTTGGAATGAATTATAAAAATGTGAATAATTTTAAGTATAGAATAACTGATGGTTCCAGGCCAAAAAGTTGCAGGCAGGTATGGAGCTTGGAAAAAAGCACACTATTGTTCTTCCCTAGTCAAATTTAACAAGATATTCAAGTAACACCTAATTGAAAACTATGTGCAAATATTAGGTGCAAGTACTAATGACTAGAGGAGACAAAATGAATCAGTGTATAATCCTGGCCTGCAAGAACTTTAATTCTTGTATGGGATATAAAATACACTAAAATATAACTTTTCTATAAGGTATGATATA
>CM053588.1:199220766-199261382 GCA_028646515.1 Pseudochirops corinnae
CCTCTCTGGTAACTGACTAGGTAACTGATGTAAGGGTCAGACGCTGGAAGCCGTCTGCTGATCTGTTTTTCTGTTTGTTTGTAACTTCTGTTTGTATTCTCTGAAGTTCAGGGTGCTGACTTTTCCCCCTGAACTAGGTAAAGGATATGTTTGATTAAAGATTGTTAACCCATTTTGAGTTGCTTTCCTTTAGAAAAGCAGATCTAAGAACCTGTGCTAGTAGCCGCCCTAGGTATGCTAGGGTGCTTGTTGATACACAAACTTAGCTAAGCCATTCCTTGGATGACAGATAAATGATCGATTGCCAAGCCCATACTTAAAGCCTTGGAGGAGCTGGCAGAGTTTGTGCTCTATTGGCATAGCCTTTGAGAACCTGGGTCACCTCCTTGATGTGGCATCAAAGTAGAACTTGAGCAGAGGGATTAATATAGTAATTCTGTTTAAAAGGATTTTTTTCGTCAATTTATTATCATGATCTTTTCAGAGTAGTGGAACTATTGTAACATCTCTTTTATGTGGGGAGTAGACTTTAATTGGAGAATGGACTGCTGTATGTCATTGAATTTTCCAGATAACTGAAGCTTATCCTCTTTTGGTTCAAAAGTTTTCATTTTAATAATTTTATATTAAATGTTTCTAGATTATATCATACTTTTAGGTTTTCTTAAATTGAATATTTTAATGTATAAGTTGACATTTTTGGTGACAATTCAATTTAGCCAACATTTATTGAGTTCGTATTGATATCAGTCTCTTCATCAGTAATGTGAGAGAGCTGAACTAGATAACACAGAATGTATCTTGATTTCTAAGCTTCTATGGTTCTGTGATCATTAGGAATATGGACAATTATACTAAGCCATAATACAGTGTTTTCTCTGGGAGATGTGTGAGAATGTGGTTCTTTTTGAGAACCTTATGCTCTTTTTCTTTTATCCTCCACTGCAATAGTGAAATGATACAAACTCCTACTTTTTGGTGCTGCCTCCAGTTCTCCCACTGAATTCCTAATTCACTTTTGTGGCAAAGCTGAGGACAAGCTTGTTAGATATATTCAAAACAAGATCTATCTATAGCGACTACCAGGTCTTTGTTTTTAGAATTTATTTCCTCTTTCAACAGTCTGGAAGAATGATCAGTGAATGTAGATTCAAATTTACATTCTAATCTTTGCTAGTTGTGTGAGTGAGTCCTTTTTCTTCTCTGAGGCTTGACTTCCTCATCTGGAAAATGTAGGCAATACTTGTAGTATGCAGTTGTAAACAAAGCGCTACATAAAGAGCAATATAGATGCTCTCAGACGGTTCATACAACAGTATGCAGAGCATAGAGAGTCAGTCTCAGATCCAAGAAGATAAGGAATCAAGTCCTGAAACTGACATGCACTGGCCTATGTGACCCTGGGCGAGTAATTTATTCTCTCATTCCTCAGAACAATTCTATAAATCTATAAATTGAATAGAAGGTGCCTGAACCTGAAATGGGAGAAGGCATTTTCTGCCCTGGGAGTTCCCTATACTAATGAAATCATGGGTCTATGCCTATCCTTCTTATTATTTTGGCTTCAGTGATGATTTTACAAGGGTGGGTTTCCACTCTATCATAGTCAAAGGAAAAGGCCACTGAATAAATCATATACAATTCCCCATTGAGTAAATCAAAGAATTAAACCAGAGATGAAGAACTCCATAATCATTTAGGGAGGAGAGAATTGCTTTAACAATTGAATGAAATCTGATGAGAGCACACTGGGAATGAATTCCCACTTACTCTTGGGCCCTAAGCATATTATAAAAAGCCAGTTCAGAATGGAGTACTCCTGCAGGAATATTTCAACAAGAGACTAATCTAGTGGTGCATAAGGGTTTAAGGCGGAGGACTGAGTCTCCCTACCATCTTTAATACGACCTTGTGAGTTTCAAAAGGTGAGAAGATTTGGAATTCTGTCACTCCTGGTAGCAGTGTCCCCAGAGGAGTAGTGACTGCAGTGTTTGCATAAGGAGCAGAGGAAAACTAGAAATGCTGAGGAAAAAATACTTTAGTCCTCTGTAGGGCAATGATTCTTGGGTCTTGCAGAGAACTGCATCTAAAGGTTACAATATAAGTACTCTAAGAAGTAATCAAAAGTCTTCCAGTAACTAAGAAGTAGCAGTCATATATTTGCTTCATGTGTTTTCGAATTAGAACTTTCTTTACTACCCACATAGATTTGGTGTTCTTGTGTCAAATTGGTATGTCCCAGAAATATGACAGGATGTGTCTTTCCAACTAGTTTTTCTTTATCACCTCAGTAAATACCTTTTTGTAAAAGCTTAATTGATATTAACTGGTTAAGTAATATATTTGGGAGAGTACAGAGTGGGAGCTTGTGAAAGATGTTAAAAATCCTATCTCTTAAGTATTGCCTGATAATAGAATCTTGAGCAAAGAATTACTTAACTGCTTTATGGGGGACCCAGTTGTATATTGTATGCTGGAATTGGAAGACTGCGCCCAGAAAGGGCTGTCTAGATCTTTCGGCAAGTTGACTGCAAGTTCACTTAGTTGAGGCTTATGAGAGGAGGCCGTGGTTATCAGAATATTTGTCTTTTAGATGCCTGAAGCACATTCATCAAGTACCTACTATGTGTTAGTATCTCTGTCCTTGGGAAACTCATGATCGTAGACCATGGTGGCATCTGAGGGACTGAGGGTAGGGTGGGAGGAATGAAAAGAGACCAGCAGTATATGAAATGGTTTAAGGACAGCCATCCTCTGATCAATACCATTCAAGAATCACCCCTATTGTCTACTGAAAATTATTTCTTGGTTTATTTTGGATGCTCATACATCTGAAGCAGGTACACATAGAGATTACTTCTGAGGTCCCACTTTGAACAACCTCATAGATACCATGCCCTTTCCAAAGAATGCAAATATTCTTAAGTGAAGAAATTGACTCAGATTTAGTCATGGAATCTGACTTCCTATACTGTATTTGACTTTCTCAGTAATTTTCTATTTACTTTCTGTTTTACATTGCAAATGAATACTGAAAATATGTCACAATTCATCACAGCAACCTTTGTCATTATTCAGCAACACATACTGTTTAAAAAAATATCTCTACATAAAGGATTTCAGTAGTCAGAGATAAAATACTACTGTCATTTTTTAACAGCTGGTGTTAGTGTGTAGCACTGAGAGCTTGGTGAATATAAACAAGAAAAATGATCTACTGTACAAACTACATACTGTTTATGTGGTTGTATATAGTAGTGACGACAAGCAATAATTTCAAAGCTACCACGTAAGATCTCATGCAATTTACTGTGAAAAATAATGATACATTATGAGAATAACATTTAAATATCCTCTAGGAAAGAAAGGTGGTGAAATTTTGAGGGGTTGAAATGCGATAAAGTATTGTAATTCTGGCTAAAGAAAAACAACAGCAAAATTATTTGGAATTGCAATTACAAAAGATGAAACCAAGGTCTCTGTAATGATACCTCCTTATTATTTATTTGAGGACAGAAAGTACTATTGTGTAAAAGATACAGAGGTAGATTTCAACCACAGATAATGTCTATTCTTTCCCTATTCATTTGCCAGAACTAATAGATTAATGAGATTAGTTAATTTCTTTTCTATGGGGAAGATAAGAAGGCAGAAGCAAAAAGAAGAAATGGGTTCCTTAAAATCTCTATATAGCTAGGTACAATTTTCTTTTTCACATAAGTAGGAAAAAGAGAGCTGAAGAGATTTTTTTTTTCACTGTCTTCCCAATCTACTACATACCCTTTCCCCCCATGAGACAAGTAAATGTCTACAATGCATGTATGTTCCAGATGGGTCACAGTCTCACTAGTCAAGTGAATATGGAGGGGATTTTTTAAAAGAATGTTTGGAAGAGAAAAATTTACAAAAAATGGCAGCCCTCTCTGAATGGCAGCACATCTACAGAGGTCATTCTCAGCATGCAAAGAATTTGTATATGGAAGCAGCCAAAAAATCCCCTCTTAGCCAATCCTTTGTACAAAGGCGGAGGCTCAGTATTTGTAAATCACTTCGAGTTTCACAAATGAAAGGACCTTTATCAATGCATGTTTTTATTATCCCCTCAAACTTTCCCCATGCAATTCTGATTCATTCAATTTCACCTTTAAGCCTGAAGCCCGTATGTTTCAGTTTTCCAGGAGCGCCTGACATATTGAGCTTTTCTCAGACAATGTATTAACATTCCTTGGCCAACATCTACTCCTAAATTATATTACCACAGACTAAATAGCACTGATATGAATGTTTACAGCTTCATAAAATAGAAGCTATGGTTGCCTGCATATTGTAATATTATTGCATTACAGGAATGTAATTGATTTGCTTAAAATGTTGTAACAATAAACTATTTCACAGGAAAAAAAAAATTGCTGCTAAACCAAGAGCACACCAAAGTCAATATAGAAAGACAATTTACAGGAATTAAATTTTGATCTGTTTTGCAAAGCAATCTGGTCATGATCTATGAGGATAGATCAGATAAAGCAAATGATTCTGTATTTGTGAACCATTGTAACTATTTTCTATTTTGACACAACAGAGCTCATAATTCCAGGCTTGTATTCAGAAATAAATTAAGATGATTTTAGAAATTATTTCCTACTGAAAAGGTCTCAAATTTTAAATTTCATCTCTTTATCAATAAAAAAGTATGGAGCATATATTGATCTTATATAATATTAATATGAGAGGAAAACACTAAGGAAGAAGTCAAGAAACAACCTTTTTCATGTTCTTTTTTCTCATAATTATATGGGGTGCTATTCCAGCTGTTTATATCTTTCATGTGACTCAAATGCTGAAATGGAGAAATCTCTATTTTGGCATACAGGTTCATTTATGTAAACATACATTTATACTTTTACTTGGTAAACTAATTACAGATAAATGCTATTTACAAATGTCTTTAACTGAATCCATTCAATTCAGTGAATCAATTCATTCTCACTAGAAACTGCAAATTCTAAATATGTAATGCCAGAAACAGCTATTAAAATGAATACACAATACATTGTTAATATAACATCACAAAGGGTTGGCAGTATAGAGATTCCCTAATCTTTTGCTCTCCATTCCATTCAGGAGAGAAGTAATCTCCTAAATGGAGGACTATGACATGACCCAAAGGGGCATGTGATCAGTCCATCAAATTGATGGAAAATCATCTTTTCTAAGACAACCAATTTTAGGGCTTTTCTGCAATATGCCCTCCAGTATGTCCATTATTATCCACTTCTGTTCTGTGCTCCCTACAACTTTCAAGCTCCTAATCTTCCCCCTTCTGTGCCAGTCATCACCTGCTCAGTACAGTTATAGCTTTTTTCCCTTAAGTGGGCATCCATGACAGCATTCATGCAGGTATGATCAGTAGAATCACTCTCTGCACACATAGAATATCTACTCTCTGACTCCCAGACCATTTTATGATTGGAGAAAGTGACTTTTGGAGGCCAGGTTTTAAGTTCTGTGCCAGTAAGTGGTGAGTGCCTGCCTTTCCCTTGTCTTCTCTTCATTTTAGGTGGGACAAAGTGAGTTTCATAGGAGGAACAGATATATAGACTCATTGCAGTCTATATTAAAGATCACATTAAATTATCTTTCTCATCAAACTCATCCCTTTCTCAAATTTCTCTATTTCTATCAAGGGAACTGTTATCTTTCCCAGCATCTAAATTCATAAACTGAACTTCTCAGCTTTATTTACCTCACATAGCAAATCTTGCCTATATGGCATCTCTTGCATTTCTACTCTTCTCTCTGTCCACCCTAGTTTAATACCTTATCACTTCTTTCCTGTAGTATTACTGCAACAGTGTCCTAACTGGCCGCTTGGTCTCAAGTGTTCTCCAATCCAGCATTCACATAGCTGCCAAAATGTTCCTCCTAAAGCACAAGTCCTGCCTTGTCAAATATCTACTCAATAAGTTAAATGGGTCCTTATTATGTCTAAGATCAAATATAACCCTCTGCCTGGCATTTAAAGCTCTTTGCAACTAGTCCCAGTCTTATATATTACTCTTCCTCTTTTGTACTCTGTGCTCTTGTCAAACTGACTATTCCTCATATTCGTAAGAACAAACAAACAAAAACAACTAAATGTGCCTGTAAGGATAGCAGATAAAGGTATGATACCTGGCATTAAGCAGAACCACATAAATAGAGAGCAATTGATTTAAAATAGAAACCTTTTCCTGACGTGAAATCAGAGACTATCCACTTTTGTTTGTTTTTTCCATTGTGCGTACAGATCTATATGTATGGAAACATGGTTCTTGTTAAAAGACTATTTATATTCCTACTATTAAAGTGAATTGCTGTGTTAACTATTTTTCAATTTAAAAGCAACTTTTAAAAAACAAAATTCACCAGCTTGACTAGCTACATATTGAATTAACTGAATAATTAATTACTAACAATTATTATTTACAAGTCTATCTTCTCCTCCAGGACAAAAACCAGAATTACACACACATACACACACACACACACACATCCTTGAAATACACACATTCCATCACATTACTCTTAACAACCAAGTGATTTTATACTTCTAAAATATTGAAAAATTAAATATTGTTTATTTTATATCCATTCCTTCCTTTTAAATTTCTATTTTGTTAATGTTTTATAATGTATATACCATATTAGGACAATAATAGAGATATAAGAATAAGGACCAGGCCTACGATTTATCTGGCACTAGAAACTCCCAGATGAATCAACTACCAAGGAAGTTTGATACCTTTTCTGTAAATTATAGAATCAGAGAGGTGGCTAGGGTAATGAGAGATTAAATAATTTTTTTGAGTCATAGATTAAACATGTGTCAGAGTGGACTTGAACTCAAATCTTCCCGGCTTGAAAGTAAACTCTCCTTACAATACACTATGCTGCCTCTAGTATAGCTATCAAAATATATGAAATATGTATGCATGCATGTAATACCTACATGTATGTATACACATATAAACATGTATATGTGCACATATGCAATATAATATGTACATTACACATACATGCATATATAGGTTGCATGCTCCATACTTTTTTATTGATAAAGAGACGAAATTTAAAATTTGAGACCTTTTCAGTAGGGAATAATTTCTAAAATCATCTTAATTTATTTCTGAATACAAGCCTGGAATTTTGATGTATAATAATTTATATACTCATAATTAAACTATTCCATCAATTTGGATGGCACTCAGACTTACGATTGTTCCTGGCGTAGAATGTGCAGCTAATGTTAAAGTGCTACATGACTTAAAAATGAGTTCACATTTAGCACACCTAGATGGCATGTTCCAGTGTGGATGTATAGCTTTCAGTCCCTTACATTAATTTTTTTCTTTGCTAATAACACTCCACATATTAGACAGATAGAAGTAAGATTTTATAGTGTTTTAAAGAAATTCTTTTTCACATACACTTAGTTCAACATGATATAGGTTTTTAAAAATGTAAGCATGAGTTTTCAATCACTTTAAAAATCTCAAAAATAGAAGAGGACCAAAGTTATGATCCTTTGGCAAGAATTGTATTAACCCCGGCATTGGAAAAGAATGGAAACATTTCTGCTGTATTTATGAACTTATCTAGACAGTGTTAACTCAGATGAGGATTGGGAATAAACCAGGGACTTTGAAATAGGAGATAAAATAATAGCAATTGATGATGGGTACCACTGAAAAAGAAATTTATTTTTAAAAGCTTAAGAAACTCCTCTCTGGGTGCTCTCTCTTCAATTCAAAGGTCAGCTCCATTCCCTATTGCGCTCAGGGATCAAAACTATAAGAAGTCCCAGTATTTTTCAAGGACTCAGTAATTAATCTAGTTTACAAGGCATCAAGTAGATTGTCAGAGGTCCTCAGATTCCTCCTTCAGTTACTGCTTTAATTCTAAACTCTCTCTGGGGTGACCCAAATTGCCATTGCTGAGATCTAAATAAGCCACTGTCTCCTAAACTCAATACACACAGACTGGGGAAGCAGATTTGTGTAAATATAAAAGTCCTGGTCAAGGTCTCGTTTGTACTTGCTGTCTCTCTCTAACCAGAATTATATACACTGAGATAGGGAGCTTTTTACAGCTATTTGGCAGCTACCCAAAGGCCTCGAACTAAAAACAGAAGAGGGGATGTTGCAGTGCATTTTAATTCCCTTCTGATTTCAAATAAGGTATTTTCTTTGTGGTCCTAGACCCAGCTTACTTCAGGGTATGGGACTATGAAAGAAAATCTATGACCTTCAAACTGAAGAGATGTACTTTGCAGTGTCTTTTCTTTCTCTTCCCAACTCTCTGTTTTAGATTGTGATAGTTTGGTTTATCTTTTGGAAAAGTAGCACTTTTCTTTTGGTTTCTAAAATTGATTCCTATCATTTATGACTTCTTGCAACGTCCAAGTTGTTTTTAACTTTTCATTGGCACTCAGTTGCTGCTGATGTATCTCTGCACTTCTGACTTCTCTTTGTCATTCCATCCAATAATTATCTCACTGTCTTATTTTCTAACTCTTTATTTTTAGTCAGAGTTGATAGTACAACTACTGACAATGCTACATACAGGGTAGAAAGGTCTGATGTAAAGCCGTTTCTGTGCCCTGTGGTTCTTCTTATACTTGCACTGAATTTTCTAATATACCTCCCCTGTAAGCAATATTTTCACAATAATCTGTGAGTGCTTTCCTTTCTACTCCTCATGAGCATAAAATTTAGCCCAACTTACTATCTATAAACTCTGCCTTATGTATAAGCCCATCACTAAAACAAGAGCTGCCACAGAGAAAAATAATGAGGCAGTATCTAAACTATTATTGTTTTGTAGATATATTACAGGTCAGGGAAATAAGATTCTTGATTTTTGTCTAGGTCTTTTCTCTCAATGGGAATTGCCACTGTGGATATTCTTGTAACTGAAGTGGTAGTGGGAGAGACATGAGTAAATTGGACCAGCTTGTAAGGTCAACATAGTAGTGAAAAAGTAGGGCAAATTTTTTATTAACTAAAGGAAAAACAAAAACAAAAACAAAAATAATATTACCTGGGCATTTCCTATTTAATAAACTAATTCTTCAATATAAGTCAAGCCCTTTTGTAAGAAAACTAGTGCTAATTCCTCATAGGTGTTACTTAATACATTACAAGCATTAACCTCTAGTGAGTCAAATTTAAAAAAAAAAGTCTATTAAATTCACCTTAGGAAACCACTTGAATGATTTTAAAGAAACAAATTTCATATGTGGTAAGCTCTGGACTATTCTGAAATACTCTTCTGGTCTTGTAACAACCTGTATGACAAATTGCACAAATGCATGCATGTCATTAATTAATATTTAGTTGTATTTGGAACCAGATTTCATTGGTATAGGGAGCTCCAAGTGTGCAAACTATATTCACTGATGCTGACAAGCATTTGCTCTTTAACTTATGGTCTTAAAGAGTTCACTGATAGGTGGGGTGATACTCATATTTTCATACTTTTCTACTTGCTATGTCATAGAGAAGACAACTTTTAGTTCATCCTGATTCTAAGGATATGCTGTTGTCCCTTATACCACGTGATTTCAGACATGGTTTTCCATATGGTATGGAGTATAAATAAATAAATAAATACATAAATAAATAAACAAACAAATGAATGAATGAATGAATAAATATTGGTTGTTTATTTCTTCTGTTTATTTTTATTCTGAATTTAAGCAACAAAAAATAAAGTTAGAATTTAATATACAAAGCAGAAAAAAAGATTCCAATAAAACTGAATCTCCTTATTTTCTGTCCTGCTTATCTAAATTTTCTTCTGAACTTCTGTTATTCCCTATATATTCTTAAAAATGTTTCAATGATTCTTCTTTTCTTTCTTTTCATTTTTTTTGGGTGGCAGGAATAACCCTGCAATAATAATAATGCAGTATTAGTTATCATTAAAAGATACCCACTCCCCACTTCCCTACCCCACCCCCACTTCCTGGAACTTTGGTGCAGTAAGTAACATACTTTTGACTCTCATGAATGCCTCCAGATACTCACATAATATACATATGAATCCATTAATTTCTCACTTACCACTAAGTACACATAGCACCAGAAAGTAGGACCACTTATTAGATTTCTATCAAGAATAATCCCATGAGGGGTGATCTGGATAATTGTTCTGAACTGTGTCTTTAAAACAGGAATATCATAAATTTTCATATCATTTTAAATTTTTAAAGCACTATCATCTATTTTTTTTTGTATAATCTAGAGTGGGGAGTATACATGGCATATAGCAATAATAATATAAGCAATAGTTTACCTTAGCATATGGAATGATATAAATGTTGGTCTATACTCATTTTTGTCAGCGTGATTACAGAGTGAATTTTCAAATGCATATATAAAATCATGATCTCACAATAAAATAGCATATGTGGTTAAAATAGAATTCTTAATATAAACACACAGTTGTTTAAAATGCAGTGTAATCACCCTTTAAAAAGTAAATATTTAAAATTGGGAAGGATTATTCATATACTTTATGTATGGTGGTGTCATCAAGAAGCACAATACATTGCAAATATAAATTTTCTGGCTCCATGAAGTAATAAATTATGGAGATTTGTTAAGGGCACTAATCTGTTTTTTTTTTTTTTAAGTTGGAATGAATAGTTTTAAATCCTCATTACTGTCTAAGTGGTTATTTGAGATTCTCAATATTTTCATGGAAAGCATGTAATGTTAGGAAATACAATTTTATTTACCAAAGAGTTAATTTTTAAAAGTAAAGTATGTAAACATGTGTGTATGTATTCATACATGTTGTTGTTTTAAAAGTAACATAATATGTTTTCCATTAATGAAAGCTTAATCTTTTAGAAATTATACACCTTACTTTTTTTTTCTAAACTACTTCTTGCCATGAGTTTGAATTTGGAATTATCAAAAGCATCCTTTAAGTTGTCTGCCAGATCTTGTATTAATAAATATCAAAGGAAAATAAGTGACGAGACAAAGAATTAAAGTGACTATGTTATACATATGAAGAAAAACATATCATTAATGAAGTAAAAGGTTTCCTTTAATGGTTACTAGAAGGTAAAGTCCCATTTTTCAAACATTATACATTTTTCAAGGCACCTTGTTATAAATGTTGATTAGATAATTCCTTAAAACTCTAAATTTATTCTACTAAAGCACATTAAATATTTGGAAGCTCCTTTGAAGAACCAATATAGCAAAATTGATTATGAATGTCTGAGGAGAGGTGATGAGAATGCTATATTAAAAATCCAGTCATGTTGGAAACAACCAGAGAAATTTATGAGTAAATTCATTAGAATTAGACTTTAAAGTAATCAGTTATTGGAAAATGGGAAAGAATAAGAAGCCAAAGCAAAGCAGAGCAGAGCATGCATTTGTAACAACTGGATGTTTGAAATATGGTTCAAAGTAAAATAAAGGGGGGGGGGCACCTAGATATTACTTTGGCAGAAGTACCATTTTATTCATAGGTCAACAGTAGGATTGATTTCTTATAAACATTGTGTTAATGACTTCTTTGTAATTCAAATTGAGTAAAAAGCTAGATGAATGACTTTGATTTAATGATTGAGGAAAGAGATGGAAATAGAACAATTATAATTTTTCTTATTCCTTGGTACATAATCTAGAGTTACTGAAATGGCAGAAACAACCAAACTATCATTTGAATATTTTGATCATTGGAAGAGAGTCAGAGAAGACCCAGGATAAAGGAAAAAGCAAGCTGAAACCTTGTATCAATTTTGGTTTATTCTAATATTTCTTGGAACAAGAGTTGGAACCCTATGTTTTTAGTTCCATTTCCAAAGATAATTTTGTATGTTACCTTTCTGCATCTATTTCCTGTATTATAAAGTGAAGACAAAAATATATCTCCTGAATTCAAACAAGGTCATTCTGAAGATTATATTAGATAAAATAGGTGACAGTGCTTTAAAATGATATGAAAAATTATAGTATTTCTGTTATTATAAAAAGCCAGTTCATAACAATTATCCAGAGTACCTCTTATGGCATAATTCCGGATAGAAATCTAATAAGTGGTCCTTAGTATCTGGTGTACTGTTTACTTAGTAATAAATGAAAAAATAAGGGATTCATACATGTATTGTGTGAGCATCTGGAGGCATTCATGAGAGCCAAAAGTACCTAATTACTACATCAGAGTTCCAGGAAGTAGGTAGGTGGGGAGTGGGGAGTATACATGGAATCTTACTCTCAGGCTACAAATCAATAACTTCCTTTCTAGAAATATAACCCTATACTAGAACTATTTCTGGATACATAGTAGGTTAGGAACCCCTTCTCTAGGGTTCTATACCAGGTACTATTCTCCAACAGTGACATTTTTATACCAGACAAAGGCATCTATCCTAGAAAATGGTGCCCTCGATTCATATGCTCTCTGGTCTTCTCTCATAAAGTTCCTTTTAATTTACTTAGGTCATTCTGTTGTTTAAGTGACTTGTAGTATAATGACATTCACACATACCTGGATAGTAAGCCTTAATGTTTTCTTGCATCAGTTATGAATGATAAGCTTTGCTAGTCCTCCTACTGAGATTTTTTTCACTGTTTCACAAAAGCCTTAGAGACTTTACAATGATGTCAAAGAACACACACACATACACACACACACACACACACACACACATACACAGTTGGTGGAAATTATCTGGTAAAATGATTTGAAATGTCCATTTGTCTTCAATTATCATTGCCATGTAAGATTCAGCTTAAAAAAAAATCACCAAAACCCTCCTTAGTACACATATCAAATGATAGAATATGATTTGTAAAGTGCAATGTTTTAACCACTCCTTCCTGACATCCTCACTAAAAAGATTTTTAGCTCTTTTATCCTACAAAATTATCACTCATTACT
This sequence comes from Pseudochirops corinnae, assembly GCA_028646515.1. Taxonomy (NCBI): domain Eukaryota; kingdom Metazoa; phylum Chordata; class Mammalia; order Diprotodontia; family Pseudocheiridae; genus Pseudochirops; species Pseudochirops corinnae. The sequence goes on from CM053588.1 coordinate 199,233,712, forward strand.
CTAGCAACCTATTATAACTGAGTTATGAACCTCAGATCATTCAGATACATTGGAAACATGGTACATTTATAACACTGAATGCAGATGGGCTGTTGATGAATCTGCCTCAATCTGATGGTGGTGTCCTTCATCTATTACCTCATGGATTAAAAAAAAAAAATCAAGAAATACTCTTTCCTAGAGCAGTAATTCTGGAAATAAGAGCTCAACACACAGAGGAAAAAACAAAACAAAGCAACTATCCTTTTTTTGTACACAAAGTTAATTTATAGAAATATTGTCCCTGAGAAGTTATATGCCTACGAGAAGTTATCATTATTTTGGAATTAGGACTCAAACAGCTAGGAAATATTATCATTATTATGTTACTACAGTCCTGTGAATTATGAATACTTATTGTCTGTTTGATTGCAGACTGTGTGATTGTTATGAAAAAGTAATATATAGTGATGGTGCTGGTGGTCCAGTAAAAAGGTAATCTGAGACTTTTGGCCTGTACATATCCCTCATGCTAAGACCAGATATTTCCATAGTCATAAATATAATGGATATCTCCAAATAATGTTCCAACTGCTCATATGACCATGTTATCAATGACACTATTGATCTTATGTATTCAAAGTCTTGATTGAGAGACTGCACTGAATTGTGAAAAGAGGACCAGCTTTGGAGTGAAGAAGACTTGGGTTGCGTCAGGTCCTGATTCTAACTATTAATACACACAAGGTATATGACTATAGATAAGTCATTTAGTCCCTCATTAATCCCAATAGCTCTCCAAGACCCTAAGTTGAAGATGAGTTGCTGATCTGTATGTGTCTATACAATGGGAAATTAAAGGTCAAGACCTAATCACTGATTATGAAAGGAATCTGAATTTATGACATTCAGTTCTATTATCAAACCCATTCAAAGGAAGTTGTGTAGGATATAAAGGCTCTACATAAAACATGGTTTTAGAATAATATTTAAACACACATACATATATACACACATTCCTCTATAAACATAAATACATATGTGTGTGCTTGTACGTGTGAATGGCACTGTGTTATGTACACATGTATATTAAAACCAAGTGTAAACAGGCAGAAATGGTACTCTCCTCTTGGTAAATTTTGAGTGAAATTCAAATGGACCTATATTTGGCCAACTGCCTTAGCTTTTTGAGGATGTAAGCTCACAATTTCAAGGATAATTGAGTTGGTCTGAAAAGAATGTCTGGAATAATTTCACAATTAATTTAAGCTCTATAGAAAGTCAAGCACAATTTCGTAATTGAGCTGCACTTGACTTTTTTGGAGTGTAGCTCAATTGTGAAACCATGCTTGACTTTTACCTTAACTCAAAAGCAATCTGAAATTTCTCACAGGCCCCAATACCATTTTAATAAACTGCTACATTATTATGATGAACTGCTAATTTTACGATTTCAGTTAAAAATAGTCACTTCCCAGATTCCTAACACTTTTTTCCAATTATCCCCTTTCAAAATCTACTACATTCATATAGTTATCTGCCGACTCAATGATTTTGAGACCCATATTAAACTAATATGTTAGGGGTGGTAAACCTCTCTATTCAAAAAAAGTCATCTAAGCAGAACTACATTTATGATATTCAAAGACAGAAGTAGAAATAGAAAACAATAGGCATGATTAGAGAAGTTATACTCATGTTAACAATGTTAGATGATTTTAAAAGCTTTTGCAAATCAATGACAATGATCTAGCAAGCATTATATTGCAGATTCCAAAAATTTTCACTAGAAAATAATATAGATAAACATTCACTCTTTTCAAATTGTATTCTACCATCATGAGTATGTTAGGATTTAAAAAAAAAACACAAAAAACTGGAGTTTTACAAGGAAATGAATAATCTGGGTGAAGAGAACTCCAAGGATACAATCTTCTAAGGACCTAATTTATTTCTTATCAACCTACTTAAGTTAAACTCTTAATCCTATAGCAAATAATAGTGAATCAGAGGCCCAGAAAACTCAATAAAAGTCTATTTTTGATAGAAATAATCATGACAGACCTCATCTGTTATGTCCTTTCCTTTCTTAACCTTTCACAGAGTCATCTTGAGCACAATCTTTATAGTTCAATTTTAATTCTCAGTACTGGATATCTGATAATACATATCTTGTAAGTGTTAGAATTCAAATACAATCTACTTGGTCTTCCTCACAATTTATTGTTCTGGGTTACCTTCGATCACCTCCTTGTGGAAGAAATATACTTCTTCATATGCAAAGAAATTTGGTAGTTTCAGATACCAAAATATTTTAAATCTTCCTAGGAAATTTATCCCCTGGATAAAGTGTAATTCCTTTGAATTATATAATATATAAATAGTTTTGGTGTGGTATGGTGTGGTGTGGTGTGGTGTGGTGTGTGTGTGTGTGTTCCTCAAGTATGCATGCTTGTGTGCCTGCCCATTGTGCATTTAATGAGTGGGGGAGGGCAGAAATTAGCCCATGAGGGTGCAGAGTAAAGGAATATTTGTAGATTGGCAAGTGAGATTTAACTAAGTTTGAAGAAAATATTAACTGAGGACTTTTTAGAAATTAAATGTGTTCAAATGTGGCCTCACACACTTAATACACACACACACATACATTAAAAAAAACACACACACACACACACAAAAACCTAGCCATGTGACCTTGGGCAAGTCACTTAACCCTACTTGCCCTGCCTTTCCCCCTCCAAAAGCAAAAAAAAAAAATAGACTTTGGAAATCTTTGTTGTTCAGCTCAAGGCTTTGGGGATGCAAAAAGTTTCTTTCATGTTCTGCAGATAAACTTATAACACTTGTGATCTGCCACAAATGTCTAGAGTTGTCTAGGTAACACTTGTTACACAGTCATAACTATTTATTTCCATTCTATGTTTGATGTATTGTGTTCATATGCTTTTATTCAGTTCAGTTCAATGCAACCTATGTGTATTAACTGTCTAGCAGTTGCAAGGCACTGTGATACAAGTTGGTAATTCTAATATGAAAAATAAGAAACTTCTCGTCCTTTAGGTGCTTCATATTTTGAATATATTTGCAACATATTTTTAAATAGTAGGACCTGATAGGAGCAAAGAAAAAATTCAGACAAAATGAGATAAGAAATTCTGCAAGGGAGTGTGGAGATATCTCATTTAGCTGGTGGGAGGAAGCAGTTTGAAAAAGCCAATGATTTCAATTGACATGGATCTAGAAGTAGTATTTTCTAGGCAAGAGGGATTACATACTTGAATTTGTGGAGAGGTGAAAGCACAGAGAACATGTAGGGGATGTGTCTAGTAGGCCAGTAACTTGGGAAGAGAGTTATATGGGTGCTACAATCTGTCATTTTTAATGGACACCAAGTCTTCTTGCTGACTGAGCAGCTATACAAGCAAATGCACTTATATATTCAGAGTTGAAAATAACAATAGTGTCATTTGACAACTAGCAATTATTTTTTAACCAAAAATCAGAATTATGTACTTATTTGGAAATGAAGACTACCACTCTCCCTCACAAAAGGTTTTATGAAGTGTGCTTACATTAAGTGAGCATCACAAAGCTTTATTTTAAACTGAGTCTTCCTTTTTTCAGAATAATCAATGTCAGAGCATTCTGTCTAAATTTATCTAGGTGCTCTCCATTGCTAAAATCAAGAAATATGCTTCATTCAACAAACATTTATCAGAAATCTATTATGTGCAGGGCAGTTTTGCCAAAGTCTTTAAGCATCCAGCTTCATAGAACACTCACTTCCCAAATGCCTTAAGCACCACTTGTTGTGGCCTCTGGAGACATTCCCCTGATCAGTCTTCAGTTGCTGAGATATCTTAAAGCTATCTACTCTACAAAAAAGCTGAATTATTGCTAATCTTGTTATACCATATAAAGGAAGCTATGAGGTTGCATTAAAAAAAAAAAAGATTTGAGATCATGGCACTAACAAGAAATAAGTGAGCTATACAGTCCTTGAGGAACAACATGCAAGATTATGCAACAAAAGTCAAAGGTCTTTACAAATGAGAGTCTACAAGAGCTTAGTATCCTTTTTTGCAAGAAGTCAAATTGCACTGTGGCCAATAATGCACAAGTAATGTTGGGATTGGGAAGAAATAGGAAATAATTTTCAAACCTCCTTTTTGGAGGCATTTAAATAACTTGTCTTGAAAACCACAAATCATTAGATCCTATAGAACCTCAGTAGACAAAGAGAAAGATGGTTTCTCTAGGCCTAGTCTTCATCTGATTCATGCAAAAGCACAGAGTAACTATTTTCTATCCCTGTGTCTACACATAGGCAATGCCTAAACATTTCAAAAATATTTATCACATTACTATTGATCCAATTAGTTTTACAATAATAATGGCTGATACAGATAAATTCATAACCCAATTGACTGTTCATAATTACTTGTTCTAATAGGCCTAAATTAGTGAATCCACAATTCTAGAACAGATCAATCCAAAATTCCCTAGCAGATCAAGGGACAAGAGGAATATTTTGGGTTACAAAAGGAAGACAAATCACATTCCCTCAAAATTATTGTAGTTACCACAAGCATTTGTTTAGAAAATACTTGGCAAATTATATAGTCACTATTTGAATATGCTTCTTAGAATTTCTTACAAATAATGTGCACATTCCCTTTTCATTGTTGCTCTAGTGTTTCTTGATGTATTGATAAACAATCTTTGCCCTAATACAACCCTCTTAGTTCTATGGCAGTCTCCTGTAATAAAGATTCTGATCATGTGCATAAAGTCGAAAACTTCCTAAGTCTCTTATGTTTATATGGTAGAGAAAATGAGTCCTTACCCTGGGGTCCGTGAAATTGTTTTTTGTTTGTTTTTTCAATTGTGATAACTGTTTTTGAACAAAACTGGCTTACTTTGCAATCATTTATGATTTAAATAATCATTTCATGCCTTTAAAAATCACTGTGTTTGAGAAGGGATGTGTTAGCTTTAACATTCTGCCAAAGAAGTCCATGACACAAAAAAGTTAAGAACCATTTGAATGAGAACCTACCTGGCTATTATGGGTCTCTCTTTCCCTCTGGGTCTCTCTGCGTCTCTGTCTCTATCTCTGTTTCTGTATTTCTCTATCTCTTTCCCTTCCCCACACAAATTCACAAAAACATATATTTTGTTTTATTTTTATGTATGTGTGTGTGTATGTGTTATATATAAATACATATATATGATAGAAATAAATTGACACTAGATTGAAAATAATGTCTATGTCAGATTTAAATTTTCTAAGCTTGTTTTTATATTCCTAGCACATAGTCCAGTGTCTGATACATAGTAGGTGCTTCTTAAAGTGTCAATTATACCATGTCATATTATGTTTAGAAGTATTTATCTCTGAAACGCGTTTAAGTTCCCTAACTTCCCCCAAGGATGTGCTGAACTGAAACGATTTTTGGTCTCTTGTTCATTGTTAGTATACTGCTGAGATAACAGAATTCAGTAAAAACTTTCAGCTCAGTATTTCCAATAAAGTTCTTTAACTGTGAGTAGGATTTCTCTTGTGTGTGACCTCTGTCTTGTTCTGGTTGACTGTTAATCCATATTGCTGACTCAGTAGAGCCCTGTTTATGGGCACTGGCAAGCAATCATGCCCATGAAGACACTTGATAAATACTACTTGAAAATGTTGATAATTGCAGTGTTAAAATTATAATTAATTTCATAGTTCCTTATGTGTCTGACTACAAGTCACAAATAGCAGTAAGCAATTTTCTGCTTCATCTTAAAAATATCTTTTTTTTTTTAAAGAAGCTCGACCACTTTTGAAGGAGAAGAAATTTCCCTTGTGGTCAGAAGAATATTATAATAATGGCTGGTAAATTCCTTGATGGAACTTCTTTGCATTGCTAGAAGGTGGGGTGCTTGGACAGAGACTGGCCAGAACTGTATTTATCACAATGGATGCTCTCACAACTACACCAAAGGGAAATAGTTATGAGCTTGAAAATGACTATGCTTATAATTAAAGAGATAATTATAGTGGTACATAATCAAATCAATTCAAATTATACATTTGGGAAAGAAGTATGAATACTATGAAATTAAAGTTATAATTTAGAATTTTTCTTTAAACTGATAGAAAAATTTACACATCATTTTAGTAACCAATGTTTTCTACATCTTTCCAACATTTTAATAAATATAAACTATTATAATGATTAAACTCTTATTATAATAATGAGTGAAAAATTATTCATTTAGGTTGAGACTTGTGATACACACTAGATATAAATACTTTTTCTTTGTTTAGTTTAAGAAATTCTAAATCATTCCTGCTTAGTCTTTTTTTTTTTTAACACTCTTTTTCAATTGGTAATGTAGTTAGGATTTACTGTATGGTGTAGAAGTAATGGTAGCACTATTTGTAGCATAAATTACCTTAAGTTCCAGCTACACTTCCTATTACCTTTGCTCCATTTTCTCATCTTTCTAATGTTTCAGTGAAGAAGGAGAAGTAAGAATGAAATTTAATATCATCCAAATTGCTGCTCAATAACAGGGCTATTTTCTTGAGTCTAGAAATCAGTATAGATTTGATACACTCTATCCATTAGTGGGCATTCTCTATGTAAAAGGAAAAGCATTTCTTTACTGATTGAATTTAAAGGTATTGGGACAATGATGATAGTGAATTAAAAAAAAAATTCAGATTGAGATTTCATTTGGCTTGCACAAGTAGATCAGCAATTCATCTGTAATTTACAGACAGAGAGCTGTCTGGGATGTTGAAAAGTAAAGCAATTCCCCATCAGTCAGGGGCAGAACTTGAACCTAGGTCTTTCTGAATCCAAGCCTGGCCTTGTGTCCACTTACTTCATCACGCTACCTCTCAGAGAGAGGGATAAGTGGTTCAAAAAATTTAGGAAGTTCATTTAATTTCAATAGAAATTTCTGAGTATAATTGTTCCTAACACAGTTTCTAATGTATATTCTTTTCACTGGCTCGAAAAACACAACATCTCATTTTTTTCTTTATAGTCATATTTTCCTTATGTGAAAACTGACTTTCCTTTATTTAACATTGTCATTCCACACTCCCCTCCACCGCCATTGTGATGTTTCAGTTGATTTTTTTTCTTTTTTCTTTTTTTCGCCTTATGATTTCACTCACACTAAATGTTAAAGAATAAGTATTCAAATCATGGTAAGTAATTCTCCCAAGACAAATTTCAACTGAATGGTTTACCAAGTTTTGTTTCTCTACATCAGGTCTTTTGTCACCAATAAAGATATTTTTAATATTGTGATCTATTTAAATTTCTAGTTGAACATATATAACAACCAACTCAGACTTGTTTTTCTGACTTGGTTTACAATAGTAACTAGCATTTATATAACACCTATTATGTAGGTACAATATTAAGCACTTTACAAGTGTCTCATTTGATCCTCCCAACAATCTTAGTTGGTGGATGCTATTATTATATCCACTTGTACAGTTAAGGAAATTGAGGTAAATGGAGCTTAAGTGACTTGCCCAGTGCCTTATAGTTAGTAAGTACCTGAAACTGAGTGTGAACTCACGACCTACTGATGTCAGGTGCACTGCTCTATTCACTGGGCCTCCTAGCTTATACTTCTGTAGTACCATAAAATTTTTCAAAGAGATCTACATACTTTAATTCATCATCACGAGTGATGTAGGTAACATCATCATCCTCACTTTACAGATAAGAGAACTAAGACTGAGAGAAGTTAAATCATTTGTCTAGGGTCTTAGACATAGTAAATATCTGAAGTCAGATTTGAATTTACATCTTGGTCTTGGTTCTAGGCTTAGCATTTGGTTCAGTATGTCACTTAGTTAATTTTTATTTCCTATTAGGCAGTTAATTCCTTAAGGGTCTATTTCTAAGTACAGAAAGTATCTACCACAGTGTCATGCCCAAGGCTTCATTGATAGGCAAACATTTTATCAAAGAACCAAAATGCCAAACACTTATTTCTAATGTCTTCTGAGAAATATGGAAGACTGGAAATAACTTAGAATATTCTGTTAGAGTTGGCAAATTGGACCAGTGTATATATACAGGGTGTTTTGAAAGTCTTAGTGCAGCTTTAAGCTTTTAAAACTAAAATAAAGCTCTTAAATAAAGCTTGAATAAAGACTTAACAGCTTAAAACTGCACTAACTTTTGGACGGTACACAAAAGTTGTACAGAATTTCTTACTTTCTATTAATAGCCACTGACTTTATAAAGTGACTAGAGCGTCGGCTGACTGATGTTTGAAATAATAGAAAAAAAAATCCCTTCCCACAGCAGATGCAACACATGTGGAAAGAACTTTATTACTTTCTGCATTCTTAAAAGTTTACAGTGACCTCTAATACCACTGTTACATTTAATGACTCAATGGAATTGAATGTTAAAGGAACTTCTGTGAGGTCTTCTTTAATTCATGCTAATAAAAATTATGTCACTGAGAATAACCCAGTTGATTCCTACTTATCCATGGTAAAGGGGAAAGCAATAGGGAGAGACTTTATCAATTAAACTAAATAGTTTTAACCTCTTTACTCAGGAACAGCTTTTGAAACATTTTCAAAGGAGTAGAAAACCTACATTTCCCTTTGCCCTCTCAAATTTGCCATTTTCTGCTGCAGTTTTCAAGCTGTAAATTGGTCAAAATATAAGGAGAATGGAAACCAAAAACAAAACAAACAAACAAAAAAAAGAGTGCCTGAATAATTTGTCCATAGTGCATACCCTTTGACCCAGCAATACCACTTCTATGGCTGTATCCTAAAGATGTCAGACAGTGGGAGGAAGACTTGTTTGCACAAAAATATTTGTAGCGGCTCTTTTTGTGGTGGAAAAAAATTGGAAATCAAGGGGATGCCCATCAGTTGGGGAATGGCTAAACAAGTTGTGGTATATGAATGTAAAGGAATACTACTGTGCTATAAGAAATGAGGAACAGATGGACTTCATAATAACCTAGAGAGACTTATGTAAACTGTTGCTGAGTGAGGAGAGCAGAACCAGGAGAACTAGTTTTATTTAGTTTTTTATTTAGTTTTGTTTCATTCCTTCTTTCTGGTTGATCACTCCATTGGCTATAATTCTTTACAAACTGACTAATGCTTAATCCAAAGGTATTTGTAGAGCCTATACCACATTGCATGTCTCCAAGAGGGGGTTGGAGAAGGGAGGAGAGGGAGCGAGAGAAAATTTGGAACTCAAGGGATTGTGGAACTGAATTTTGTAAACTAAAAGTAGATAAACAAATTGAATAAAATAAAATTGGAAAAAAGAACACTTTAAAAAAATCATTAAAATAAATAAATGATGGTTTTGAAAAAGAAAAAAAAATTGGCCCTGAGCACTCAAGGTAAAACTGTGTGGTATTTGTCGTCTGTTCCCCCACACCTTCAAATTCACTATGAGGAGTTACTTACTTGGAGGATACTCTAACCTTTAACTCAATTGCAAAAACTAAAGGGGAAAAATCCACAAATAAAGTGGGATAATGACCATTAAAGGAATGGAATATTTGGCCTCCTCCATTACCCAAATGGATGAACCCAGGCTTCCTCTTCCCAAAGCTCTTTCAAGTTTATTTCCCTGATTCCTTGCAACTTGTAAACTTCTAAATAGTTATTAAGCATTAAACATTAATATGCTTTCCATCCCAAGTCTCTCTCTACTTTTAAATTCAACTATATTAATAATTACTTTGTCTTACAGAGTAATGACTAGGTCTAAGTCACATAGAAATTCTTTTCCTGATTCCTCCCCCTCCTCCCCATCTTCCAGTTTCTTCCTTCCCTAGATGCATGCCAGATATTGATTTTGTATTTATATGGCAATTTGTTGTCCTATCCTTAACACCCAATAGAATGTAAATTCACTGAGAGTAGGGATTATTTCGTGTCTTGACTTTGTATCTCCATTGCATGGCATGATTTTTATGGCATAACTACTTTATAAATATTAATTGATTGTTAAATAAAAATCTGTTGGTTTACTAAAGGAAGAAGAAAAGAAACAAGCACTTAAAATCTGTTGGTTTATTAAAGGAAGAAGAAAAGAAACAAGCATTTATTAAGTGCTTCCAGTGTGTCAGGCTAAATGCTTTGTAAATATTATCTCTTTTGAGCCTTGCAATAACCCTTGGAAATACTTGCCATTATTATCTTTCTTTTACAGTTGAGAAAACTGAGACAACTAAAGGTTAAGTGACTTACCCAGGGTTACATAGCTAATAAGTGTATGAACACAGTCTGATAGATGCTGACTATGAAGCAAACAGGGGTGATAGTGAAGTATACTTTTTAATTAGGATGATGCTCAGGCCTTTCAGTCATTTCCAACTCTTCATGACCCTATTTGATGTTTTCTTGGCAAAGATACAGAAGGGGTTTGCCATTTCTTTCTCTAGCTTATTTTATAGATGAAGAAACTGGGGCAAATGGGGTTAAGTGACTTTCCCAGGGTCACAGAGCTAGCAAGTGTCTAAGACCAGATTTGAATTCAAGTCTATCTGACTCTAGGCTTAACAACTCTATCCACTGTATCATCTTGCTGTCTTCACACTTTTTAATGCATTTTTCTGTAAATATACTTATTTCTAATGCTATAAAATTCTACTTTCCATGGCATGTAGTCATAAGTTAAATTGCAGGTGTTTTGGATAAGGACATGAAGTACCAAAGACTAACACATTTTGATATGAGGATAATAATAATTTATATAACTCCAACATTTTTTCAAAGTGTTTTACACATGTTATCCAATACATACCTTACAAAAACTACAAGGTAAGTAGGACAGTCATTATTATGTCCATTTTTGCAGATGGAGACACTGAAGCCTGGGGAGTAACATGACCATAGTTACAAAGCTGTCAGAGAGGCAACATTTGAATGTTAGTCTTTCTAAGGTTCTTTTGAGGAAGCGAGTAGAAGTGAATATGGTTTCATTTTTTTCCAACCTTGTCTAGGTCATGCAAATACCTTGTCCCAGATTTGTTAGCTTACAATGCAATTCATAATAACTGCAAATCTAATCACAGTGTGAAGTTTAAAACAAAACTTGAATTCTCTATTTTTTAATCTGAGTATAGTAATTCATTAGGAGGCCTATTATGTCAAGATTACCCTGGCACTATCATTTGTTTCTTTCTGAGAAATGCAATCTTATAGATATCAAGGAAACTAATTAGGCCAGACTACTGAGATTTTTTTTTCTTTTTCCTCTAAATGGTATTTAATCTATATGGTAGTATCATGAAATATATCCAGTAGAAAACTGATGGTATAAATTCTTATGAAGCATGTGGAAAATAATCTCATGTGACAAAATGCTACATTTCCAAAATGTGAATATTGTCATAAAAGAAGTTTTTTTTAACCTAATATATGCTTGACAATATGTTTAAAACGGCTGATCAACTGCAAATGTAGATTTAAAGTACTGTATGTAGACATTACAGATTAGACAAATGCCTGAACATTTTGTCATGCAAGACATTTTCTCATTTATTTGCTTTTCATCATCTAAAAGTTCATTTTATAGTACCAGAATATTGAAAAAAAGTACTGGACTAGAAGTCAGAGGACTGTGGTCCTAGGATTGGGTCTTCCACATGCTTCAAGGAACTTCTCTGATCCTCATTTTCTTCATCTGTGAAAAATTATAATTGCTTAGCCTTACTTCACAGGGTCATAATAAATATTATATTAAGTGAGATAAGATATGTAACAAAATTTTGTACTTTTTAAATTGCTAAACAAGTGTAAACTGCTTTTATGGTATCATGAAGAAAAGAAGATAGTTATGGATACATTTTCTTCTCACAGGATTAGCTTTAAAATGTAGGCTAATGAACATAAGCCTATAAAGTGGGAGTACTATATGTAGGAATTATACTTTTCTTTCTATCCTCTGGAATCCTCAGTGTGAGTTTACCTATAAGAGAAAAAAGAGAGATACACAACTGGCTACGTGTTGTATGTGCCTGTCTTTAAGAAGGACAAAGGAAAACTAGAGTTTGTTCAGAGGAAACTAAGATGATTAAGGATTTGTAAAACATGTCGTATTTGGAATGACTCAAGAAGTTTGGCATATTTAGATTGTAGAAAAGAAGACTTAGGCTTTAAGTAGCCAAAATGATAGAACTACATCCAAGGAATGGAAGTTAGAGATAAGTAGATTTTGCCTCAATACCAAAAAAAAAATTACTTTCTAATAATTAGAGCTTTATAGAGGCTCGGTGGTTGGCCTTAGAGGTGACTCCCTGTCAGTGGAAGTATATGAGCACTGATACTATGATCATTTATAAGAGTGGTTAAAGGGAAAAAAAAAGATTCCTGAGATGAGGAGGAAGGATTCGAAGATTACTAAATTACTTTCCAGTTTTAAGGATCTGATTCCACAGGAAGCTCAGCTATCCAAGTGGCTGAAATGTCAAGCCTGTGATTCTTGACACAACTGTATGGGGCAATTGCCTTTATAACAGCAGTTCTCAACCTGTGAGTTATGTTCAATTTGTAAAGATGAAAATACAGCCTGCATATCAGATATTTATATTACGATTCATAACAGTAGCAAAATTACAATTATGAAGTAGCGACGAAAATAATTTTATGATTGGTGGTCACCACAACATGAGGAACTATATTAAAGGGTCACGGCATTAGGAAGATTGAGAACCACTGCTCTGTAACAAAGCAACGTAAAGGAGAGGAAGGTAATGGTTGAACAGTAGGGATGTCTCTTTTATGCAATTGTTGTCCTTCCTCTCCTGTAGTACATTTATAAAGTAGGTTTATGTGGCCTCTTTTCTGTCTTGTCATTTGACTGTTGGGAAATTCTCTCTAGATTTTTTTTTTCTAATAGTTCAGAAAGTATAGGAGATTGATGTATTTCAGTGTAGAGAACTGCATTGTTTTGCTACTGCTTAGCACATTGTATTAACTATGAGCTATTATATTTGTTTATTTATTTATGTATTTTTCTTTTAAACCAAAATTGCAATTTGATTAGTATAGGGAACTCCCAGTGAGGGACTTTTTTCTACCAACAAAGAAACATAATTTTTCTGCCACATATAGTCTTGGAGAATTGTTGGAGAACTAAGAGGTGAAAATGAAATCAGCCTTTATTGATTACTTTGATTTATTTTTAGTTTGATTATAGAATTAATTTCCCTTCTTTAAAAAAATCTAGCCCTAACAGCTAAGTCAGAATAATATAATAGTCTCTTACATATGGATTTAGCGAATAGATTGATTAAAGAGATTTAATCATTTAGCAGCAGATAATTTAGAAGGATAAAATAATTGTAAGATTATAAGTTTTTCAAAAGGCTAAATTTCCATTTCTAGCAGAAAGTGGGGTTAACCAAAAGCTAAATTTTCCTTTCTGGTACCTGGGAAAAGGTTAGTCAGAAGATAAGCTTTTTTTCTTGAACTCAAATGTAACGTTAGTAATGGGCTATTCTAGGAAAGATGGTGGGTTTGACTGCAAACCACTGGCCACAAGTTCCTCTTTTCCAGTACACTTTCTGGTTACGAAAGGTACCACCTGAAAGAAGGGACATATGGCATAGGATTAAGAAAGTCTGGGAGAAGCAAAGTAGTCAGGTGACCACCTTGTCCAATAGAATTATGTTCAAAACAAGTCTCTTATCATTTTTCCAGTTTCCCTTTCTGTTATAAAAACCATCTCTGTAAATCACTCCTTGTCTCTGACCTCTGATGACTGATTTTGTATACAAATGCTAGCTTTGTAAATTAAATCATATATGGTTTGGTAACTTTATCCTTAGTTTCTATTTTAGATCATCAACTTTAACGGAGGTTAGATGACTAGTTTAGAGTTCCACAAGGCACTAGGTGTCAGAGGTGGAACTTAAAACTAAGTCTTGTTACTAGGAGTCCAGTTCTCTATCCACTACATGATGATGCCTCTCGGCGTTTCAAAGTTAAATGATCCCTTAAAGATGTTCCCTTTAAGAAGGAGGATGGTGTTTAAAGACAGAGTTGTTGAGAGAAAATATTATCTTTTCTCTGAGTGCACTTTTCAAGGGGGAAAGCAGAGAAATAAGGACCCTTTAGTGAGAGTCCAGTGTAATGGAAATAGTGATGAACCCAAAAGCAAGAGAGATATAAATTTGAACCCTAACTTCAAGTCTGTAGGACCCTTTGTAAGTCATTTTACTTTTCTTAGTCATAGTTTCTTTATTTGTAAAATGGACATAACTGCCTACCTCACAAAGCTATGATGAAGAAAGCCCTCACAGAACTATAGAAATTTAGATTATAGGAATTTAGATTTAGAATTTAGATTATAGAAATATAGATTATAGGAAGAATTACTCAGAGAAAACACCTTGAGGCCAGAACTTCTGTCACTCTCTAAGTCCTCACTGATTGGAAATAATGTAGTCATTAAAAAATTGCAGGATATCATGAATAGAACAGTGCCTGGCACCTGGTAGGTGTTTAATAAATGTTTATTTTTTCACTGACTGAGGATCTCTTCCAGTTAATATTTCATTTCATTGCCAGACTGAACATCCTAATGCAGATAGCTGATCATTTAATTTCACTGCAATAAAACAAATTAAACAAACAAAAACCACATATGGAAAAGTTAATTCCAGTTCCTTCCCTGGGCTAAATATTACATATTTATTCCATTGATAGCTTGATTTGCATATATTTGTCGACAGGTTGTCTCACTCATTAGACTATAAATTCCATGAGGGCAGGGATCATCTTTTTCCTCTTTTTGTATCTTTCCAGCTTACCACAGTGCTTGGCACATTGTAGGTACTTCATATATATTTATTGAATTGAATTTTATAGAATTTTCAGCCTTGTCTCCCAATACTTCTTTCACATGCTCTAAGCTCAAGTCAAAATGAATTAATTTCTGTTTTACCAACATATCTTTATTTTCCTACCTCTGCACTGTTATTCATATTCTTTCCTAGGTCTTGTTTGCCTTCAACCTGAATACCTATCAGCTGAAGTTCATTTTCTTCAAGATAAATGTCAAATACAACCTCTTCTGTGAAGGTTTACCTTTGCAATATGGTAATATATATGCTTGTCTTATGTCCCCCATTTTATAGTAACTTGCTTGACTCCCTTAAATCCAATTCACTTGCAAGTTGAGACATCACCCTCCTGATTTCATTGGTCCTCTTTGAGAACCCAGAATGAACAACAATAACAACTACATGCTTGAGAGAAGCAGGTGATCTGATCTATCTATCTATCTGTCTGTCTGTCTGTCTGTCTATCTATCTATCCACCTATCCGTCTATCCATCTATCCATCTGTCTATCCATCTATCTACAATTTATTCTCCATAGAAACTTGACACAGGAACCTGCATAGACTAGGTACTATTATCATTATTATTATTATTTATTGTATTTATCCTTTCCTTGAGTATAGTGTATTGACATTAAGGAAGTTTCCATCACCCAGGCAGATGGATCCATGCTAGAGAATTGCTTAGAACACTGACAGATTAAGCAACCTTGCCCTGGGTCACATAGCCACAGACAGTATGTGCCTGCAGCCAAACTTGAATTCAGGTCTTCTTTCTTTGAAAAGCAGTCTCTACCAACTACCCCACTATTGCCTCTTGTATTAAATACTTAATAAGTGATTATTCTTGTTGGAGAGCATTCTAGTGCAATTAAGAAAAGTTGCAGTCAGAACTCCTGCTTTTCCTATAGAGAATGAGTGGTTCCAAAGAAGGAAGTAATTGTAAATGCCTAAGATTTATCAGATTGGAAAGGAAAGTTCTAAATCTCTCTTCTCTGATAAATTATAATAGCTCATTAAAAGTAATTTACTCCACAGTAGGTGCCATAAACTGCAGGGCTAAGTTTAAACTGAACCCCTGCTGTAGTGTGAAGAGCTCTGGGAGGCTTCACATATTAAGGTAAACTCAAGATAGCAGCCCAAGATTAAGAAAAAGGAGTAATCAATCAATCAACATTTATTAAGTGCCTACTATATGCTAAGTATTATGCTAATCTTTGGTAATAGAAAAAAAAAAACACTAGAAGGGAGTAAAGGGCATCCTAAAATGACTACTTTAAGATTATTTATTTCTAAAGGGTATTTTGAGTTTATCTTGGTTAATTTAAAAAACTGGCTGAATTGTGTGAATGTCCTTTTGTTCACAACAGTTATTAGAAAGGACATCACTTGCAAGCACTTTGGACATTGCAGAGTGCCATTTAAGAGCAACTATGCTGGGTCACAGAGAAGTAACTCTCAAATGCTTTAGGCACCTGATCATAGAACAGGTTTATTGTAGTCATAATAGCTACATATTTTTTCACAAATTTGGGAGAACTCATAATTGTCTTATACATTGAAAGGATGGGTGTTTTAGAGGGAAGCAGAAAACACAGATTATTAAGTCTGGAACTATATCTGAAAACGATTAGTTTCCTTCCATATCTGGTGAGTATGGGGTAGGCAATTAACAATTATTTTCTCAGTTTTCATCCTCTATGAAATTGAACCAAAGAACAAGTTTTGAGGGAGGTGTAAACTTGGAAAGTGATAACTGTCAAGTTAGTTACATGCAAATATGACTCATATCAACCAAGTAATCAATCAATATTTTTTAAGTACCTATGTGCCAGTCAATGTGCTAAGTACTCATGATTCAAAAAGAAGCAGAATGATAGTCTTTTGTCCTTAAGGAGCTTATAATATCATGGTGGAGACAATACACACACACACACACACACACACACACACACACACACACACATACCCCACACCCAGAAAGTTACATACAAGATAAATAGGAAATATTTAACATAGGGAATTAAGAGGGGACGAGGAAGGCTTCTTCTCGAAGGTGGGATTTTAACTGAAATGTAAAAGAAGTTAGTGAGGTCAGTAGGTGGAGAAGAGGATGGAGATTATTCCAGACATGGACGAAAATCAGAGAAAATGTCCAGAGTCAAGACATAGAGTGCCTTTTTCCTGGAAAAGCCAGGAGGAAGATATGACTGGATTGAAAAGTATATGTTGGGGGAATAAGGTATAAGAAGACTGGAAAGGTATGAGGGGGCTAGATTATGAAAGGCTTTCAATGCCAAATAGAGTAATTTGTATTTGATCCTAGAGACAATAGGAAGCCACTGTAGTTTATTGAATGGGTGGAAGGAATGACATGATTGGACCTGTTTCAGGAAAATAATTTTAGTGATTGAATAGGGGATGGATTAGAGTAGACTGAGGCTTGAATTAGGTAATTCCCCCAGTAGCCTATTGCAATAATCCAAGTGTGAGGTGATGAGGGTTGTACTCCAGTGGTGGTAGTGTCAGAGAAGAGAAGGGGGTATATTGGAGAGATATTGCAAAGGTAATATTGACAGACCTTGACAAGAAATTGGAAATGATGGGCGAGAAAGAGAATTCCAGAATGATTCCTAGATTGTAAACCCAAGGGAATGGTAGGATTCTGTTGCCCTCTATAGTAATAGGGAATGGAAGAAAGGAGAGGGAGTAAATGGTAGAAATATGAGTTCTGTTTTAGATATAATTGAGTATAAGGTGTCTATTAGACTTCTAGTTAGAGATGCTTGATGTTGGGGATCAAGTTGGAGATGCAAGACTGGAGATCGGCAGAGAATTTAGGGCAGGGCAGTTAGTAAATTCATGAGAGCTGATGAGATTGTAAGGTGAATTAGTACAGAAGGAGAAGAGAAGAGGGCCCATGACAGAACCCTGAGTAACACCAACAGTTAGAGGAAGTGATCTGGAAGAGGATACAGCAAAAGTGCTAGAGAAGGAGTGGTAAATTAGATAGGAGAAAAGCCAGGACAGAGTGGTGTCCAGAAAACCTAACATCGTGTGAAATATGGAGCTAAAAACACAAAACCATCTAGAGTTTCTAAAATCAATGAAATAACAACAAAAAAAAACCATTATTACCACAATTTTACAAAAATTACTCTAGTGTTTTATAAAATGGTAACAATTTAGGAAAGTCTCTCACTAAAACATATACTACTTTATTTCAATAGCATTTCTGAAGTACCTACTGTGCACAGAAATCTGTATTATATACTCTTGCATATATTTCATATATTTATATGAACACAAATAGTCATTGAAAAAGCACCAAACCTTCCAGATTATTTGTACTTAGAAGACTCCTTATGAGGAAAACACCATGAGTTGAGACCAGAGCAAACCAATTTTTGATTTTCCTACTTTTCCTGGGATTTTCTGAAATGAAACTTTGCCTTTTCTGCTTTGTATGCAGCGACTCACACATATTCCAGTGTTTTATGGCACATTCCACATGTTTATCTAACCTATTGTTTATCATAAAACCCATTAATGCTGATGACCAGCAGGACTGCATAATCTCAGTGTTTCTATGATATCTGCTAATATTAATTCCTGTAGGACATTGGGGACCAGTACAAGCAGGTTTATGGGTCTGCTGCCATGATTGCATTAAATAAAAATGAAGACAATTAGCTTTATTCATGTTTAAGATTTGGAGGCATTAAAACAACTCCAGGACGCTTTTTTCCCCATGAATTTGCACCAAATAAACATCATTTTTATTCACCAGCATCCTGACTTGAGAAGATCATCTGGAGAAACCACTTGTTTTGAAATTGGGCTTGTTGTTCAAATCAACATTGGAATCAATATTTTTCTTTAAATTGGTCCATTTTGTCTTTGAACCATGGTGTTACAATAGATCCTACATATCACCATCATTCTTGTTATTCTTAAATTAAAAACTCTTAAGTTTTTCCAGGAAGTATACTCAGAGAAGAGCCTTTAAGTGACTCAGCCATCACAGAAACAGAATTCAGTATTCTATGATTGATTCACATCAACAATACAACTGACAACATGAAAGTTATTTGGCAGATAAAAGCAGTGACCACATGCATGCCCAATATCAGAATTGATAGTATGAAGCTGAGCCAAATGAAAGTGATACTGTTAAAGTCAGGTGTCACTTTATGTCAGGGTAGATTGTACCTCCCCTTGTTACCTGACACAGCTACAGCTGGAATCACTTGCCCATTCTGATGTATCATGCTTTTTAAAAAATGCTTTCTTTGTAGTCAGAAGTCAACATCAATTTAAGCAGTGGATGCCTATCTAGAATTCTAGGCCATTGGCTGTACCTTGATAGCTGAAAATAAAAATATTCCAACTATAATATAATACCATTAGCCCTTTTTGGATAATGTCTGACACTTTGTACAAATGTTTGTTGCTGATGAACTTGGCAGAAATTGAGACTATTTTTCCGTCTAATATGGTCTTATAAACTTTTTTTCCTGAAAGACAATGATTTTCCAGTAGTAGGAAGACCTCCCACTAGCCTCATGGTATGTAGGCTTAGCACTCCATTTAGGTTCAGGAAAGAATTTTTGCTTATTTCTTTAATGTTTAATTTGTTGAAGCCTGAAACATGACATCTAGTAGATGATGCTCAAGAGAGATACAAGAAGTCGCTCTTTTCTATCATATATTGCAACTCAGCATCATGTATTGAATTAGCTTCCTAAGTCTACTGCCCACTTAAAGTGACATAATATATTCAACATTACAATGCAATTGAACCAAAGGGGTATTAACTTTATTCTCCTTCCTCCCTAAGATGACCTGGTTAGTAAAAACAAAACTATACTGGAAAGAGGGTGTAATGCTTTCAAAAGTAATCTTATCTCAATGCTGGTAGTTAAAGAGCTAAGCTGACAGATTTCTTTTCCAGTTTTCTAGGCTTGCAGATTTTCTTTAATATTCATTCTGAGCTGTATATCTTGTGTACGGTGAGTATTATTTAGTTTCTCCAAAGGGAATTTATGTAATAATTTAGCTGATCCTTGCTTCTGCTCAGTTAGCTAGCTTGGATCAGTGGATTACAAAGATCTTAGACTGAAGACTGGATGAAAGCCTGTTTATGTTTGAGCACACTGATGATGGATTATTATGCAGAAGGAAAAGCAAAGGAAGAAATGTAGATTTGATGTAATCAACAAACTTTAGATAAGTAGTGCATATTTTAAAAGGCCACAAATTCCCTTTAAAACTTTTTATGGGGACAATTCTGTGAGGATTATTCATGTAAAAATCTTCAATTAGTTGAAGGTCAAAAGATTGAATATTTAATCAAACCATTCCTAATATGATATACTTGAAAGCAAAATTTAAAAAAAAAAGCTTTAAATTTCCCACTATTGTTAATGCTCAATTCCTTTACTTCTTTCTTCAAAAGATGTCTCCTTTAGGGTAGTTTTGCTGCTCACTAAGAACTCCATTAGAATCTAGAAGGCCGAAATTCAAATCAGTTTATTTAGTAGTGAATTTGACACCTTTAGGGAAAGGACCAAGTTATGAACATTTTCTGAGTCTGCCACAATATTTAGTATGCCTGACAGATAGTGGATAGTCATTTTGATCTTGTTGATCTGAATTACACTACTACAGAAAAAAACATAACTATAATAAACAGATTGGACTTTGTCCCAAGGCACCGTCTTTGGGCTATGGAGGCTGTTTCCTTCTTTTGGTAATCTGAAGACTAATATCTTGGTGTCTTGTACCTTTGAGTCATCTCCTGGCTTTTGCCATATGTTGTACTGCTACTCTTTTGCCTCCCCTTGAACTAACATCTACCATTGTAGTGTCCCTGTACTAGTACCTGGCCATCCTAGTACCTCTGTAAGAAATGTAGGCTAGACTGTCTTGAGGTATGTCACCTTCTTGCCTGGTCCAATTGCAACTATAGTTATATTACCTTCTGTGCACCTCTTCACTATCCTCCCTCCCTATCAATTGTTTTTGTCACAGATGAAAGCAATCCTTGTCATTTCTTCAGTGG
This sequence comes from Pseudochirops corinnae, assembly GCA_028646515.1. Lineage (NCBI taxonomy): Eukaryota > Metazoa > Chordata > Mammalia > Diprotodontia > Pseudocheiridae > Pseudochirops > Pseudochirops corinnae. Next base: position 199,254,606 of record CM053588.1, read on the forward strand.
AATGATTTATGAGACACATAAATTGAGATCTACCCTCAACAAAATAAAACAAAACAATACAGCTTAGTAAGAGAAAAAGGAAAACCTGTGGAAATCAGTTAGTTTATACCACAAGGATTAGTTGTAGGTCCCTTGCCTTAACAGCAATTTTACAAAAAAGTTCTATATGACTACAATTCATTTTTGAAGTTATCTGTAGATTTCAATTACTCATATTTCTTATGCCCTGTTATTATGAGATAACATTATTATCCACTTACTGTCAATCTGAAAAATCCAACCACCAGAAGAAAAAGAAATACACAGACATTTTAAAATGCTTCATAGAGACTGCAAAGCTATGAAAAAATGGAAAGTAAGAATTAAAAAAAAATACCTGTAATAACTTAGATCAAACTTCTTAGCACAGAAACATTTTCTGAAATAGATTAACATTTGAGGAGAAAGGTTGGGACCTACTTTATCATGGTAGGTTTACTTATCTATGCTTCCACTTAATTTAAAGCTTACATAACCAACTGGGCCAACTTAGTCTCACTACAAGAAGATAGTGAAGGAAGTATATCTTGGCAATTTAAGAACCTTGTCTATATGGATATCCTCATTCATTGCTCATCTGCAATACCAATTTCACCTCTATAGAATGATTTGACTACCTTTCTTCTTTCAAATGCATATTCTAAGCTATTCTTTCTTGAAAAATCAAATTTTTCTTTGCTAAACCTCTTCTAGATTATTTTGAGATGTCACAGATTGTCAATTTTTAACCTCTTTTCCCAACTTCCCATTTTCCCTTCTAATCTGTGATCAATGGATAACAAATGATAATGGCAATATTGTGCATTGCAATGACAGAACACTTCTAATAGTAACAGAAAGAATACAGTTTTGTCCAGGACCTTACTACAAAAAGTCTATACCCTTTTAACATTCTTGAAGGCATTTCTCTTGTAATTAATATGACAAACTCATTTTTAAGAGCAGTTTGCTTTTAACCTAGGATGATTACTCCCCTAACGTTTTACTTTAAATATATTTTCATAACATGAGGGACACACACAGAAACATACACACACACAGAAAAAAAATTAGTTATCTGTTCCTCACCCCTCTGTTTTTTTCTTTATTCATTCTATAAATACTTGGAAATCCTACTATTTGTGTGTTAGCTCAGGGATGGGAGACACAAAGAAGCAAATAAACAACAATGCCTTTCTTCTAGAAATTAGTATAGGAGATAAGATACACACAAATCAGTATATCACAGGGCATAATGTATGATACGTATTCTAAGAAAAACTATGAATAAATGCTAGGATACTTCAGAGGGAAGAGGGTTCACTTAGATTCTGGGAATTGTAAAAGATTTCATAGCACTCCGTCTTGACAGAATTATAAGATTCTGAGAAGTTCACCTAAAGATGGAGTATTCCAGGGGGAGAGCATAACAAAGACAATAAAAGCTAAGGCAATAAAATTAAAAAAAAATAATTTTAAAAGGTAGATAATATAGTTTGACCATAGTATTAGACTTGTGTTGGAGAATGGCATAGTATCAGACTGACCAGGAAGATTTGGTCCAAACTGAACAGAGTCCCCAATGCTAGCCTCAGGGGTTGGACGTCATTTAGTCATTACAGGAGGTGGTTGCTGTTTTGTTTTGCTATTGTTGCTATCATTTTAGCAGGAGAGAAACATGACCACAGATAAATTCAGGATGGATTAGTATAAGAAATGACTAGGAGCAGCAATGCCATCTGGATGAATTCAAGTGAGATGGACTTAAGGTATCATGGTGACAGTAAGAGACCAGAGTAGATTTAAGAAAATTTGGGAGAGTAAGATTAGCTAATTCACTGACTAATTGGCTATCAGGATGACGGGGGAGAAATAAAGCAATGGGTTAGAAATTTCAAATCTAAGTGACTAAATAACTAATAGTGCTCTTGTTGACAAATAGGGAAGTCAGGTCACAATTTATTCTTCTATGAAAAGTCTCTCCTTAGAAGACATCTAGGCATTTCAAAATCCCAGAATCATAAGATCTCAGATTCTAAAAGAATTCCGAAGTCATTTAGCCCAATTTATATCTAAGAAAGAATCCCTTCTACAATAGTATAAATGGAAAACCAACAATTATTGCTTGCTAATTTCCACTGAAGGGACACCTCCTAAGGAAGTCCATGCTATTTTTTAGACAGCTCTAATAATTAAGGATGATTTTCTTACTTTTAGAGTAAAGAGCCATGTGTAGTTGCATATACAATTAACCACAGGATGCAGATTAGAAGAGGTATTCAATAAATTCCAGTAGCTTCCAATTGCCTCCAGGATAAAATACAAAACCCTCTGTTTGGCATTCAAAGACTTTCACAACCTAACCTCTTCCTACCTTTCCAGCCTTCTTATACATAACTCCCTACCATATACTCTTCAATCCAGTGACACTGTCCTCATGACTGTTCCAGGAAAATGATACTCCATGTTTTGGCTCTGGACATTTTCTCTAGTGTCCCCCACACCTGGAATCCTCCCCCTTCTTATCTCACCCTCCTGCCTTCTCTGGCTTCCTTAAAAAAATCAATTAAAATACCATCTTTTCCAGAAAGCTTTTTCTAATTCCTCTTAATTTTAGTAGGGCCTTTTGTCTTTTAATTATTTTTTGTCTCTTTTTTTTTTTTTTGAGGGGAAAAGGCAAGGCAATTGGAGTTAAGTGACTTGCACAAGGTCACACAGCTAGTAACCATGTCAAGTGTCTGAAGCTGGATTTGAACTTAGGTTCACTGACTCCAGGGTCAGTACTCTATTCACTGTACCATCTAGTTGTCCCCTAGCCCCCCTTTCAATTATTTCCCATTATCCTGAACATAGCTTTATTTTATATATAGTTTTTGCTTATGGTCCCCCTCCCCATTAAATTGTGAGTTTCTTGAAGACAAAGACTATCTTTGACCTCTTTTTGTATCACAAGCAATTCAAATAGTTCCCAGAACATAGCTGGTGATTAATAAATGCTTATTTACTGACTGACTTTTCTAGGTAAACTATATTCATTTTTTCATTGTTATTGACTTTTTTAGGCAAAATATTTTCATCAATATTTTCATTGTGCACAAAGCATTCCAGAGAAAATAATGGGACTGGTCTTGCAGAACTTAACAATTCACATGAAAGGAATCATGCACAGGCAATGTGAGGTTATAGTGTTTTTATTATGTAGCCAGCTTCAAGAATCAAGAATATTAAAAACTACTCAGTCCTAGAATTATGTTTTCCATACATTTTAACTTCTTATAGGTTGAAAGAGAAAAGCTGTATTCAACACTAATTGGAATTGACATTACATTTCGGGAACCAGTAATTTTATACTATGATTATAATTATTATCTCATTCTTATAATTTTGCTTGAATTCAGATAGAAATGATCCTGGGATAAGTCACTTTCTTATTGGTCTTCTTCTACATATGAATATTAATAATTTGAGAGACAGATTCATACAGCAGAAAGAGAATTGGTTTCTAGAATGAGAAGAAGTGGGGTAAAATCTTGCCTTTGATGTGTGTATGGGGAAGTAAACAGAAATTTCATATATAAATGTATACATACACTTATATGAGTATGTATACCCACATATACATGTATCTATATACATCTATACACACGTGTGTGTGTGTGTGTGTGTGTGTTGTCCACAAAGGTTATGTGTATCCACATTAGTCTCAATGTAGCTCATAGAGAAGTGATGTTTCTAGAGTTTTCTCCAAGACTGGGTTTCTCTAATCTCAACAGGTTGGAAGTATAGCAGCTACTTAGGGGTCAGTCCTACTATTGAATGCCATAAAAGCTTTGACCTGCTTCATTTTTGATCTTAATGAGTTTGCCCCTTCTTAGGCAACATGGTGGCCCTCCACTCCTAGGGTACCATATTGGTTCTAGAATTGATTAGGAGCACTCAATTAACTTTATTCCAACCGAAGCTCAAAAGTCTCCAACTCAAGAGATTCCTAGGCTTCAGTCTTCCTCAATAGTAAGGATTAGAGGAATTTGATATCACACTTGGGTATTATTTTATGTTTAATATTTTGTGGGCTACGTATGTGACACTAAAATATTCTTTAAAAATTGAACAGAAGTATTGTGATATAAGCTCATTGCCTAAAACTCACTGAAAACATCTGAGGGACAACCACAATAACAGGAAGGAAGTCAAGGATTATGATATATACCTCTTCTTGTTTCCACATATTTTAGTTTTCTTTCCTGGCTTCCTATGGCTTCAAAGCTATATATATCTTAGAAATCGTAAGAATTTGATACAGTGGTATCAAGTTAAAAAAAAACATTCTTGGTCAATTCTATGTTTAAACAATGCTGGATGATTTTTCTCCTCCAGTAATAATGTTCCACTACCACAACACAGTTTATTTGTTGAATTCTCAAGGACATTCTGACTTCTCCATTTGGTCTCTGTTAACTTACATAAAATAGTGAGGAATTGTTCCGACTAGGGGATCATGTCTGGGTATTTGATAGGCATCACATTTTTAAAACCTGCAATAATGTGTTGTATAGTTTCTACTATCCCTTTACACAATCTATATTGATAAACAAGTCTGAGCTCAATAAAAATATTCTGCTTTTAATGATCCTGAATAATTATAATAATTTCAGACATGATTTTACTGATATAGAAAATGCTTGGTGAGAACTGCAAACCCCCTCCCCCCCCCCCGACACAGATCAGCAACTGCTCAGCAACTTAAACACTTGCCTAGGACCTTGAGATTGTAGTGACTTGCCCAGGATCATATAGACATGATTGTCATAGATAGGACTTGAATCAGGGCTTTCCTGATATGGAAGATGACATTCTTCCATTTTTGTCTATCATATTCATCATCTTCAACATGATGATGATGATTTTATTGGTTTTGATATGAATTATTCAAGGGAGTACCTATATTTGTAAAAGCACAGGTCCAGTTTGAATACAATACTATTGTACTTCCCCCTCCTCCATTTTATACTCATATATCCACCTTTATAACCATCAAATTTATTACTTATAGCTATTGCCCCCTAAAAGTTGTAGGAACAACATTCTGAATGACTGAATTCTGTGAAGTTCCTTTTGTGAGAACTCTAGGGAGTAACAAGATCTTTTGTATATGTCCTGTATACATCCAATTGTTCATAAAACTTAAGTATTTTATACCAGAGTTGTCTTATTTACTATACCTTATATAATATAATGGAAATTGTATTAGATTATATTTTCTCCATTACAGTTTTTTCCTATCCCTTTAAAGTTGGAAAGAGTATTCAAGATTGATTACCAATGAGAAAACTTGAATTTCTAAGTGATTAAATATATCTAATCAATTTTTTAAAACCACAAGGAAAAAAAAGGTTTAATACCTTTAATACCTTTTCCTTTACATATCCAACATAAACAAAATGTGGTAGGCAATGATCCAGGGGGCTATAAAGATTTTATTATCACTTTGTTGGGATGAACGCTCTACCATCCTCCTAGTTCTAATCCTAGAATTCAAACTCAAAGCAATAAACTTTTAATGCTACCTCACATTTTTTCAATATCCTCAACACAATTATATACTAAAATCCATGCAAATGAGCATATTGATCCAAAGTTAAATAGATCCTGAGATTGTACCATGATGTATAACGTTAAATTAATATTTTTGAGAAAATAATTATTTTTGTATTTAATTCACAAATGAAAAATTCTTAATTCATGCTTGTCTTCAAACATACTCATTTTTTAAATCATCAGTTCTTGGCATGCAAGATGAATAGTTAAGTGAGATTACTAAAGGAGAAAATGACACTTAGAAAGCTGGAGTAATGGAAAGTTTTAGTATACTCTTCCTGAAGCCTTCCTAGCATGAAGAAATTATCTGTTCCAGAAACCAAATGAATATTGTAGACTCTTCCTTGAACTCATCATTTTACATTTGGGTGGTAATAAATATTATGTTGCACCTGAGCAACTCCAATTTTGAAAAGTATTTATTGGAAGTGGTGCCAGAAATGTACCAATGGCTATCACATCCCTATATACCTAATGAACATATTTACTTTGTAGAAATGGGGAGGTGAACAATAGAGAAAAAGATAAACATTTATATAGCACCTACTGTGTTCCTGGTGCTTTATAAATATTATCTCATTTGACCTTCACAGCAACCCCGAGAGTTGGGTTCTGTTAGTATCCTTATTTTATAGTCAACCATAAGTGACTTGTCCAGGGTCACACAGTTAGCAAATGCCTTAGGTGGATTAGTTTTTCATGACTCCAGGCACAAACATTCTACACTTATATAAGTTTTCTTATTATTAGTCAATCAATATTTAAGTGCCTACTATTTCCTGAGCACTGTGCTAAATGCTAGACCCACTGTGCTAAGCATGAGAGACAATCTCAATCCACATTATTGAGAAAAAACACAAATATAAATGCTAGTCATAACAATATTTTTCAATTAGTGGAACAATATAAGTGAAAATGATGGTAGTATTAATAATAAAAATGAAGGAAAATCTGGCTTAAGTAGCATTTATTAAGTCTATTGAAAAGCCTTTGTGAGCATTTACTATCTAACAATTTTGATGCTTGAAGTGATGGTCTTAAAGTCCAAGGGCCCACTGAATCATCAAAGATGAAACTAGAATAGGGTTTGTGCTAAATGCTTTACTGTATCCTCATTTTCAAAAATTGAAAAGTCTCCATTAACCAAAATAAACAAACATA
>CM053588.1:199261882-199319972 GCA_028646515.1 Pseudochirops corinnae
AGATGAGTTGTTTAGGGAAGACAATTGTAGTATAAAAATGAACAAATTAAATAGAAGTCATACTTTCTATTTGAAAATTTTGAAAAAAATAGAGATCAGAACTCCTGGTCATATTCAATCTCATTATTTCCTGAAGTAACAGACAACCAGGAGACTTTTTCGATTTCATACTAATTTTGATGTTTAAAGAGTTAAAAAAATAATAAAAGTCATGTGTGAATTCACTAGTTCAATATCTTTTTGACATGACAGATAGTAGAAAATGAGGAGAAATTATGATTGTACATTAAGTGAGCTTCTCCCAATATCTTAAACTAGTCCTGAGTGTATATTAAACATATAAGGAAGTTGCATTTACTCTTTCAGCCTCTGAGGCTTAAAATCCCTCAGCAGGTTCCTGATTCAGGCCCCTAAATTGGACCCTGAGTGCCTGAAAGAGTCAATTAATCTTCCAAAGCAACTAATTTACATCCAAGGAGTAGCTGAAAGAGTGGACAGTGAAGAAGAGTAGGAAGTAGCTTTTCTCAATAATCACTACCCCTTGACTTTGCCCAGGGCAAAGTAGTGAATAAGAAGAGTTTGTCATTGGCATCCTCCCACCTCCTTCTCCTGCTGCCCCGTATCTCTAAGTCCATCTCAAGAGGATTTGGAGCCTGGGGAAAATCACAGTCATTCATGCTAGCCCTGCAGCATTTTATCTTCTTAAAATCTGGTTCAAATGAGCATGAGTGGCAGTCTTAAAGAGGAAAAGAAGTCACAATAGAGCAGCACAAAGAATTAAATGGAAGGCAAAAAAGAAGTCCATTTTTATTTGTCTGGATACAGAGTAATTGTTACTGACAGGCTGCATGCTTATAATCCATTTGTATTACAGTAGAATATAAGCCATTTAAGGGTAGAGACGGCTTTGTTTTTTGTCTTTGTATTTTGAGTACCTAGCAAAATTGTAGTCGAAACTATTATAGTAGAAACTAAATAAACATTTGTTGAAAGGAATTAAATATGTCTTAGAAATTTTGGAGAAACAGTTCATCAAGTCATTTTATCCCACTCAGAACTACCTCCTTTGGTCTTTGACCATCTGCTCCCTATGCTTTTCCCATAAAATGAAGGACCCATGATAACTGATCTACTTCCTGGTGTCTCAGATATAGCTCTATCACTCTTTCATTTATTTAACCAAGATGTATAACTGCATTTATAAACATCTTTCTAGGAGTCTACACTATAATATAGAGCTTGGATCTACCATGCCCGATGATGTCTCACATCCCAGATGTGTACCTTCATTATTATCTTCCCATTAAAATGCACCTATATCAGATATCAGCTGTTATATAGAAGGAAAGCAACATTTGTGAACTTAAGATGTTGATGCTTTATAATAGCCTAATACAGAGGTTCTTAAATTGTGTATGTGTGTGTGTGTGTGTGTGTGTGTGTTATGGACCCCTTTGCAAGTCTGGAGGAGGCCTTCTAAGAATAATGTTTCTACTCCCCCCCCCAAAAAAATCTAAATTTCAGCTAGCGGTTAATGACAAATAAAGATGCTTTTGTTGTCATTTTCATCCAAGTACTCACAGGATTGTTGTGATGATCAAATGAGTTAATATTTGTAAAGTGCTTAGCACAGTACCTGACACCTACTAGGCATTATACAAATACTTTCCCCTTCCATTTCTTTCTCTTCCCTTCTCTTCTCTTCCCTTCTCTTTCTTTCCTTTCCCTTCCTTTCTTTTCCTACACTAGATCTGTTTGATTTGAAAAAGGAACCAAGATTTATCAACACAGGCAAAGAAATTTGGATTACTTATAAGGGAGAACTTTTTACATAAAGGTTATTAGTAACTAGATTAATAAGCTGGCTTGCAGAATATTTTTATTGAGGGTCTTCAAAATACAATAGGTCAAATTTATAGGGGATATAAAAGAAATAGTTCAACTACAGAAATAAGTGATCTTCTGAAAAATAATGATGACTGATGTAATAGTTTGTGATTTACTTTCACATGTCACACAGCTAACAAATATCAGAGATAGGATTTGAACTGAGGTTGTCCTGGCTCCAAATCTAGAATTCTATCCACTATAACATGCCTCCTAGAATTAATGTAGATCCCTTTGCAGACAATGTTTTAAGTCTTAAAACAGCTTTGAGAAGGAGATACTACTGGTTTTGTCACCATTTTAGATTGGATAAAGCTGACTTGGTCACATTTAGACAGTCAGTAGGAGAGACCATATTTGAACTCTGGTCTTTTACACTGGAAGTTAGGCATTCTATCCCCAATACTATATTAGGCTTCCTACTCTTCTATTACCATAGCACTTAAGTAATAATTTTCATTGTTTCTGTTTCTTTATCTTGAATATGATGGAAACAATATTGTCCCTACAACTCTCATGTGAATGTTATAAGACTAAGAAAGCTAATGAAGAGAAAAAATACTTTGAAAGACAATTATAAATTACAGTTTCCCTTTATCCCCCAAACATCTCCAACAAGCAGATAGAGGTTATAAGAAGAAAACAAGATCCTTAAGGTAGTTATTGAAAAGTCAGCCAAACTTTAAGATCCCTTAACTGCACAACTTATTTTGATTTGTTTAACCACAGTATGATCATGAAATAATTTATCACAGAGACAGGATTCTTTTGGAAGGGACATTTAAAGTTCTCCTCCTTCTCTATCTCCTCCTCTTCATCTTCTTCTTCCTTCTTCTCATCTTCTTCCTCTTTCTTCCTTCTTCTCAAGTGCTACTTAGAAGGCCATGAGATAAAGGCAAACTTAGGAAACCTGATTCAAAGGTATTAAGAATACACTTTCCCAATTTAATTATTTACTTTTATCCCCAAATATGGTATTTGAAACTATTTTAATCTAATTTTTAAAGCAACTATATATAGTTTCCAAATGTCCATTAACCCTGCATTCATTAGACTGCATTTCTTTTTTTATCATGCATTGAGAGAGCCTATTGTATTTCATTCAGCAAGGGAATATGATTTTTTTCTCCTTTTTCTTCAAAGTTTATAATGTAGTAGATTTGTTTTACTTTCTGAATTTACATAGAGACAAATGTGTGTTTGGGAGTTATTCTTTTGGAGCCCTTTCTTTATCAGAGCTAGAGGATTATTTCTAAATGTAGACGTTAATATACCTTGCCAGGTTGCAAAACTCACAGTGAGAAAAACTGAAAAGTATTACTGGACAATGAATATTTGCTAGTAGTGAGACTGAGACTAGTGGATTACAGTTAATCAGGCACCCACACCAGTTGGGCATTCTGGAATGACAGGGATGTCAGAATGCCTAAGAAGGGGTGAATGAGCCCAGATCAGAAATAGTTCTGGTCAAAGCTTCGGTGCTAATCATTGAGGGATCAGGTCTGTGAGGCATCATTTCTAGAACATGAGAGATAGGAAAACTCAGTCTCTTAAAAAAAATACAGGAGCCTATGGAAGATGTTAATCTTGGAAGATAATATACAGATAATCTAGTTTAAAACCCTCATTTTACAGATGGAGAAAAGAAGGCCCAGAGAGCATAAATTATTTGCCCAAGATCACACAGCAATAACAGTCAATAAAAAATAATATTTGACATTTATATAGAATTCAGTGTTTGCAAAGTACTACATATGTTATCTCATTTGACCACCCTACACCCCCTCCACACCTCCGGTGGGGTAGATGCTATTATTATCTCTATTTTATAGAAAAGGAAACTGAGTTACAGAGTAGTTAATTGACTTGTCTAGGGCCACATACTAGTAAGTGTCTGAGAAAGGATTTGAACTTATGTCTTCCTAACACTGAGTCCTATATTCTATCCACTGTGCCACCTAACTGCTAGCTAATAAAGAATAGCATGAAAATCATGAACCAAATCTAGAAAACATATATTAATTTTCATATTTCTTTGAAAAGCTGCTGGTTCCTCTCACCAAAATGATTTATTTCATCTACCTAGTGTGTATATATTTTGTGTATATTTACATATGTCATTGTTATCTCACTTGAAGAGGAGGAGACATCACTTCATACTCCTTGAAGGTAAAGAGGTAGGAGAGACACATTCCCTCCTGGCTCCTCCCTAGGTTTCTAGGTTCCTGAGGGCCATGGCATTACTTGGTATTCCATAATAGCCTCATAACATCTTCATTACTGGGACCTCACCTCCCCTGCTACAATAAATGTTTGTTGATTGGTTGATCAATTTTGGTTTTTAGTCTCTCCAGCACCTAATATGGTGCCCATCATATGATAGCTGCTTAATAAATTCTTCCCTTGTTGAGTGATTGCTTGATTTAATCTAAGACTTAAATGATTTGACTCTAGGGACTGAGTAAATTTTCTTTTGATAATACTCATATTCATGGAAATATATCAAGACAACCCAGAGTCTTAACAAATGTCTGTTGATTCACTACAAGGAAATCCAAGGTGTTTTCTTCAGGGTATTCTCTTCATCAAAACCCACTGTATTAAATGACCTGAAAAATTAAGTACCATGCAAAGTAGGATTAGCTCAGACATCTCAACCAATTGGTAGTATTTGATAAATTATATAATGAATCTCTCAAATGTTTATGAGATGTCAAAACTAATCTTGTTTTACAGGTGGTAAAACAAGACAAGGAAAGGCAAAACTTTTTCTCTGGATTGTGGTTTCAGAATTTAAAGTCAGAAGGCTTTCCAGTTTCAGTGTGACTTCAGGTAAATTACAGCCTTTCTGTGCCTGAAACTGTCTCTTCCCTAAATAGAGGTATTAATCAAATTACCAAACTCAAAGATGATGAGGATCAAATAAAGTTAGCTATTAGTATTATAAAGGAATATTGTGAAAGCCTCATTAAAAAGACATCATCATCATCATCATCATCATCATCACAATTTCCCAATTTGTCACTGAGAGAACTAATCTCTAATCCCAGTTTCTTCATACAGTCTCTCATTTCTAAATTCATTACTTTTTACTTCTAAGTATTCTTAACTCAGGATTAAGTATAGAACTTAGAAAGAAACATGAATAATTCAGCAAATTTAACTTCTCAAATTGATGAAGATGAACCCTCACTAAAAAAATGGGAGGTAATTCTTATCTCCCTCTGAGAAGCATGGTTCCTGAATTATGGAGAATCACAGATTAGGGGAATATAAACTTTGTATCTTCCCAGAGTCCTGTCCTTGTTTAGTTCATAAATTGAATATTAGAAACACACCCAATTTGTACAGATGGACCCTAGAAAAATGAGTTGGAAAATGGAAAACCTGAAATCTTCCATTTCAAAGTTTAAATTCACTTATAAAATGCCCCAGTGAATGAGGTGATTTTTCTATTACAATGTGAGGAACAAGGTATACCCTACCTAAAAAGTAATGAGGTAGGGAACATTTTGAAATGGAAGCCCTGGAGACAGGAATAAACTTAAGTAAAGGTTCCCATGCATGCTGCAAAAATACCCATAAGTAAAATGAACTATTGCATTGTAATATAATTCTATGATTCCCAGGGTATCATCTCTAGGAGGCTGAGTTTGCAAGCAATGGATTCATAGTACCTGACAATGCGGGTGTCTAGAATAAACATATCAATTCCAGGAGTTACTCCTTTAGCAAATACAGGCAAGTAATTATGAGGAAAAGAAAATACTTTTAAAAAAATCAAGAATCTTTTGAAGATGAAACAAAACTAATTTTTTTTCTAGAAAGGTAAATATATTATAAGCATATGCATATACATATACTCCCTCTACACATGTTAGTTTATTTACTTTTCCCATTTCTAAATATAAATATGCACAATCTCTGCAAGCAACCATCCCAATACAAGCAGAACAGATCCAGAGAATAATAACTCATTGAAATTGAGGCAGTTATAGTCACATTCCTACTCCCTGAAACTGGCAGTTTCATTCTCTTGAGACAGGTGCATTTATCACATTCACAACCACAGTAAAGTGAAGTCATCAAGTAAAGGGACTCTTAACTCCCTCACTCTTCCCCAGTGGAATCACTGACCATTTTGATTATTCAAGAACATGGCTGGATCTCTAGCTCCTGTTGGTTGGAGGAAAAAAAAAGAAGGAAACTGCAAGAGATTGAATCATTATTAAAAATAGTCCAAGTACCATATGTGACTGAACAATTTGAAATTTCCTCAGAGTCTTAGACTGACATAAATAAATCAGAGCCATTTTTTCCAATGTAAAGTAGATTTGCTCCCCCCTCCCCTCCAAACATATCAATAATAAAGAAGCCTCTAGCTTTTGAAAAAGCTTTTTTGGGGTCAATGTGGGATCAATATTTTAATTTTGTTCTCACTCAAAATGCACTGCATATTTAGTTTTATCCTCAGTCTGAGAAGCTATTGGAAACATCATCCTACTGTAACTGAGTTAACTGACAGACCACACACTATATAGTGAATTGGGAGCCAACCTTGTGTTCAGATCCTGCCTCTGGCATATTCTAACAGTGATGCTTGGCAAAGCATTTAACCACTTAGTGCACCCAGAAAACTCTCTAAGATTATAAAATTGCAGATGAGTTACTGACCTGTATTGCCAGAGGGACTTTCCTCACCAGGGAGCTCCCATCTAAAATCATATGTCTGATTAAAAAAAAAATAAAGACCCCAAGGACACTGAGTAGACCACCCAAAGAAGATTTATGGGAGGATTTGTAAATGATCTGCATAGTAGAACAGGAATGGGGAGATTGTGATCTGTAACATTGGAGTTTGTATTCATTTTGAGGAGATAATAGACCCATGGGAATTTTAGATTCAGCTATTTACTATCTGCATGACTTTCGTCAAGTCACTTGATAACTTTCTTTTAGTTTTCTTACCTCCTGTCAAATATGAGGGTTGCATTAGATATCCTCTAATGTGAATCCTAATTCTAAATATATGATCCCATAGCAGTACTATGAATGCTGGAATTTTATATTGTCCTCCAATTAAAGCCCTTATAATCATTTCTATCTTGTCTTATTTAAATATATTTTAGAATATAATCACTTTCTATACAATTTATGGTATAATTAATGAATATAATAGCTTTTATGTATAAAATGTAAGGCATTAAAGTTTACTGAAATTTAAAAAATGGTCAAATCTAACTTTTTTAAAAACCATTGTCACTTTCAAGTTCTTTCATCTGAATGCATGTTTGGTCTCTGAAAAAAGTAAAATAAAAAAAAATTGGAGAGAGGTAGTGTGGCATGCTAGAAAAGATACAGGATTTGAAATCAAGCCCTGGATTTGAATATTATGCTTGTTATTTCTTGCCTTTGTGACCTGGAGCAAGTCATATAACTACCCTGGGCTTCAACTTCCTCTTCTGAAAGGTGATATACTCGTACTATATTTTCTTTTCTTATTTTTTTACTCATTTTAAACTTAAATACAAAACAAGAAAAAAAATCAGGCACGCAGCAGAACACATGAGTATTCTATATAAAACATTACATTTCCATTTCAAACTGTTTACTTTTTTTTGAAAACCGATGTAATAAATACTAATACATTGTTTTCAAAGCTCTCCAGCTTTTCTGTGCTTCTCTCTCTTCCACACAACCCTTCAAATACCTGAAGACATTGAATACATCGCTGTGAAACCTTTTATTCAAGACTAATATCTCCAGTGTCTTCAGCTAATCCTCAAATGGCATGATGCTAGGGCCTTTCACCATTCTAGTCAAACTCTTCTGCAGAGCTTACCACGCTCTCAAAGTCCTTCTAAAAAACCGACTTCTAGACCTGAACATGATATTTCAGATGTGATGTGATCAGGGTAAAGTCCAGTGAAATTGCTAACTCTCTGGTCTTAGATACTATGTACCCCAAAATCTCATTAGCTGTTGTTTTCAATGTGATGGGTTCTCATTTCACATATTTACTCCTGTGAAACTTTCAGTCCACTAAAATCCCCAGTTCTTTTTTTCAGAAAAAAACAAAACAAAACATCTATCCATGCCTATCCCATTTTAGGTTTGTGAAGTTGATTATATTTTTTTAACCAAATTCTAAGACTTTACATTTTTCCCTATCAATTTTCATATTTTTATATCAGATCAAACATTCTAGATTTTGAAGATATTTTTGGATCTGGATTCTACATACAATATGATATTTATCCTTCCTTTAGTCATCTGTGCCATCTGTATATTTGTTTAAATGCCATCTTTACCTTAGCCCAAATCATCAATAAAAATATTATCCAGCACAAAGCCAAGAACAGATCCATGAGGCATTCAACCATATACCCCTTTCTAAATTGATGTCTGAAAACTAACGGCTATTCCTTGGGTTTGGCTATATAATCCTTTTTTGAAATTACTTAACTGTAAAACTCTCTGGTCCACATTATGTCCACAGAATAGCATGGGAGACTTTGCCACATGCTTTGCCAAAATCTAAGTATATTATCTCTACAATAATCTTTATCAGCTTTGAGACCATGGCCAAATTCCATTTAAGCTCTTTGAACCTCTGTTTCCTTTATATGTAAAATGGGAATAATCATAAATGCAGGTCTTCTACTAAAAGGTTGCTATGCGGGTCAGATGATATAATCCATTTAAAATGCTTTGAAAAAAATACCAGAGCTCTAAAGAAGGAAGGGATATGAGAAGTCACCTCTTTTATAAATAAATGTTCATATTGTAAATTTTATAAATGAGAAAAGCAAGTATTGGGAAGGTTAAGGGATTTGGACATGGTCATATGGCAAAGTGTGAGCAATAGGATTTGAGCCCAGTTTCTGCCTAAACAGTCAGTATTCTTTGTACTATGCTTAAACATAAGCTATTATTGTTTATCAAAAAGTTATATCCAAATTCACAAATGGTTTCCTCCCTCCTCAACTTTTGGAAACTCTAAGGTTTAAAAAGTTGTTACAACTAAGCACTGAATGAGATGAGAATGAGAACTTTTCTTCAACAGAAAGATCCAATATCCTTTATTTAGACCTTCCAGAGCAAAGTTTTTCAATCATACCTGACAGTAACTTGCCAACAAGAGTATAAGGTAATAGCTTTCATGGCACCCAGTGCAGATATTCACCTTATCTTCACTCATTCCATTGGCATATGTATAAGGGAGAGAGTTCAGTCAGCTAGTTCATAAAATTTTAGATGATGAGCTGAAATAGGGCAACTGAAATTCCAGTAGACTAAAAACACTATCTCTCAGGATGCCCTGAAGTATGACTTAGAGCAGTGCAGGCTAGCTGTGAATGGAGGAAAAGTATCAGGCAATGAACTAGGTTCACATTAGGGTTGTTTCAGCTCTAATTTGGGGAGAGAGCTAATCTAAGAGGGAGAGTCTGAAAAACAATTTTACTGAAAATTATGGAACTAACTATAAATCAAAGTACACTATTCCCATGTATATAGTGAGGAAAGACCTGCTTAACTCAAAGCAATCTTTTTGGTCACCTTTGCTAAGAGAGATTATAATGCCTTTGATGTTTTTGCATTACAAAGAAGACTGGTAATACTATGTATATTAGAGTCCAAGTGTGTACTTGTTAAAATATTACTGTATATTTTTTGATTTATTAAGAACAATGGCCTCCAAAAATGCTCCTCAGTTATTTTGGACACAATAGTCCACTTTGTCTAACAGTGTCAGTTTGGCCTGTTACAGATTGAAAATACTAGGCCGCTTTTCAAATTTGTTACATCATGAAGAGGCTGTCTACAGTAGTATAACACTTGATGTTTCTTTGCTTTCAAGGCTTTCCACCTTTAACTGTCACCTTATCCATTCTGAGGTTTGAAGTCAAAAGTCTGATACTCTCTGTTAAAGAAACACTTAACTAAATAAGAGTACCAAACTCAGAAGAGAGACAACCTAGTTAAATGGAAAATAATTTACTCATATGAAACTCTAAGACTTGAAATTATTCTTCAACCCACAAAGATGTAACATGTATAAAAAACTGTACTCCAAAAATAAAAACCTAAATTTTGAAAACGTTTTCTGTTTACATCAGAAAGTATATAGTTATTCAAAGAAAAATTCATTTTACTCCCTTTCTTTTCGAAGTGCAGAAACAGTGGAACAGAGAGGATAAGACTTTTTCAAAGCCACACAGTTAGTAAGTGTCTGAGGTGGAATTAGAACACAGATATTCCTGATAACAAAAACAATATATTTACAATGAGTAAAGATTTAAATTCAATAGTATCCTTTTAATTCTCACTGTGCATTTTTGAATCACTTCTATATAAATGGTAACATGTATTGTTTTCTATTATAAGTGGATTTCTTTCTGAGTAAATAGGTATATGAAGAAGCTAAATAATTTGGGGAAAATCAAAGGCTTTGGAATATCTCTAAGTGGGGTGCTTTACTATTCCAGCTATTCTCTAAAAAACTGTACTTTTTCTGTGAAGCATAGATTAGAGATGATGTGCTCCAATACTCTCTAGATTAGAAAGGTCAAATGACTTGCTCAAAATCATACAGGGAAAAAAATCAATTAACTATTACTTATTTACAACATATTGTTTATCAGGCCCTCAGGTAGCTATGGAGATGGTGGTTGTTGAGTCATTTCAGTCCTGTCTGACTCTCTGTGATGCAATTTAGGATTTTCTTGGCAAAGATAACAGAGTGGTTTGCCATTTCCTTCTCCAATTCATTTACATATGAGGAAAAAAGAGACAAACAGGGTTAAGTGACATGCCTAGGCTCACAAAGCTACTAAGATTCTGAGACTGGATTTTATGTCAGGTCCTCCTGAGTCCTGGATTGGTGCTTTATGTAAAAAGACAAAATGAAACAGTCCCTGATCTCAAGATCCAAGTCTCAAATGAACATCTTCTGACTCTGTAGTGACTCCTTTCACAATGTGGATGTTGATTACATCAGTATTTCAATACTTGTGATGTGTGATTTTATTGGTGGGGGAGAGGAGATTCCGTTAGTAATGAAAATAAAAATTTTTTCCATGTTATAGAAAAAAAAAGACCTTCAAGAGTTACAGTACTGATGAAAAAGTACTGGCCTTCTGGCAAATCCATTAATTAACCTTGTATACCTGAGGTAGGCTGGACCTTGGACAAGCAACAACAATTCCCTTGGAGATACTGTACTCTAAGCCTTTTGAGCCTGGCAGAATTTCTCAAAGATAATACCCTGATGATGCAACCTTTGAGAACCAAGGGGATTAGCACCATACCATGATGAAATATCAGAGTAGATTGTTGTGGAAATGAATGTAAATTATCGAAGGAAAATATAACCCCCAAATACTGACCTAGATGTGGAAAGAGGCTCCTTTAAATTAATGTGTGGAGGCTTCAGTGGAAGAAAAAAATACATTGTCAAACTCAAACCCCAAATTAAAATTTATTTCAAATCTACCAAAAAGCTCCCTCCAAAGCTATGAATTATTTCTTTGTAAAATAATTTATTCAGAGATTTTTTTTTTTGGCCCTGAAAAATAGTTATCTTTTGTAACAGTAGGTTACAGATAATTACAATATTCCAAGCCTCTGAGGAATCTGAAGCCTTTAATTCATGTGCTTGGCATATTATGTCTTTATAATGACATTCAAAGACACTGGGTTCAGCAGTTTTTGCCTTTCTTTCCACTTTTCCCTATCCATTACTTTTCCCAAATAGTTTGTGTTCCATAAACTATGTAGGGCAGTTTTCTCCATAACTATTCTTAGCCCTCTAATACCAACTAGCACTGGGTTCCACAGGAATTCTATTTTAATCTTTAAATACTTTGCCATTTTAATAGCTGGAACTTAAAATTTTTGCCAAAGATGCTCTCTAACACACAAGCAAAAAGGAGTGCGAAAACTGCCTGTGATTCATTGTCAAAGGAGCAATAACAAATACATGAAATGGGCTTAATTTTTAGTTCTTCAGAAATGCCAAAGGATCTAGGGGAAAGACGATTCAGACATTTTCAGCAGGATCATCATCAAAATATTCTAATGGACTATTCTTTGAAGATATGGCACATCTTTCTTTCTGTAGCACCTCTAGCTCTACTTTTATGTCAACAATAAATATCTTTTCTTAAATTTAAGAAATCAAGTTTCCATGCCAGTTGAAGATCATCATCACTCTAGAATTAGATCCCCAAGGGACCTTAGAAGTAATCTAGTCCAAACTTCTTCATTAAATAGATGGGGAAATTGATGCTTTAGGATGGATGAAAGAGCCTAAAGTTCACTCCCAGGGAGAGGTAAACAAAGTAATGTGATAGTTTTGCCAAATAGATGATTTGGAATTCAAATACTGAAATTAGCTCTGAAATTTCATTATAGTTGATTCAGGAATGGAAAGATTTTTCTTACATAATTGTTTGGAGAATTTTGAAATAAAAGCATTTTATACACACGACATAAGAAGCATAAAAGCATTTGATTAACATTCTTTTATGCAACAAATGTTCATGAGAGCTTTAGCAATACCTTAGGTGAAACAATCCATAAAATCTTTAACTTATGCGACAAAAAGCAATAACTTAGAATTATAAGACCTTGTGTATGTAGTAATTCATAGATTACAATTTTCACAATTTTTAGATCCTCTAAAATGAATTAAACTCAACATACTAAATATGGAATCCTTGTCTGAAGAACAATGCCATCGATGAAGTGAATAATAATAATGATGAGAATAAACAGTAACTAAAATAATCAATATGTACATGTCACTTTAAGGTTTGCAAAGTGATTTATAAATATGATTTGATTTTTATCCTCACAAGAACCCTATGGAGCTTATTATTATCTCAATTTCAATATGAGGAAAGTGAGGGTAAAGGCTATGTGAGCAAGTAAAGATTTGAGGCTTGATTTAACTCGGATCTTCCTAATTTCAGATCTGGTAATCTGTCTCCTGAATGATACAGTACTGACATTGTGCTGTGAATGAAATCAGAGATGTAAGGAAGCAGTAACTAGATTCAGTTATATAATATAGATCATCCTTGGGGAGGCAAAATTATGGTGGGAATGGTTTCATCTTTTGTCCAAAAGCCACAAGAATATAATTTCATGAGATGCTTGGTCAACTAGCCTTGAAGTATTCATGATGAGTGTAATGGAGAGGGAAAAAAGACCTAAATGCAAATAATTGAAAACAATATGTTGACTTTGGTGGCAGAGGATAAGGAGTCAAAAAAAAACTTGAAAAGACCCTTCAAATTAAATCATCATATACTTAAATATTAATTGACTTCCATAGCTGGGTGTAAGGGAGAACAATGAAAATGTCTAAGAAAATATGACCCAGGATCAAGACACAAAATTGGATAAATGCTTTTAAGCTACTAAAAACAAAGACATTATGTTAGTAAGA
The DNA here is from genome assembly GCA_028646515.1 of Pseudochirops corinnae. NCBI lineage: Eukaryota > Metazoa > Chordata > Mammalia > Diprotodontia > Pseudocheiridae > Pseudochirops > Pseudochirops corinnae. The sequence continues at coordinate 199,275,225 of CM053588.1, forward strand.
GAGCTAATAACCAGTCAACCCAAGAAGATTTATTAAATGCTTACTATGTGCTAGGCACTATGCTAGGTACTAGGGTTACAAACATAAATATGAAACACTTATTGTCCTTAATGACCCTGCATACCATTGAGTGAAGGAGTATATATGCATAGAGCTGTTCAAAATATAAAGGCAATTTCTAGAAACAAGGTACTGAGAGCTGAGATAGGAAAAGGCTTCATGTAGGAGGTGGTACTTGATCTGAGTTTAGAAAGAAGTTAGAGATCATAAAAATCAGAGGAGGAGAGAGTGGATTCCAGGCATGGGAGACAATCATTAGAAATGCACAGAGATGAGTGATAAAATGTTTTGTGGGACACATAACAGAAGTACAGTTTTAATGGACAATAGAATACACAATGGAGTATAATGTCTAATAAAACAGCACAGATAGACTGGAGACAGGCTTGAAATGTAAAATCAATGACCCACATGGTCACTTTCTCAACTCTATAAAAATCTTTATGAGAATGGTTATACATGTATTAAAGCAATCTTATGGAATATATAAAAAGAAAATAGTCAGGTTTTCACAAACAATATTCTATACTAGATACCATTTTTACAGTCACAAAATTACCTGAAAGTTACATAGAAAATAAAATCCTACTGTGTCTCCTATCTACTATCTCGTGAGTATCAAAAAAGCATTTGATTCAGTAGAGCAAAGAGTAGTCTTAAAGGTGCCCCTCCAATTATGAGGATACAAATATTAAGATTATATAAGCTTTCTTCATTGACACAACGAAGGTGATTTTTCTTGAATGACTCTTTGATCAACCAAACAAGACATAAAACAGGGAGACACATGCTTTTCAAAGATGTTTGATATTATCATACATGGTGTCTAGGATAATCCTCATGGAAGAGGAATTCCCTACAAATGATGAGGTGCTCCAAATGTTCGAGTTTTTAGAACTCCTTTTGCTGAGAGATTTGAGCCCAAGAATATTATACCACCTCCTATGTGATATTTCCTTAAAATAATTTGACCCTAAACATATATGAAGAGAAAAAAAGGAGGGGGAGGGTAAAGAATATGTAATCTCTAGAACTGAACATATAGTTGGTTGCAAATCCCATTAAGATATAATTACTTTAGTTATATAAATGGCTTGAGCCAAACTTTCAAATAGACAGTGAAGTGGTCCCAGAATCAAAGAGAAGAGAAAGAGTTAAAAAGATTACTTTTTAGAAATCGCATAGTACTTTTAATGACCTTAATTTTCTCCCTCAGAAAAAAAATCCATCCCTTTAACACCAAAATATGTTTAGTGATAGTATAACATGAATACAAAGCAAAGAATGAAACAGTTTCTGATGAATCAAAATTGAAAGCTGTGAAAAAATGTAGAGACTTATGGTAGACATAATTAGGCTTTATTATAGTAACATATATGAGAAGTGGTATAAATATATCATTGAAGTAAGTGGAACAGTAACATAAGTACAATTTAAAGTGTACATACTTCACAGCTACTATTAACATTAAGGGATCTAGAGATGGGTGCCAACAATGTTGGGTGGATCCCTTGTGGAGGATTTATGAAAAAATGTGAATGACAGTCACTAAGAGTGGGAAGGCAGTGACGGGTTGCAATCTGGACTGTTAGAGAGAATGCACAGATAGAAGAGACTTCAAAGCTACCGAACCAGTCAAGTGTGTTATTCCACTGGAGTCTCCCAACAAAACTGTGAAGTTGGCAGGACAGTTATTTTCCTCAATTTTCAGATCAGGAAACTGAGGATTAAAAATTGAGGGGCTTCTTTTAGGTCAAATAAATGATATTGCAGAATTAGGATTTAATCTTTTGGGTATTTCAACATTCTTTGCACCATGTTATCTCTAAATACCTAATAAACAAATTTATATAAAATGATGATCCAACAGCCAGTTAGCATGAAGTGGTGTAGTATAAAACAAAAAAAATAGTTGTTTTAAAATGATCTGTTATGAACAATAAACTGAATTTTGATGAAGTTAAAGTTTAGAAGGTCACTAAAGATTATAACCGCTTATAAGGGGATAAATAACAAACAATTGTGGGATGAGGGTGGGGGTGTGCAGGTACTTTACAAACAAAAAAGGCAAAAAACAAATTAAATGGAGTTTGAAAAGTGTAAGCAATTTAGCCCAGAGAAAAGTAGGATAGATTCACAAATTGAAATGGCCACAGAAAAATGAAAAGGAGAAATACCAAGAGATGCTAGGAAAACAGCACAAGAACAAGTAGATGGCAATTTACAGAATGGTCTAAGAAAAAGATCAAGATTTCTATTTTTTTATAATGCTAGGCACTAGAGGACACATTAATGAATAAAGAAATAAAAGCATGCTTGGTTGCACATACATGTACATGTGAGTGTGTGTGTGTGTGTGTGTGTGTGTGTGTGTGTGTGTGTACCATCACTGCTTCAGGAGTACTGTAAAATACTATTTAGAAAGCCTGAATTATACTATGGGTGATACTACTGAGAACATGGTATAAAACTTCTTACATACATACACACAAGTATATGCGTATACATATGCATATATACATACATACAAACATGTATATATGTATGTATGTATATATATATATACATACACAAACCTATCTATATCTATCTATGTATAAATATTCTTCAGAATAGATAGTAGACAGCTAATATAAAATTTTTTCAGAATATGGTTAAAAAGATATAAAAGGTAATCAGAATGTGCAATAAACAATATAGTAATTAGTAAAATTCAAGAGACATAGCTTCTTTTCCTTCATCATTCACTCACTTATCTGTTCTGGGCTTCCTCTCACTTGCCTAAAGTAATTAGAATCCATCTTATTATGAACCTACATCTTAAGAATTTTATGTCATAAGAATTTCAGAAAAAATATTCTTTAAGCTTATTGCATTTTTTTACTGTATATATATTTTGTTAATACTTGAAACATGCTAGATTTTACAAACCCCAGTCTACTAATACCTAAATCCACAGAAGTGTTCATTAAAATCATAGAGTATGGATTATCCAAAATGCCAGAGGCAGTTTCAGATTAACCAACAGGCAGTATGAAATATGAAGGTTGCCTAGGGAATTCCCCCTCTTCGTAATGCCCAATATTTTCTCTGTTACTGAATCAAACCACCCATCCATCCATCAGAAACTATTTATTGATTTGTTGCATCATTTTTCAGTTGTATCTGACTCTTTGTGACCCCATTTGGGGTTTTCTTGGTGAAAGTATTGGGGTGGTTTGTCATTTCCTTCTCCGGCTCATTTAACAGATGAGGAACGGAGGCAAACAAAATTAAGAGACTTGACCAGGGTACCATAGCTAGTAAGTATCTGAGGCCATATTTGAACTCAGTAAGATGAATTTTCCTGACTCTAGGTCTGATATGTTGTTCATTCTGCCACCTACCTGCCTGAATAGTTGTTGTTATTGTTCAGTTGTTTTGGTTGTATCTGGCTCTTTGTGATGCCTTCTGAGGTTTTCTTTGTAAAGTTACTAATGTGATTTGCCATTTCCTTCAGCTAATTTTTACTTGTGAGGCAACTGAGGCAGACAGGGTTAAAGTACTTGTCCAGGGTCACACAGCTCATATCTGAGGTTAGATTTGAACTCAGAACTTCCTGATTCCAGGCCCAACAATCTATCCACTGTGCCACCTAGCTGTACCTACTATATACAATAGCCTATTCTATATGCCAGGTGCTGTGCTACGACCAGGAGATACAAGTTCAAAGAATAAAACAATACACATTCACAAAGAGCTTACATTATAAATATAGCCATAATGAATCCCAATCAGATATTTTCTCCCTAGGTAGCATCTAAAACTTACAACCTTTCCTCAATCAAAAAGTCCTAATATGTTGACACATCCCTTTTAGTCAATGTCCTGATGAAATGATTATTTTTAAGGTGTGAAAGACTTCAATGCCAACTTTTTAAGGGTATTTACATTTTAATGCAAGTTTCAGAGAAGGAAAGTGTAATTCAAAGGAAAGATTATCTAGTAATGCAATTCTAATGGACAATGAGTAACATTTATAGAGATATAATTTTGGCATCCTTTAATTTTGTATTCGGGCTCTTTAAAATGTTATGTTGTACAGGATCAAAAAATTTGTATTAAGTAGAAGGAGACCCTTTTCCTAACTAATCTAACATTGGTAAGGGTAGTAACATTCCTAGAGCTAGTGGTTGATTTTGAGGTATAAAAGCTTAGCCAGACCATCAGGAAATCTTTTCTCACCATACAGATGATTACAGTTTCAGGATCTGTTCAAGAGAAACAACGGCATTTCCATCATTTAGCAAAAATACTATACAAAGAGGGTTTAGAAAACCACAAGTAACACGTATCAGTGGCAGAAATCTTATCTTGATAGAAGGATAGTCTGGATTACCTAGTAGGTCTTTTCAATCTGTAGCTCCCATTATTAAGATAAATGATCGATAAGGACACAGGTGTATTTGTTAGGTACTTATTCCATTAAACATTTAACATGAGTCTTTTTAACCAGCACCAAAATGTCAAGATTCCTATCTTTTCACTAACTTACATTGTGAACATATAATAAATATACAAAATTCAAGACCAGAAACCTCCATCGTCAAAATGTGCAGAGCATGTGACAGAAATTCTGAAGATGGATGGATTCAATAAAAGACTGAATTTTTCTGATGACAATTCATAACACTAATTTTTATAAAACTGGTGGGGCTAATAGAAATACAATGAAAACCCAGAGTGGAGGAGAAGACAGTTTGTTTTTTTCTTCCTGATCTATAGCAAGCTGTGCTTTGAAATAAATCTAAGGTATTGTATGGTTAAAACAGCAAGAGAACAGTTTAATTTCCCATCAAGTCACAGTTTGGTGTGCTCCAGAGCAAATGCTCTGATTGAACATTTTAGTTGGTTGCTGATATTTCTCTTTACACGCATACAGATACACATGATCAAACAGCATGTATAAACCCCAAGGATCATTTAGAAAGGTTTTCCATGTGATTTTCAACACATATGCAAAAACTGGTCTATTTTCAAAGACACATGCACATTGGCCAAGTTTCTATATATGGGATAAATATATAAACATCCCTTACATTTTTTTCCTCCAAAAAGAAATATAAAATATACAATTAGGTTGATGAAAGGTAATGACTTATAAAATGCATATTCACAAATGTAGAAAATATAATTTTAATAAACTACCTAACTTAATGATGACAATACATACACGCATATGAATGTATATAAACATATTATTACGTATATGTGTGTGCATATATATACATGTCTATAAAGAAAAATAAATATATGTGTATAATTTTTGTATGATCTCTAGTGCTTAGCATGACATATTAAAGTAGGTACTCAGTAAGTATCAAGGGATGAATCAGAAATCAGAAAATGGCAACAAACATATTCTTCAAGAAGACAATATTAGTATCATTTAGATGCCTTCCCATCACATCAAGCAAGCTTTTGATACTGAGAAATTAAAAGTACATTGTCAATGGTATGTGACTTTAGTAGCCTCTCCTTTTTCAGCTAAGTTGAAAATCAATCCATCAACACATTCTAAACTATGATTTCTCAAGCGCAGCTTGCCTCTAAGTATACTTGATCTAATCCAGCTGTTTACCTCAACTATAAAGAAAATATTTCAGCAAAAAGGCAACCCAGAGAAAATCAACAACTATAAATTATTAAGTCCATGTGACCATTTTTCCACCTCAAAATTTTTTGAGAATAATCTACACACATGGAAGGTAACTTTGATGAAGTTTTGAGGCAAACTTTTTCAAATAATATTCTGGTACATAGTATACAATGTTTATAATCACACAATTGGCCAAAAATCAGAGAATATAGGAGTCTGTTAGACATACTTTGTTGCTATAGAAAAAGAAATGATTTAGGGAGATCAAAACATCTTCAAAGTTTTTCTTCCAGTAAGGTGGTGTTTCTCATGCAAATATCAAACTCATACAATATTTCTTAAACTATGTAACAAGAGAGACAACTATTTTCTCTGACATTGATTAATAATATCAAATGATGTCTGAAACATTAAGACCTATCAACCATTTGTATTTCCACTGCCATAGAGGATGTTTTATGAAGACTACAAATTGAAGAGTGATTCATTATCTATGGTGAGCAGAACCTCTTAATTGAGACCTATATTAAAACAATTCAGTCAAACTATGTGCACAGAATAAAACAAGTAGATGAGAAATGTTTGTTTTCCAATGTATCATCAGCTAGATCCAGAATAAAAGAGGAAGAGGAGGAGGAGGAGCGCATCCTGCCCTGCCTTTGAAAAAGTGAATATTTGTTTTATAAACATGAGTATCTTTCTGAAACAAAGAACTAATATTTTAGTAATTATATTCTTTTTTGGAGAATATTATAGTCTACAAAGAATTAATCTTGAGGATCACCAAAATCCCTTGAGAGGGGAATGGAATGGAGAAGGGGAGTAGTCAGCAACATATTATAAGCAGAGATTTATAGAGTAGGAGCAGTGTAAAATGTCATCAGGAAAATGTATGATAACCACAAAATTGATTTCCTTATAACAAGAGAGAAGGATTACTAATGATAAGTTCACATGTTCAAATGTTATCTGTGCAACATGAAAAAAATTATGGGACGGTTCCTAGAATGTTTGATGGATGCTCTGTTGTGAATTTACTGGAAGGTATGGACAAAAGTCTGAAAAAGTGAGCCAGCCTTGATAAATTTTGGTACCACAATGGTGAGATTGCATAGCCATTGAAGTATTGCCAGTGGTCACATACGACGAAAACAAAATGATGATTTATGTTAGGTAAGTGATACTAATCACTAATTTGATCATTGTTACTGACTGCATGCTGTGTGAAACCTGGTATTCTGAAGGTCAGCTAATCTAAGCTGTATTTGTCTGAGAAGCTTGCCTACAGAATTTCAATGTAGTCACCTAATTAGGTGACCTAGTAGTCACCTAATCTATTTGAAAACTTCCAGATAGGGAAAACCCATTACCTCCTGACAAAGCCTCATTTTACCTTTGAACAACTAAATTTGTGAATCGGTTTGTTATTTTTCCCTCCCCTTAATTCAAGGTTATTTATGTGTCTCTGTAACTTAGAGTTATTGTTCAAACTTCTGACCTCTGAGGTAAGAGAAAATAAATCTAATCCTTCTTCTATATGATAGATCTTAAAGCAGATAATAAATTTTATCCAAATTTAATCTTTTTTTTTTTTTTTAATCAGGCTAAAGTACTCAATTCTTTCAAGAAATTCTTTTGTATTGTGGTCTCCAGTTGCTTTGTCATTTTGGTATTCTCTTCTGGACGTGCTCAAGTTTGTTATTTATCTTCAAAAAAATGTGAGGTACTGCAGAGAACATAATACTCTGGTTGTGGTTTGTCTGCAACAGAATACAGTGGTACTTGTTTTGTTCTGGATACTATGCCATTAATTTCATTCTGGCCTACCAGTAGCTTTTGTTTCCAGTGGTATCATACTTCACTTTCTCATAGAGTTCAAAGGTCACTAAAAACTTTAGGATGATGGTGATGATTTTGCACATACACTGTCAAATTTTTTGCTGAACTCTAGTTTACTATGCATATAACATCATCAGTTTAATTATCTGAATGTATGTCACTGTGTATGTGTAGATGCACATATGTAAAATAATCTTACAAAGTTTTACTCCAACATTACATACCAAGCACTGTGTGTAAAATTTCATGTTTTATTCAGGTACTATGGGTTATTCAAGAACATTAAAACAATAATTATTTTAAAATTATAATTATATGGTAAAATTGAACGGTAATATGTGTGAGTTCGAAAAACTGAGAGAATTTTCAGGGTAACAGAAGTTTAAAGTAAGGCAGCCCTCTGGAAATGAGACCATTTTCTGTGAAAAAAGTGAACCATGATTAGAAATGGACTAAGTTATTCAGGAAAACTTTGATTATTCAAATTGTTGCAAATGTCAATTAACTATATATTTCCCCCTTGCATTCCACATTTCTCAGAGGGGTTGAATGGTAAAATGGGGGTTTAATGAACACATTAATAAAAATATTATACAGCAGATGTGCTGGATTTAGTACCCAGTCAGCACTTTCTCTGCTATACATAATCTTGTACAAGCATAATTGACTATTAGAATTATTACCCTCAGAAATTTAGTCATCAAAGAAGGGGTTAATTATACTCACTAAGGCAGGAAAATGAACTTAATATATTTTAGAAATGTTTTCCACAAGTATTTAAACAAAAAGGACTTCTGGTTAACCCTGAGTGAAATAGAAAACTTAACTCATCAGAATACCATGATTACTATGTATTCAATTAATTGAAGTCCTAGTAGCCACTGGGAAACCATTTAATGAATGAATAATGGTGATCCCATAGGACTAGAAGTTACCTCAGTTCAATGAACATCTATATTCCTACTAGAGAGCAAGATGTTAACTTAGAAAGCAAATATATAGAGCTTCTAGATGATTTTAACTGTAGAATTGCTTTTGCCATGAAATCCAGTTATAATAAACTACAGACACATGCAAAAAAAAAAAAAATCTTCCTCAAGCTAATTCTAAGAATTGATGAAGTTAGGATAAGGGCTACATGAATAAGTGATTTCTCTCATTTCTAAAATATACACAGGATCACAGGTGGGAGAAAAAAAAACAACCTGACCTAAATTCCTAAGATGGTCATTTAAAAAATTATTTTAAGCATTACTTTCCTCTAAAGAGTTTTCTGAGTTACTAGATGAGATCAAACAGTTCTGGGCTAGAAGGAGCATAGGAGACAGTCTACTCTAACCCCTATATTTTACACATGAAACCTGAGTCCTAGTTTAGTCAATTGACTTTTCCCAGGTTAGGGTAGGTATCTTAGGGACAGACTGTAGGACTTGAAGTTAAGAAGTCCTGTGTTTATATTACACCTCAGTCATTTATTAGTTCCATGGCTCAAGGCAAATGATTTAACCCCTCTTAGCCTCAGTTTCCTCACTTGTAACATGGGAATTAACCTACTTCACTTGAGGGAATTAAATTTAATAACACTTAGGACAGTGATACCAAACTCAAAGAGAAAAAAGGACAAAGAAACTATTAATAAGACATCAACTCTGAGTCTTATTTTGTTTTTCTTCCCCAATGGTAGGGATATAATTCTAGTTGATAAAAGTCACATGTCCAGGGCATCTTGTGATCAATAGGACACATTCACAGTTCAGTTCAGTAGGATTAGGGATGCTTTGTGTGGCCAAGGAATAAAGTTAATAGGTCCCAAATGGAGAATGAATAGGCAGTCCTGCTCATTTAAAAAAATGTTGTAATTTGAGTTAGAGCTTAACTTAAAAGTGATAATTTTCATTGATTTGCTAATATTATTATTATTAATGTGTCCCACTGATAGTTAGACACTGCATAGAAATTAGCCTCATTATCTAATGATATGGACTGTATTTTTGGAGCTAACTATTTAAGCCAATAAAATCTTGGTTATCTGGAGCCTATAAGCAGTAAGTCTTTCTGGATCCTGGGCTTTCTGGGGATCTTTAAGCATTAGTTTTATGATAATTAACTATTTTGGATGAGTTTCTTTTAAAAATATGTGGCATTCTTGCCTACTGCTTTTACAAAGTACTTTTGCCTTTTTGTGATTATTGTTGATCATCCTGAACAGGAAATAAACATATTGTCAGTCTCAGAGTTTATTAAAGTCTTTGACAATCTTGTTTCCCCTTAAACTATTTCATCTTATTCTTCCTTATCTACTTACTGTCTCTTCAAGTCACTATGCCTGCTAGATATTCCCAAGATACAACATTCCATCTCCCATCTCCTCACCTTTGCATGTGTTCCTCTCAGTCTGAAATATTGTCCTTTATATCCATTTAATGGAATTCCATTTTCCTCAAAGAACAGGTTAGGTACTCCCTGTGATCTGAGGCCTTTCTTGCTACCCTCTCTCCTCAATAATTAGGACTCTTCCTCTTAAAATTATTTGGTATTTATTTAATGATGTGTATATTCTTCCCTCCTAGTGGAGATAAACATCTTGAGGGCAGGGATTATTTAATTTTTCTCTTTGGTGTCTTAGGGCTTTGCACTTGGCACCTGACAAATACCAAATAATCGTGGGTTAAAGTGAATCGAATGGAATTAACATGTGTAGAACTATCCCTCCTATGAATGGTTCCAGAATGTTAAGCTTTCTCAGTTCTTGTAACTGGCCTTATCGCTTTGCTTTCTTCTCTGGAACATAACCAGCCTATGATCTTTCTGAACATTCTTTCAATAATTTGGGATATCTGAGCCTGATTGGCTGTAGTGCTTCCTAGTTAAAAAAATACCTCAAGGAATGAGGTTTAGGTTTATTTTCAGGGAGCAAATCTGGAAAGGAAACAACAAATATACAGCTTCTCTTTCAAGGCATGTTGAAAGATTCAAAACCTAGTCTAGAGAGAAGAGGTAGGTCATGTTATCCAGAGACCAGGAAAGGCTGGTACTTGTTCTTGTTGGTATTGGAAAATCTATGTACATATGTACCCCATAACTAGTTTTTGGCCCTCATTAGTAGTAGGTTCCTACATGTGTTTCCCCTATTTCTTCCTTTCCTGTTCAGTAATAAGCTACCACATTTTTAAACTGTGAAAATGCAGGTCTGACTTTCTTCTCACTCCTACTTCACACCTTCTGGTCTTTTCTGGAGCTAGAAACCAAGTGATTCTAATGAGCTCTCTAGAACTGCACAAAGAGGTCTTGAGTTAGACTGAGGAGTCTGCCAATAAAGTGTGCGAGGTTTTGTGCCCAGTCCTTATGGTAGCTATTACATCTGTACCAAAAGTGTTTATTTTCTTAATTCTTGCTGTTGGTTGTGCTTTAGACAAGGTGGTATTTCAAGTTAGCCCCATTCTGCTTGATTAGAAACTTAAGCAGAATTTTTGGTTTAAGAACATTGTGAAGTCAAATTACATTTTCTCTTGAAACAATGTTATTCTAGAGAAAAGTACTATATTCAACTCTTAAACTGATTTTTTAAAGATAAACAGAATTTTTTAAAAACATCTATGAAATGGTAAAAGTGGCATTGAATTATATAAATGTTTATGTATAATATATTACCATATTCCATGTTATTTTGACTTCACATAAATGTCTGTTTTGGAATTGAGTGGCTTATATTGGCACCTTATTTGCTGTAACCTATTTTGTTTGCAAATGCAGGAATGTGTGGCTATTTTTAGTCAATTCAGTCTAGGCAGGAAACTACCCCCACTACATCAGATCCCAAAACAAACAATTACTGGTTGTCTCCTTACAGCTTGCTTTCCACTGGCATAATGAGGTTTTTTTTTTTTTTAACAGACTTATAAGTACATGAGACATATGAACTAACTCATGTTTGCCTGACATAAGCTAAATATAAAGTTCTTGCTGAAATTACCACTCTTTTAATATCTCAGCCTATAACTTTGTGACACAAAGTAGAAGTGTAAAACTTTTGTACTGAAAACACCCTTTCTACATATAAAAAAACACTTAGACTGCCCCAGGTTTGAATGCATACTAGAGGGAGGAAAGAAGAGCAAGATTTGGAGTTTAAGCTTCAAACATTGACAAAAAGGGAGAGTTCTTTTAAATGAAGCCAGAAATATTCATTACAGCTCAGAGCCTCATCTCCAAGATAACATAAAAGAACCAAACAAGGCTTGCATTCATCAGAAGGCTTTTTCTCCCCCTAAATTTTAGGGCCTAAAAGATCAGGGCTTTCATTCTAGTAACCTGGTGGTTAACTTCCAATTTGGGTAACTGTGTTCTTTCACGAAATGTTCTTGCAGTTTCAATCAGTCTTGTAGAATTTATATCGCATCATTATTTTTTCCCCCATCACTACTGACATGGCAGGCTGCAGGTATTGCCACATGTTAGCAACCTCTTAGAGCAATAGTTTTTACCTTTTCACACAAAGCCACAAACAAAATGTAGCCAATGCCCTTTCATTTTACATGTGTCAATTATTTCTGTCTGAATGCACCACGTCCTTACCTAAATTTGCTCTACCAAAAGTTATCTGGTTTTCCAAACTATGTCTTCTACCCTCTTTGTCCCATATTTTCTTAGTCAAAAACTTTTTTTTTTTTATCTAGGCTGTCCCAGAATATATTCTTGTTGATTTCAATTACTTTTCTTCTGCATATACCATAATCTGCTTATGGGAATATGATACCAAATAGGCCACGGGACAGGCCAAAATAAATAATACCAACAAATACAAAGAAAGCAAAAAAGAAAAGTTTTCTTTGGGATTTTCATATTGCTCTTCTCCCTAACATTTCCAGTATCATCATGCTGTCTCCTGTTTCTGCATTTTACCAGTCAGTCTTAAGGTATGAACACCCTTATAGTCTGCACTTCTGTTTCACCCTCTGTGATCAACATTTGCCAGTTTGATGTTATAGTATGATAATCCTTCAAACTTAACTTCCAACAATTTTTCCAGACTTATTTCACATTACTCTCTCTTTCACAAACTTGATCCTCCATTCAGACTGGCCTCATGGATATTCTAAATACATGACATCCTATTTTCTACTTTCATACTCTGCATATTTTTGTCCAAGAATAGAATGTTTTCCTTCCTTTTCATGTATGCTCCTTGGAATTCCTGCTACACTTCAACATTCATCTCAAACTTCCTAATTAGAGGACTTTTCCCTCCTTCAGTGCTAGAGTTTCTATCCTAACTCTAGGTTTCCATTTACATACTTTGTATATATTTGATAGTTGATTTTGTGTGAATGTGTTTTATTAAGTTTTCACCCAGTAGAACTTGAGAAAAGTCAGCATCATCCCTCCTTGAGATATGAAACTTTCTGGTGGATATTGTATCTCTACTTTTAACACAATATCTGACACTTAATAAGCATTTATCTAATTGAGTCAAAATGTAAATAACTTTATAAATCATATAGTTCAAGCCTCTCATTTAACTTTTAATAATCTGAGACTCAGAAGAAAGGTTAAGTGACTTGCTCAAGTCACTTATATAGTATACAGATAGTCATAACTAGAACTGAAATTCAAGTCTTCTGATTCCAGATGTTGAGGCTTTTCTCAGGTATCATACTCTACTCTCTCAGAGTCCTTCTTTGTGCCAGGTTGTTTGAGTCCACTACTGTGTTCCCAATAGGAGAGTGAGGGCCAGGCAGAGGCATGGTCAACGCTCTATTGCCAAAAAAAATAAGTGAAGCAGACTGAAGAGGATACCTTGCCTTTTAAGGTAAAACAGATTTTAATTTACATATAATATGGGTTTTCTTTTTTTTTTCCTAATTACATTAGACAAAATAAAAATAGGGCAGTGGAATATAAGTAATTTCACCTTATTTCCATTTATCATCACAATTGCGTGGTTTCAGCTGAGTTAGAGTAGGATATAGTGAAGGTAGAGAATAGCTATCAAATCTTTATCATAAGGAAATACAATCTCAGGTCAATTCTTTGTTTGCAAGGAATGTGCTATGCAGATACTTAAAGTTCAGTGGTTGTGTGTGTGTGTGTGTGTGTGTGTGTGTGTGTGTGTGTGTTCATGTGTTTGATGGCCTATTAATAGCCTTGGGAATCCTTTTAATAATTTTTTTTTCTTTGGTGGAAGGAAATGCTAAATTTAACTTAGAAACTAATGAAAATAAAGCTGTATTGCTAGTTCCTTATTAATGTTAATAATGAATCTCCTGAATTTGGTCTCAAATATTCAAATTCATATTATTGAAAGCTATATTACACAAAAATGTAATAAATTATTCCAACCCAATGGAAACATGCAGTGTAAAATCCAATAATATGACCATGAAAAGTTAGGGAATTCATTACAATCTGACTACTTAATGGGGGAGGGGATCCATTATTTACACTAACAAACACCTTTCTGTGTTTTGTTTTTCCTATCTGATTTCCTAGACACTCTGAAACTTAAGATATGTGGATTTCAAGTTAATAACCTGTGCTCTAATTTTTTAACTTTTAGTCCTGAGCTCCTACAAATTTTTGTTTCCTCATTCCTGAATTTGGTAATACACCATATGTCTGCTCAGTTTGTTCCATCTTGGTCTATTATCTGCCAAACCTAGATGGGAGGTGAGAGAGAGTGGGGGTGAAAAGTGAGGAGCAGTAGAAGTGACTGCCAGGTAATATAAAGGATTATAATAAAATCAAATGTTTGTAGTCTATTTGTATTATTAAAAAAGGTCTTCTAGAAACATGACAATTCAACAGAATGATGTGAATGTGTACTATTATTATGAGAATTTCAAGTGCCATGCATGGCAAGCCAATGGTAGAGATATTTTTAGGAATTTTTTTTTTTTATCAAATTTCTTCTATAACTACCTCCTCTGCTGATGTATAGGATCACTGGTCTGGAGAAAATCGAAGTGTGACTTCCTAGGTATCTCATTAAACTTTGCTTCCTAAAAATTTGTTGTCAATATAAGTTCATTGGATGCTTTAGAGAGAAAAAAAATACTTTACTAATAGAAAAACATATCTAATCATATCATTAGCATTAGTTCTGATATTTATACTATTGTGATTATTTTGTTTTAGCTTTAAAAACAAAACAACAAAAACCCACTAGAAAATGTAATGAAAGGCCAGATCATTTTTTCCGAAGGAGCAAATAGCAAAATGATCTCATTTCCGAGTGACGGAAGATTCTCTTCTCCCTATAATTGTTGTGCAGTCATGTAGAAACGCCACAAAGTCACTTCAGGACAAGGTTTCTGAATTTAACTTCAGTCAAAATTGGTGAAATGAGCAATTTTGGCTTCAGTACAAACAAAGCTCAAGAGAATAGACAACATAACAGGAATAGATAACAATGAATTCCGGAATGGAATTTATTAATAGGTTCATGGGGTTGAGGACATTTTACATTGTTTAGAAGCTGTGAAACCCTTAAGGGCTTCTTTTTTTTTTTTTTTTTTTTTTTGGAAAGAGAAAACTCATTGAAGAAAGAAATCTGTACTGGTGAGAGATAAACAGCCCTAGGTATATGCCTTCAAGGAAGTTAGTTTCATTTCACTATTCAGAAATTTATATTCATGCATATGAAGTGGTAAGATTTTTCTGGCAAGAATTTTCTTATTGTCCTTAACATTTTTATTTCTCTCTCATACGGCTGGCTTTGAATACTCTGCATAAAAAAGAACTACATTTATCTTAAACTATGAAATAGGTGGGGATTGATATAGAAAATAGGTGTTAGGGTTTGGTGGGATGGGGTTGGAGAAGAAATTTTCTCCCGTAATTGGAGGAAAAAAAAAAAAACTAGAATGAGAGAGTTGGGTGATGTGAGAGGGGTAGAAAAAGTCACAAAATAATTTTGACAATGTATCTGAACAAAATTGCAAGCATTAAGCAGAGCTCATGAAATGACGACTACCCTACTCCAATTCAACACTCATTATTGTTCAGCTGTTTCAGTTGTCTGACTCTTCATGACCCTGTGGACATATGCCCATGGGTTATTCTTAGCAAAGATACCAAAGTGGTTCACCATTTCCTTCTCCAGTGGCAAACAGAGGTTAAGTGAATTGCCCAAGGTCACACAGTTAAAAAGTTTCTGAGGCTGGATTTTAACTCGGGCTTACTGAATACAAGCCTAGCACTCTATCCACTGTGCCACCTAGCTACCTCTCAGCACTAACAGAGACTCAAAAATCACAAGAAAAGTACAGTTCAAACAAAGGGAACTCTTTGTATGTCATGACTCTATTTCAAACAATGATCAGTGGGAAATTTTTAGGTCCATTAATGTAATTTATAAAGAAAGTATAATGACCCAGTTGGCCCCTATTTGGTGGTTGGCTTAAAATTTGTTGCTTTCTCTACTGCTTTTACTATGTTAGAATCCATAACTATACTGGATTCAAATTCTGGGAAATCATCATCTTCATCATTATCACCATCATCGTCATCATAGCTAACGTTTATTGAGCATTTTAAGTTTGAAAAGCATGTTACATGTATTATGTCATCAGAGGCTCTTAATCATCCTATGATGTTGGTGCTGTTGTTATTCCCAATTTATGAATGAAGACACTGAGGCTGAGAGACCTGCCCAGGCTACATAACCAGTTATTGTCTAAAGAAATATTTGAATTCAGATCTTTCTGAGGCCCAATTCTAGGACTCTACTTCACCATATAATTGTTTCTCACTGCCTGACCCCATAAATCTCATTAAGCATTGCTAAAGACTCATCGAAAACTCAGATGCAATACTTGCAATACCAAAATCTACTGACCACACTGGAACAAGATATATTACACAAGATGTCTTATTGGATGTGGTGGAGTAGTCAAAAATCAACAAACCTGTGCTTCAACCTAACTTTGAGAAAGGACAATACATCTTAGAATTCATATGCCAAAGTTACTATGCTACCTCCCCAATGAAAAACAAAACAAAACAGGAAAATCCTTCAAGACTAGAGCTTTTACATACAAAAAAATCAAGATAGAAATCAAATAAATTTATGTCCTCAGGTAATGCCTAAGCTACATAGAAGCAGTATATAATTTTATGTTAATAAACTGGAAAAAATATCTATACAAAATGTGAATGGTTTAATCAATACATTTCAGCTGCCCACCTATATGCCTATGTTCTTAATATAAAAGAAAGGGGCTATCTTCTAATGGAAAGAAAGTGAATGGAGTAACAATTTGGGGAACTTGTTTTTAATTCCAGTATTGCAACTGTGAAACTTAAAATGTTTCTATTCTTTGTATTTTTGCATTTCTTGAAAGGAATCATATTATAGTAGAAAGGATTTTCAGCTAGCAATTATATTTGACTCTCTGTACTGTACTGTGAATGTATGCAGGAATGTATTACTGTACCTGTGTTTACATTGGTGTGAAGAGCTCATGATGAAGGACTTTTATTCTGCCACTGGAGATAAGTATCTTCTCTGAAATGTACACTACCAAAATGTTCCTTGGGGCATTGCATTGCCCAGGGTCATATAACCAATATGCATCAAAAATGGAACTTGAAAACTAGTTTTCTAGGGGTGGCTAGGTGGCACAGTGAATAGATCACTGTCTCTGGAATCAGGAGGACCTGAGTTCAAATGTGACCTCAGACACTTAACTAGCCCTGTGACCTTGGGCAAGTCACTTAACCCCAATTGCCCTGCCCTCGCACCTCCAAAAAACAAAGCAAAACAAAACAAAAAAAAAAGAAAACTCTTTTTCTGGGCCCTGAGGTCAGTCCTGTATCTACTACACTACACTCTAGCTCATCTTCGATCACAACACACCATATTTAAAAATAAGCAAACAAAACCATAGTATTGAAAAGAAGGTGACATTCAATTCCAGGGTCAAATATTTAGACATTATTGAAAAATGTTTTAAAGCAATGTTGGAAAATTAATAGTAAAAGAATCTATTTTCACATATGTGTAAGAACACACAGACACACTGATCAGTATTAAAGGTATAATCCCCATTATTACAGATTCAAGTGCTATACATTAAATCAATTTCTAAGCTCATTTAAATGATAAGGTGACGAAACCCCTCTCCCTCTATTTCTTCCACAAATGTGTGTTATTTGTGAGCAATAAGGCAGTATATCATGGGCTAATTTAACATCTACCTTTGACAGGAAGAGGAACCAAGTATAGATGAGAGACATCAGAAAAGTAAGTTTTATTTTGTTATTTGTAAAATGAAACCGTCTGACAAACTGAGAAAAAAGTCAGGAAAATTTTTGGTTAACAAGCCTTACCACTTTCAACAAAGCATCTGCTATTTAGAGGTTACATGGATCAACAAAAGTCATGGGTCATCATCATAACTACAAAAGTTTAAAATCTTCATTTTCATCAGAATATATGTTTAGATGCCCCAGATCCATTTTGAACCTTAGCTAATGTCAAAAGAGTACTGAGCAATGCAATAAATTTGCATGCAGTGGGGGAAAAAAGACAGCTTTGGTTGAAAGGTTAAATTAGTCAATGAAATTTAGTAGAAAGTCACCTAGGTTTATTAGATCATAGGATTTAGAGATGAAAGGGACCGCAAAGAGCAACTAGTCTAACCCTTTCATTTTATAGATGAGGCTTCCAAACATGATGTTCATTTGGAAGATACCTTCCTTAACATATACTTTGCTACATAAAATAGAATTATAACTTCAAATTTAGACATTCAATGAAACTGAAGGCAATACTTCAATGGCAGAGTAATGAATATGTATATTTGTAATACTATTTTGTTCTTGAGAGCCTCAGTAGTATTTTTATCCATTTATGTACTTAGGATTAATTAGCAGACGTAAGCAGAGAACAATATCTTATTTTCCTTATCATAACATTGACAATCCTCCATTTTTTGATTTAGTAACATGAAACGTTATACAGAGTGGGTTAGAGATTACAGTAGGTTGTGGTCAGCACGTTTTCTTAAAGGAATCCTCCTAAATTTTCCTTGAATATTATCCCTCCCCTTTCCAAATTCATTATTGCTCAATCAATACCCAGTAATTTTTGAACTACAAGTGAGACTTAGGTTTTATAATCAGTTGTGCACATCTGAAAAAATAATTTAAACTCAGCCTCAATTTCTTCATCTATAAAAATGGATAATAATAAAAATGTCAAGGTATACTAAAGACAGTTCAGGAAAATATTCAAGAGAAATTAGGTGGATAGTTTTCTTTTAATTATAATATAAAATCTCATATCTTTAAAATAGTAACAATGATAACTACTCACACTTAGGAAGCACTTTAAAGCTTACAAAGTCCATATTATATATACTCATTTTAGTTTCACAATACTGAAAATGATATCTATCTATCTGTCTGTCTGTCTATCTATCTATCTAGGTGTATGTATATATATATATATATATATATATATATGCATGTATGTGTCTCATATACATGTATGTGTGTGTGTCTTTGCATACACATTGTTCTTCAATCATTTCATTCATGTTTGATTCATTGAGACCCATCTGGTGTCTTATTGGAAAAGATACTAGAGTTGTTTACCATTTTCTTCTCTAGTTCATTTTATGGATGAGGAAACTGAGGTAATCATGGTTAAGTAACTCGTTCAGATTTATACAGCTGATAAATGTCTGAGGTAAGCTATGAACTCAGAATACCCCCACTCCAGACTCAGCACTCTATACACTATGCCATATACACATATATATGTGTATATTTACATGTATACCTTATCAAATTGCTGCTATTATACTGAAAATATGGAACAAGGCTGAGATCCTTGTAATAAGTTTTACACATTACAGAGGGATCTATACTGTATCATGATATGTGAATGAGATAATTTTTGACCCGTGGTTTAACTGATTTAATTTTATGGCTAAATACTTTCACCAGAAGGTTATATTTTATAGTTTGGAGAAATTGTAGTGAATTATTTTGTGCCATCAATATGAGGCAAGACCACAGAATGTGAAAAAAGTATAAAATTGCAGCATATGGGCCTACCACAGACTATATATTCATTCATCAAAATTGTAGAATTCATAAGGCCCTACAATAGGTATTGACATAAACAAAGATGAATATGAAGTAATTTTTTCCCTCAAGGAACTTTCAGTGTAGCATGGGAGATAAATGATGTACACATCCATCTCCAGACCTTTTTTAGAGACACCTATGCACTCTAGAATCAGATCTCGACACCATTCAATTAAAAAAAAATTAAGTACTGACCATACACACACATATACATATGTGCACAAATATACATATATACACATATATGCTTATATACATACTTATGCATGCATATGTACATTTACACACATATACTTACACACAAACACCTATTTCACTTGGCTGGGTGATACAGTGATGAAAAATGACACACCCTACCATTCAGGAGTTTAGTCTAATCTAGTGTGGCATAATTAGGTCAAATATCTCTAAATGCAAAGTAGCCAAAACATATATCCTGTTAGCTATGAAGAACGAGAGATTACTTTGTTGATAACAAAGTTTTATAATTCAGTGAAAGTCAATGAAAACTAAATAACTCAGCAACTACTCTGAGGTAAACCTGAAGATATGGCCAGAAGGAATAAGCTCAAGCTTTATCAAAAGGAATAAGAAGAGGAGACAGCCTCCATGTTATACTGGCTATTTAACTTAGATGGTTTTTACCTTCACACCGCCTCTCATTCTAGCATGATCATTTTATTCTCCAGCTTCTCAAATATTCGTTTCGAAGTCTGTTGTAGTTGTTTTTGTCTTTTAATACTCTATTAAAATGAAAAGATCCATGGAGGGTGTCATACCTTAATTCTATATCAGCTAATGCCTTAATAATCAACTGATACCTTGACTGAGATCATTGTAGAGATAGAACACACACTAAGCATGCATCGGGGGCTTGCCTAGGAGAATGAAGCCAGAGATAGCACCAGAGAGGAAGAGAATAGGGGACAACAAAACTTGATCTCCTTTTAAAGTTATGTCTTAGGATGGTAAGGATGAATGCTATAGGAAATACACTCAGTTGAGTGCTGTATTTTTGTACTCAGTAATCTTTCTTTAAATGTTGTTGACAATCAATTATAACCACAGTAGGATGTGATTATTGATAGGCAGGTCAGGCTACAGTTCTCAGATATGGTCCCACAAAATGGTTCCAATTGAGCAGTGGAGCTGTGTGACCCATTACATTAAGAGTGAAGGAGGTAGACGATGAGTATAGAAGTAATGGCTACTATTATATCTAACAGTAGACTGCAGCCAAGCTGCTCTGCCAATAGTGCTTTGTTGTAGCATTTTCAAATCAAAGAAGGAAAAAAAAAAAAAACCACTCTACAAAGTGTGACAACTGGTTTTGTTTTCATTTGGTGCCTTTTAATTTTTTTCCTCTTTCATTCTCCATAACTCTGCTGTCAAATGGCCCAATTTTGAAAGCCATCATTCCAGATCGGGCCCATGGAGGGCTGTGGTTTGTCACTTTGCAATCAGCAACTCAAGCAGTCACATCACTTTCCTTCATAGCTGTTGTGTTACCTCCAAATTGGCCTGGGATGGGAGAAAGCAGCATTGCAGTTCACGTTCGGGAAAAAAATAAAATTGTATTTCTCCATTTGGCTTTTGTTTTCCCCCCTCGGCATTTTGATTATCAATTTAGTCTGATGCCTGTAGCGTGGAAGCTTGCCTTGCCTCAGAAAGGGATTTCCCTATTGGTTATCTCTACAAGGCAGATTTCAGAAGGCCCCGAGCCAAAATAATATGAAACTTCCCATTAAGGTAATAAAATTTGAACCCTAACCTTTGGAAATTTTAAACTTAAACATTAAGCTTCATTTAAATTGAGTCTGCATCCAAACCATTAACTGTGGGGGTAATAGAACCCAATGCCTGCAGTTATTATAATTAGGGTGATTGAGAAGAATGGATTTTTAAACAATTGATTGAACTCACTCTCTATTTGTAAAACCTCATGTCCACTAATGTGGATAACAGATGAGGCAAGAATACGATTGAGTCCTAAAGGATTATTTAAGCCGTTTTCCTATAGAAAAGAAAGATCTATACAAATGCAAACAAGAACATTAACATAGAAAAAAAAAGTGACTAATTCTCATAAGCAGATGGACAAAACAGTAGAAGGAAAACAATCCTTATTTTTTAACAAGTTTGATCATCTATTTAATTGATCTTTATCCTGTTGTTGCACCGAATTTCCATCCCTACACCTCAATTAATATTTCTTTCTTCATCATTTCCTTTCTCTGCACCTCGATGCCTCTTTTTTATTCCTTTACAGCGAAGGGGAACACTATAAAGTCTCTTGGGTCCAGTCCAGCTCTAAAATGTATAGTTAGAGGCAGCATGGTGAAGAGAATAATGTATTTTGGAGTTAGAGACTTGGTTTCAAGTCCTAAATATGGCCCATACTGGTTATATGACTTTGGGAAAGTTACTTGATTTCTCAGTTTCCTAGTCAACTCTCTAAGACAAATTAAATCCTTGTAATGATGCATTTTTTTTAACCTATGAGGGCTGTGTGTACATGCATGTATTTATGAAGGTATGTCTTTCTTCCTCAATTTACTCCTCTCACAAGAGCTCCAGGTTACCTCAGCTATATATAAGAATGACCACAATGACCTTGATCAAAAGTATTTCACTTTTTCCATTGAGAATTAACAACACTGATCATAACTCCCTGTCATTCTATCTTTCCCCATATTTTGCTTCTTCTAAATCCATTCTTCATCTTCACTGTGACCTACAATCCCTCCACCCTTCAGTACTATTCTCGCCCATCATCCTTGCTTTGAATACATTTTCCTCCTTTCCCAGTTCTGACACTTCAGTTGGCCAGTTCAGCAATAAATTATCTTATATCTTGAATTCCTTTCCCCTCACCTTTTTGCCTAAGGGTGCTCACATCATGACAATACCCTGTGTAATTCCTATTGCTCACCTCTTCCACTCATTCAAATGATTTATTTATTTAAATCTGGATGAAGTTACCCAGCTATCCTAACTGGATCTGCTATAAATACATGCCATTTAATCCTGATTGGATTCTTACTGCTGTGAGGCAATCTTTATTTTGTTTCTCCTTCCTTAATTGACGCTATATCATACTCAACAACTGTTGCATACCCTTTTTGCTCAAGATCTCCAAAGGAGCCCTCTTCACTCTCACCAGAATATTTTGCCTCATAATTTTCCAAGAAAACATGTATCATTCCCTGTATTTTCTTTAACCCTTTCCCTCATTTCCTAACCCTTGATTGTTTATATACGTGTATGTGTATATGTATATATTCATGTATTTATGATGTATATCACATAAACATGTAGATAGACTTCAATTCAGTCATATACATCATTGTTTCTTCCTATACTTCAGCCTCTGAAGAAGAAATGGTGTTTCTTTTTGCCAGTGCCAAACCACTCTATGTATCCCTTGAGCTTACCCTTCTTTCTTCTTTGCAGATGGCTCCTAATATCATCTTCTCTGTCTCTGTTTTTCTCCCTCAACATCCACTCTTCTTACAATGGCTAATACTACAGATCTCTATTTTAAATAGGGTTAACCCATTTTAAAATAAAAGTCATCTTCTCTGTGGACCTCAGCACATCTCTAAACTTCAAACAGAAATAATTAGGTATATACACACTTTAAAACATTATGCAATTAAAGATAATGGTATAGAGGTGTTTCCTTGAGAATTATCCCCTAAATTGAAGTTCTGACCACCTATTGTCATGACAGATTCTAAGACCCATTTTGTAAGAAGTGATGGATTTGGAATGCTGTCTAGATTCTGAAGAGATAATTGCATTTTACTTTTTTAAATTTCCAAAGATATTTCAGATGATTGTCATTGTCTTCTATATAGGATATACTATCAAAATCTTATTCCCAAATAATACGGTAGCTTGGTGTCCTCTGCTTCCAATAAAGCAATTTCTACCAGGTGATATCTGAAAAACAAAAGATTCAATTTCCATGTATATGAAAGTAAAATTAATTTATATTAGAATTTCCAGAATGCCTTTAGATTCCCTAGGATTAGAATTAATAGCCAATGATGAGCATAAGGGAAACTGAAATATTCACACTATATTTTCATCAGCTTCTATTTCACAGTTTTATCAATTTTTTCTCTACTAGTTTTGCTTGTTCCTTCCCATTCAATGACCTTAGGAGTACTGGATTCTGAATATAACAAAAGTATTAGGCTAAAGGAATATATTTCTAATGTTGATGGTATAGACATCAGTCTATGAATAGGGTAAATTATTGTCAAAGGCAGCAATAGCTCTGAAATCCTATTATTAAATTATTTTTTCTATCTAAGCCAACTCTTTAAATGGAAGTCAGAATCTAATAAGAGATAAATAAAACTCATGGAACACAAAAGATGCATAACTTATTTATATACAGTTTTAAGCTATTAAAGCTATCAAAGCTTTAATAGGTGACAGTATGTATAAAAATACTTGGTTCTGTTTAGCTGCATACATCATGGTTGATTTGGATCTGAATTATATGAATAACTGCTTTGCTTCTTTGCTATGTTCTCATATTCATGGAAATGGGAAGAGGGAATGGGAGAGGTGGCGGGAGGCCCAATATTTTAGCTAAGTCAAGTAAAGCTTACTAGTCCCTTTGATCTGAATGGTGACAAAAAGAAGACTTGATTATCACAACCTAACACTAAATTTGTTACACTATCCATTTTTTTTTTTTGCCACTAGAAATAACACCTTGATTGAGGGCTGAGGCCAGCTTCTACAGCTGCAACCACTAAATTGAAAAAAATTTATACATCTCAATGCCAATGGGTCTCTTAGGGCAGTCACCCCAGCTGTGGCATATTTCATTTCAAAATACAAACATATTGCATATCCTGTCATTGTTGCACTGACATTCACAGAATGAGTGGCCTTTTTTGGGGGGAGGAAGGGGAATTACATAAATCAGTTATTTTTTTTTTTAGTAACAAATGTCTCATTTCCATTTTTCCAGTTAAATTTAAGACTTAAATAAAAAATTAAAATAATATGTCTCATTCTCAGATATAGTTTCAATACCAGAAGGTAGTAAATCTGCAAAAGGAAACCCTCTCTTCTGTTTTTACAAATATAGGGCAATTTATTTCATAGCTTGATAAACTGTTACAGATGGAACTTTAGAGATCTAGTCCAACTCTTTCATTTTAGAGTCTAGGAAACTAGGGCTGAGGGAGCTTAAGTGATTTGCCCAAGGTCACATAAATAGGCAATGACAGAGCTATCAGATAAACTCAGTTCTCCTGACTCCTAGTGTTATGCTCTTTCATCTACATTGTAGAGTTTCTTCTTCCCTTTTTCCTCTCTTTCACATGGTAGGAGTGGAAGACAAACGCTTTACCTTTTGCAGCTCAAGAGAGTAGGTCTTAGTAATCTGAGCAGGGAGAAAACAGTTGATTCTCTCTCATTACTTTACCACACCTCAAAAAAAAGTACTACCCATTCTGCTCAAATTATCAGTTTCACACATATATACACACTCATAATTAATAAGTGTATGGTAATAACAGACTGCTAACTGGTTCTTTCTTTTCTTTTAAAAATTACTAAATACCATACTTTAGTAAAATACTTTGTCTCAAATGTATTTTAGCCAATTATGTACTAAATTTTCAGTAATTATAAATGTTCTTATGCTATAATGAAACCTGAGGAATCAACAAATATGATGTACTAACAGCTGATCTACTTTAGCCATGAGGCTAGGCATAACATTTTCTCCTTGAAGGAAGGACAATTTTCAATTTTGTTTTTGTATTCCTAGGACTCAGAACAGTGCCTGGCACAGAGCTCTCTTGGGAAGAACAGGAATAATACTTCCTATGGATGCCCCCTTTTCCTGAGGTCTTTGTTTTTCCTGAGAAAGACTAAAGAAAATCCCCTAAATAGAGCTCCATAAACACACACAGGGCAGCTAGTTGGAGCAATTGATAGAGTTCTGGTCCTGGTCAGGAGGATGAGTCTCCATCTCATGAATTCAAATTTGGCCTTACTTACTAGCTGTATGACCCTGGACAAATCACTTCATCTTGTTTGTCTCAGTTTCTCATCTGTAAAATGAGTTGGAAAAGGAAATGACAAACCACTCTAGTATTTTTGCCAAGAAAACTTTAAATGGGACCACAAAAAAATGGACAGCATTGAAATGACTGTGCAACAATGCCTTGGCATCATGGCCATTGACATTATGATAACCTATTTTCTGAAGCTCAGGGAGATGGGGAAGTATGGAGGACTAGACTGATGCTGTTCAGAAACATATATGACCAAGTTGTCCCTAGAGTGAATTATTTAGGCAGAGTAACTAATGAAGACCATCTGCAGGCATTGTTAACCTGGACTTGAACTTCCAAAAGACATATCTTGAAAACTCAGAGAATTGGTTCCCTTTTTAATCCTGTGTATTTCATTTCATGTTTTCAGAAGATCATTCTGTGAACAAGTCATAGGCTTCACCTTGGCAAAGTGGGTCACAATACAAAAATATGTTTAAGAACTCCTGATAAAGGTATTCAGCTTTCAAATTTATGTGTCTTTGAAGTCACACTGAAGTTCTAACGTGTATACTGTACTTTAATGTTTATAAATCACCAGTCAGAAGTCCTAGTTTGGGCACTTATTAGCTGCCTAGCCTCAGGCAAACCACTTGCTAAACTTCAGGTTTACTATCTGTAAAATGGGACTAACAATACATGTCTTACAGGGAGAATATGAAGAAAATATTTTTCAAACTTCAAAGACTGTAATACTGTGAGTATCCTCATTACAACAATGCTATGCATTTCCATTTTTTAATGCATTTTAAGTTTTTGGTTCTATAGTTAAATTCAACATGACTTCTGTTCCAACTACCTTGCTTTTGTGATGGAAAAGGAAGCAAAATTGGGCACAGTGATTATGAATACACACTCTATCTTCTTTCCCCTCAGGTTATAGATGTATTATTTTGAACTTACTTTTAGAGAGGGGACATTGTACTTGACTGAGTTTGATTAGATGAGCAACTGGTTAGCAATAAGCTATAGCAGGAGTGCCAGACTACTGGAACACTAACTTTCCTATTCCTGAAAACCCCCTGGGGATCACAAGAAGTTGTTAAAAGCCATGCTTAATTATACAAGCAAGCAGAGAAGGATCTCCAGTCACTAAAATCCAATTGCAAATTTTCCTGCCTCATTCCATCAGCCCGAGGAATTCACATGCCATACTGAAAGTAATGAAAGGAATCTTTTTGCCATAGGTTGGCAGAAAAAGAGGATTTATGTTTCCTCTATAGTTGGCATAAGCTAAATGTGAAAATGAATTAAATTTTGATAAAATTTCCTGACTTTCCTTTCTTATGCATATGCACACATGTGTGTCCATATACATATGTGCATGTAGACACACACATATGCTGACTAGAATAAGTTGTGACATTGCACCATCCAAGAGAAATCCTACTTAAATAAAGTCTTGATTCAAATAATCATCACTGGCAAAAAAAAGGAAGCTGATGATCTTGATCACCCTTTACTTATTCCTTTAAAAAGTAATACTATTCAAATTATAAAGCGCAGCTTTAAAAAAGAAATAAAGAATTGAGACCTGAAAAAAGTATAACAAAGCATTAAAGATATTTGATTGTCCACTAGTAAAAAGTGCAGCATTTGCATTAGACCAAGTGGTAAGAGTTGGGCTCCAGGCAAGGAAGCATCATTATTTATAACAAGCAGATATGCTTCTATATGATTAAGGGGAGAACAGTGAATTAATGTTATCTTAATATTGTTTAAATGGCCTCTAGACGTAGCATGTAGCAATGCCAGGTAGAATGGTTAGCACAAAATGAATGTCAATATGAGAGAGGTGACTGGGAAACATTTTTACCCTGAGTAGAATCTGGTTAATTAATGGCCTTGAAATGATTAGCCCTGATAAGTCCCTAGCGTACAGTCTTCCTTTATTTTGTGAAACAGGACATAGCCTGTGTTAATGGGATTTTCTTCAGAGGCTGGTAAACTGGGTAAAAGATGTTCTATAATTACCTGCTATTTTTAATGATGGTTTTTTATTGTGGTTCATGCCCTAGGTTACTCAGGGAAATGGATGGGGAAAGTGTGAATGTAGAATGGTGTTTTATGCTGGCAGATTTAACTTTGTACTTGGATATTAATACAGAAAAATCTATATTGTTGGGGCCTGCACCAACAAACTCTATCATTATCCCTAAAGTTTATTGTTCAATTTAAAGTATAAAACTTCCTTAAATGGCTGTTATAGAATTAATAGGGTATATGTAACCAATGCAATTCATAGGTAATGTAGGCTTAGATTGAAAAATGATAATTCTTTAACTCAAAGTGTTTTTTCTGATAGAAATTGTACTCGGGTTGCATAAGATGATGAAAAAAATCTCTATATTATTGCCTTGGACATTTTCCCGTCTTTCTTATTCAATTCTCTAGGGCAGCATTTTTAGAAAAAAAAATTGAGTTTAAGGTCCCAACAGTCAAAGAATCAAAGCTTACAATGTTTCATATTTGGAAAGTATAGGAGAAAAATATTACATATTGACTAAAATTATCAGACTTGGAATTATTTAAGGAATATAGTCTATGACATTATTAATGGAAAATCCAGTTCCCAAGAGAATCTTGGGTAATAAGGTATTCTGCCATTTTCTGACTGCCCTTTTTAAAGATCACAGACTTTCAGAACACCACAGATATTATCTAGACCAAAATGTACTCGTCAAAAATCTCATTTACACTATTTGGATGTGAGATGATACATTCATGTTAGAAGATCCAGAATGTGAGAGCTGAAAGGCATCATCTAATCTAAAGCCTATATTTTACATATGAGGAAACTGAGGCCCAGACAGGTTCAATGGACCTTACAAAGCAATACTATACTCATTGTCGGAGTTAGGACTAGAATTCATATTTCCTGAAATCTGAGGTGATAAATACAGTGAAGGTCATAGAAAAAACAAAAGAATTCATTCACCCTCCTTGGTATCATGAAGGTTTTCTTGAGGAGAAATCTTCACTCTTTGGAGTCTATTATTTCATCTCTTTTTTTTGTTTTTTAAAAAAGAATGCTATGCCTTCCAAATACCGTTTTTCCTGACCCTAAAAGGTGTTCAAACACAAGTATTTGAACTCTGTTTCCTTGTTGCCTTTTTTTTTTCTTGCCTGCCTATTCTTTTTGGTTGAATAGAAGCAGGAATACAACACAGTTCTCTTGAATCCTGCATCCATACTATTATGTGGTCCTTGAAAAGAGTCACTTTTATCTATTGTGACTTTATGAAACTATTCCTCTGTCTCTAAAAGTATCCAAATGTTTAGCATTTAACCAAAATGCATGTGGAATTATTTGTTTATTAAAGAAAGGCCTCCTGAAAGATTTTAGTCCTTCATCATGATGACTTTGTACTTTATACCAGGTTCTGCTTTCATATTCTTTATTGCTAGCCCATTTAAGTTTTTGAATGATTGATCTAGGTTCTTGGCTTTGAATATTCTACATCTTGAATTCTGCTAGTTTGTAAATTTAAACACCTATGCTCTTATTGAACCACCATCAATAAAGGGGAATTGATTAACTATTCCACAATGAACCACATTCTTTTTGACAAGATTGGCTAAACTTCTTAACTCTCTCCAAGAACAGGAAGGGTAGATAATGTTTAATCTAGTAGCAAGCTTTTGGTAAAAATGAATTCTAGTTTAAGGGTATTATGTAGAGGGAAAAGGAACTCCGGAACTATATCTTTCTCTATATAATGTACAAACAGATTTCTAACAATCTCAGACATATCACTCTAATGTAGAAGAAAATATACAGGATTTGAAGGGTTGACAGTTTATATCCCTGATTTTACTTATTATCTGTATAGGCTTGGACACTTAACCTGTTTTTACCTTTTCCAAATGAGTAGGGTTTACTAGCTGACTTTTAAGTTCTAAATCTACTAATTTCCAACTCTAAATCTAATTCTAGGCTTTAAGATTATTTTTAAAAAAATCTCAACTCCCAACAAACAGAAATAAAAGGATTGTATCTAACTCCTGAGATAGCAATATAAATGAGAACTGAAGATGAAACTTAAAATGTATATCATAGGATTATAATTTTATTGGTAAAAGAGATTTCAGAGTTCATCTAGACCAGTGGTTCTCAACCTTCCTAATGCTGTGACCCTTTAACAGTTCCTCATGTTGTTGTGACCCCCAACCATAAAATTATTTTTGTTGCTACTTCATAACTGTAATTTTGACATTGTTATGAATTGTAATGTAAATATCTGATATGCAGGATGTATTTTCATTGTTACAAATTGAACATAACCCACAGGTTGAGAACCGCTGATCTAGACCAATATCTTCATTTTATCAATGAGGATGCCAAGCTACAGGAAGGTCAAATGATTTGCCCAATATTCCACAGGTAATAATAATTGGCAGAAGTAGAATCAAATCAAAAGAGAGAGTCATGACAAATATCTCTTCCTTGTCTTCAATTTCTCCACCACCTTTCCACAACTTTATATCCACATGGAGAAAAAAGATTCAGGAAGAACGCTGGTGAAAAAAAGGTTTAAAATTTAAAATTATTTAGCTAGACATTAAAAAATGTTTGAGTTTCTCATTAATGATTTTTATATAAATGACATCATTAGGTGGAAGATGAAAATAACTTCTTTGCTCTGAGGCTGGTTCTCTACTATACCAATTGCCTCCGCATTTCAGATTGTAATGATACATCATTACATCTATTTCCCATTTGACAACTGCAACTTTATGCCTTAGTTCAAGTCTGCCTATGAACCAAATACTTAAAGAGAGCCAGAGAGACTAAGAAGGAAATAACTATTTTAAGCTAGGTTGAACTTAAATATATGGAGACAAAGGTATAGACAAGGACACATAAAAACAAAAAAAGGCAAGACAGCAGATGGGACAGCTAGGTTTTGTTTGATATTTGTCCTTTTCTTAAGTATACTCCATCTTTTCCTTAGCCACAAACAAGCTGTGAAGAGAAACTGAATTCTACATAGGCCAACAAGACTGCGTGAGACAGGTGGAGAGAGAGTTCTGAAATTTCCCACTTACTATACATCTGCAAGCAGAAAAGCAGTTTCACTAGGAGTATAAGCCTTGGCTAGGAGTTTTTGAGTGGATTAGCATTTCAGAAATGTGTTTTATTGTCTGCACATCCTTTACTTGTTTACAGAGAGAGGAAGAAAGTGGTGTCTAAAAAGCTGAAACGTGTCTTTCTTAGAAGTGTTGGGTTTAAAATATGTCCCTAAACTAATAAAGTCTACCTAAATTTAGGAGAATTTATTAATCACAAAATCTGTCATAATTTTAAGTGTACTTTAGAAAAAATACTACATTTGTTTAATTATATACTTGAATTAAAAAAAAATAATCACCTTAGTCTGTTGTCTTGAATGGAAGATTTCGTTATGGTCAAATGATCGTATGACTAGTACTGAGGGACACATAGTAGATTCAAGAAGGAGGTGGGATTTCCTATCAGAGATATATTTTTTTTGCTTTTTGGAGGGCAATTGGGGTTAAATGATTTGTCCAAGGTCACATGGCTAGTTTTTGTGTTAAGTGTCTAAGGCCGAATTTGAACTGAGATCCTCCTGACTCCAGGGCCTGTGCTCTATTCAATGCACCATCTAGTCGCCCACCATCAGAGATATTAATGTTGTACAAAAACATAGAAAGCCCCTAAGATTAGGTATAGAAAGACTGCTGGCAATTCTACAATTACAGAGAGTTGCTGGTTCTTCAGAGTTTACTTTCATGGGGCATGTAACTTGGGAATTATTGGAAATAGGATCAGGTAAGTGAGTAATTAGGATATCTAGTGTTTAAACATTGTTAAACATTGAACTATGTCACCAATTAAGATTATGGAGTGCCTGTTTAGGGACATCAAGAATATATAGTATTATCTTTTGAAACAGTGTGTAAGCATATTTTGTTTTGATATTTTCAGTCACTACTCCCAAGAGGAAGGCAGACAGAATTATTTTTTAAAATGCCTTCAAATCCATTGATTCTATTCAGATTCTACTCAGCCTCAAAACAATTTCAAATGAAATAGAACAAAAACTACATTACCTTCATGAATTTTGATGAAACTAAAGACCTCACTTAGCTGCTCTGAAAAGAAATCATTAAAGAAAGGATGACAGAAGTTACTAGGCTTTCAAAGGATATGGTATACATTAATATGTCTGAATTTAAAAATAAGGAAACAGAGAGGAAATTTTCATAAGAAAAAAAATTAAAACCACATACTAAATCAGTGCTCAGCATCAAATTAGAATTATAAACACTTTTTCATTTTATTCTAAGAATGTGGGTTGATAACAGCTGGGAAGACTTTAACAGCATATATCATATAAACAGCAATAGTAAACAAGGATACAAAGGATCCTTAGAATATATTATACCAATATAAAATGATGGCTGTCTTTATTTTTAAGTTAATCAAACTACCACCTAAAATCTCTATTGTCTAGAAAAGCTACATCAAAAGAGATTAAATTATTTTGAACACTACATTGTGGTCTTATGTGTGAAAAACAATAACAATTAAAGGAGTCAATCTCTCCATTGTTTTCTAAACTATTACTCCTTCATTTATGGAAGCAATGAGTATTTGCATATACTTATTAAGAAATACCCATTGTTAGCCAGAATATTTACTTAGATGACTTCTTATTTATAATTATTATAGTATGCATACTGTTATAATATTACTACAATAATACTACACTCTAAGTTAAGTTTTAGGATTCAGCCTAGTAATTTTTTCTGCCTTTTTCTTGACAATAAGATAAATTATATAAAATATATCAAGTATAAATTCAAATGATCAAGAAATATAGTGTATGTTAAAGAAGAGTAGAAAATAGTTTTTTAAAATTAATGTTTAAATCATAATGTAAAGGAATAGATTAAAAACATTTTTTTTTGTATATCTCCCAAAGGACCTAGTACAGAGATAGTCAAAATGCAAGTAAGCATAATATGCTTACTAAGCTATACTTATATATACAATATACTTGCTAAGCTAAGTAAGTATATTTTAATCAAGTCAAAAAACCTGAAGATAATTTTTTTTAAAAGTCATCAATGATTAGTTCTATTGATTGGTGATTTAGTAGATAACTAATTAAATTATATGAGAATTAAGTATGTACTATGTACAAAGCATACCTTATTATTATTATAATATTATATATATTAAATATACCATATTATATATGTAATATAAGATTATTTGCAGAAGGAGAGAGAAGTAACAGCCAGTAGAATATAAATTCCTTGAGAAGAGGCTTTTTGCTTTTTTTTTTGTCTCAGCATACTCAGAACCCAGTTCAGTGCCTGACAAAATGTGCACTCAGTAAATCATTGTTGAATTTAACAAGAGCAGGGAAGTATAGGGGGCCATACACGAATGCCTTCATGTCCTCTTGGTATGTAAGACATGTGAAGATTGAATGCCAACTTTGGGGAATCACAGTAGGCCAGTTTGGCATCATGGATAAAAATATGCAATCTAGCATACTTGGTTTAGCTTTAAGGCAGATGCAACTTGAGTAGCATGTATTAACAAGGTGAGATAATATTAACATGGCTTATAGAATCAGAAATGTACACACTAAACTTGCAAGTGATTTTTAAAGAAACCTGTTTTCAAAACAACAAAACAGATTTGCATTAGCCCCTCCAAGTTAATTATATCATCACCAACTCAGTTTCCTTTCTTCCTACTAGGTTAAAAGAACATAAATTTCTGTCCATAATATACTTAACATTTCCAGAGTAGTAAGGATTCAAGAAAAAAAAAAGCAACCTCTTCAATTGTACTTATGCATAAAAAATATGGGGAAACAGAGGAGCCCTAGTTAGGGAAGTTAGGAAATGGAAACTGCATTGAAACTGTGTTGTTGTTTTTAAAAGAAGAAACTAGGCCAGGTTATCAAGAAAAAATAAAAAAAATGTTGCAAACATTGGCAAGAATGAGAGAAACCAAAGCAAACTTGCAAAAGGCACAAAAGAACTGTTTCTAAAGGATGGGGGCAGAAGCCAAAATGTGTGACTAGAATAAAAATGGAAATGCTGAACTGTGTGAGGGAAAAACTTTACAAGTCATCAGTTGTGTCTGCTTAATGCCCCAAGAACCAAATGGACATGAAAGGTTAAATGAATCAAGTGTTGCTTGTATAACATTGAACAACAACAAAGTATATTGGATCTTCCCTGATTAGTATGGGATTAAAACAAAACAAAATGAGATCCTGAAGCAGCTGAATTGGCAGTCATAGTTGTTAATGACTGGAATGGATGAAGAGGAATAGAGGGAGATCCTTAAAAATAAGATCCAGAGAACCATGAAGTTGGATACCACCTCAGTTGTGGTCTAGCTCAATCCATAATAAAAAAAAAGAAAACCTCATCTATGATATCCTCAACAAAAAGTGATCCAACCTTCTGAGGACATCCACTTATGGGTTGTGCAATACCTATTGAAGCCTCAATATGTGTCCTTTCAACTATCAGCAATGACTCATGCTTTGGGCTTCTGGAACCAAGCAGAACAAATCTTATTCCTTTTCAAAGAGTTTTCAAATTGTTGAAGACTGCTGTCATATTCATCTTAAATATTTTCTTCTTCAGATGAAAAGTTCCTAGTTCCTTAGACTGATCCTTTTATTTTGTAAATCTGAGGTACTTCACAATATCCCTGTCTACTCTTATATACATGCTCTCTTCTATCTCTGCCATTCCCAAACTGTGGCACCTAGAGCTGATTACAAAAGCCTGAATATGGTCTGAGAACTATACAGTACAACACAGTTTTCATTGCCTTCCTTCTAGACACTGTGCCTCTCTGTAGTCTAAGATTAGATTAATTTTGTTGACTGACATGACATACAGCTGACTCATCAATCTTGTGGCACGCTAAAAACCCTAGATTTTTTTTTTTAATTAGTTCATGGTCAGATCTTACCTCTTTTGTACTTATGGAATTGATTTGTAGAAGCTAGGTATAAGATTTTAGATTCTGACATTTAATGAGATTCATATTTAGAGTTAGAAGGGACCTCAGAGATCTAGTCTAACCCCCTCATTTGCAGATGAGGAAATTGAGGCTGACTGAAGTCAAGGGACTTATCTGAATAAGTCAGACAAAATGTCATAGATCTAGGATTTGAAGCAATGTCCTCTGAATAAAATTCTAGGTCTCTTTCTACTATGTTTTGCTTATTGACATAATCTCATTAAAGTATTATAGTTATATACATATATCTATGTATCTATATATTACATACCTATATTATACAATCAGGTATAGAAGAGAAGGAACATGCACTTATTAAGAACTTGCTCTTGGGGCAGCTAGGTGATGCAATGGATAGAGCACCAGCCCTGGAGTCAGGAGGATCTGAGTTCAAATGTGACTTCAAGACAGTTAACACTTACTAGCCATGTGACCTTGGGCAAATCACTTAACCCCAATTGCCCTGCCTTTCCCCCTCCAAAAAAAGCAAAAAATAAAAATAAAAAAGAACTTACTATGTGCCAACCGGCTTGCTAAACACTTTATACATTTTTTACATACGTGCATATACCATACATACATACATGTGCACGAATACAGATGCACATATGGGTATGTATATGTGTACATGTATATGTATGTGTTTATTTCTATACACACAAAGTTTAATATATACACACATATAATTTACCTACATGTATACTATACACTTACAGGATATATTCATGCATATATATGTATATGCATATGTGTATATTTATATATATTGTGCTTTGTGTAATGTACACATATTCAGGTATGTATATACATATATGTATAATGACACATACATATATGTGTATATGTAAAGTGTTTAGCACAGTGCTTGGCACATAGTACGTTCTTCATAAATGCTTGTTAACATCTTTCCTACAACTAATTTTCTTTTCTTAAAAATATACCACAGAAATTTTAAAAGAATCATAACACTTTAATAATCATCCCTGTATTAAAAAATAGTGGCTATCACAAACCAACAAGGATTTTGTGAACTAATGACTTCAAATTAACTAGGGCTTAGGAGTTCAGCGATAGTAGCAATATAGCAATTTCTCTGCATAAATAAAAGATAAGATTAAAGGTTGAAATCTTTTGAGACTGGTGAATAAATTGACATTTTACTAGAGAATAGAGAATACAAGTCCAGCTTTTTGTTTATCTCTCGGGAAAACATGCCTATCAATATTTCCCTAAGATGAGAACAAGTTGATCTAAGACTCATGTGTATGTATTCTTGTAAACAGTAGCCTTAGTAATATAGTCTCATTAGTAGCAGACTAAACCTAATACTCATAGTAGTCCAACACAATTATTCCTTACCGGTAATACTGAGTTATACTTTATAATCTTTATCTTGAACATATCCATGACACAGACACTCTAATGGGCACCACAAAATAATAATTTGTTACAGTAAAACAAGCCACAGATTCTAGTCTTCTCTCCTCCCTACTTTGGCCACCAAGACATATACACACTTAATATCCACTTGTATGGACTCAGCATAATTCTAATATGACACATGCCTCTTTGATAAAAATAACCTTTTTTTTTGCAACTGATACTTGATATCGATTTTTCTAATTACTTTATTGATAAAGGCATTACAGTATCCTTGAAAAGGTGACAATTTTCATTTTCCTAGATCCATGTAACCCAAGTAGAAATGATAGGAAGGCAATAAAAAAGCACTACCTTATCTATTTAGAGCTCTTATGAAGATAACTTTAGACAAATTTTATATGTGTGTGTGTATTTTTTTTTTATCTCTCCTTCCCCCCCCCACACACAAAAAAAAACTGGCACAAGAAAATGAATTTTAAAACCCAATCACCACCAGTTTTCTGGTTCCTGATGATCAATCACAAGTTGTTTAATGCCATAAAAAGCATACTGTATTTAAAGTTAGAACCTTAGTTCATACTCCTCCTCTGCTCAATTCTTTTTGGATGACCTTAGGTAAGTGACTTAAACCCTAGGAGCCTCAATGTCCTCATATATAAAGTAAGAGAGTGTAATTGAATGACCTTTAAGGTTACTTCCATTTTTAAATATATAGACATATTATGTCTATATTTTTCTAAAATTAAGATTATTTTCCTTTTGATTGACTTCCTTTGAACTCTATCTTCATCATATTTTATAATATATAGGGGAAATGAAGTGGTTACCAATGAGTGAAAAATGCAGTCAGTCCTTAAGGTTAACAAATTTGAAATTTTACTTTTATCCTTGCCCCTTCTTCTGACATCCATTAAACGAGTATACCCTTTGAGATCCCATCCAATTGCTGTCTTGGTTATTGTATTGATTTTAGCTAAGTGGCTGATATCATTCAGGCTAGATAGGTAGCCTGGGAATACTTCCAAACCTTGGCCAAAACCCAAACTGAATTTTCTTCCAGAAAGTAACAAGGGTCTTGTTAGCTTTTTTTTTTTTAAAAGGTATATTTGCATTTATACAAGTCTGAGACTATATCTTTAACAGCCATATAACCAGATCATAGCATATTCATCTTAATGGTCTCCATAATAATCAGTTTAGAGCTTTGCAGAACTTTGTGCCTGAAAAGTCTTTCTTTCTCATTTCCATTTGTTGAAATCGTGGGGTTATCTTTGAATCTCATCCAATCATTTCTCTAACTCATTTTGATTCTATCTTCATCATATTTCTCTCATCTGCTCCCTCCTCTCT
Source organism: Pseudochirops corinnae (assembly GCA_028646515.1). Classification (NCBI taxonomy): domain Eukaryota; kingdom Metazoa; phylum Chordata; class Mammalia; order Diprotodontia; family Pseudocheiridae; genus Pseudochirops; species Pseudochirops corinnae. The sequence continues at coordinate 199,312,708 of CM053588.1, forward strand.
CTTCCTCTGTTGCACTCTTGGTGAAGATTTTCATTACCACCCAACTCTACCATTGCAATAGCCTCTTAACTGATTTTGATCTTATTTCTTACTTCCTCCAAACTTTCATTCAGATTGCTTCTTTAATACTTCTTGAATACTCTACAAAAGCTTCCTATTGCCTGTCACAGTATATTTCAGATGTTTTTTTTTTTTTTGCTTTTTTTTGGGGGGGGAAGGCCGGACAATTGGGGTTAAGTGACTTGTCTAAGGTCACGTGGCTACTAAGTATTAAGTGTCTGAGTTCACATTTGAACTCAGGTCCTCCTGACTCTAGGGCTGGTGCTCTACTCACTGTGCCACCTCCCTGCCCCAAATTTCAGATTTTTTAATCTGTAATTCAAGGTCTTTCATAGTTTGACAATTTTCTCCCATGCGAGCCTAATCATATTGTTTACATCTCTGTGTTCACCACACCCCAGTCTTCACATCAAATCCTTTACATGGCCTAAACCTTCCTCCCTCCGTGCTTTTTTTTCTGGTGGTTCCCTATAACTGCACTGACCTTTCCCCCTATTAAATTTCTAGTCACTCTTCAAAGTAGAACTTAAAATAGTATCAGAGGTTCTTAACATTGAGTGTATTTGTATTTGTGTATGGGGCAGGGTGGGGGAGAGAGGATCCCATTTGGAAATCTTTTAAAACCTAAGGCCTCTTCTCTGAATGGTGTGTTTAAATGCACAGCACAAAATATGTAGGGTTACAAAGGTAACTTAAGATGCATTTCTTTTTGCCCATTCAAATTCATGAGTACCACAGAAGTTGTAATATGTGTGCCCTAGGATAAGAATACCTCTATATTTGCATCTTCATTATATATTTGTCAGGCTTTTTTATTATATGTAAATGTACATGTGTTTTATGCCTCAACTGGCCTGGGAACTCCAGTAGGGCAAAGAATTATAACTTCTCTCAACTTTATGTATCACCCAAAGTTTAGCACAGTGATTATGCTAGACAAGGAAAGTGAGGCAGGTAGAGTAAAGTGACTTGCCCAGCAATGCTGCAGCTACTAAAGGTCTGAGGTTACATTTGAACTCAGGTCCTCTAGAATCTAGGCCTAACTCTCTATCTACTGTGCTACCTAGCATATATCACATATATCACATATATCATATATCACAAGACAACTGCATTTTATTTAAGCTCTATTGTAAACATTACATATGACACTGCTTTTAAATGAGGGAAATCTCTGCTTTTTTTTTATATCACAGAAATGTCACATCTATTACTTATCAAGTTTTCCTATTAGAACCATAACATTAGGACAGGGGTGGGCAACCTGAAGCTCTTAGGCCATATGTGACCCTCTAGGTCCTCAATTGAGGCCCTTTGACTAAATCTAAATTTTATACAACAAATCCTTTTATTGAGGGGATTTGTTCTGTAAAGTATGGATTGAGTCAAAGTGCTGCATTTGAGGCCCTAGAGAGCCACCCATCCCTTGAGGATCTAGAGGACCACATGCGATCTTGAGGTCACAGGTTCCCCACCCCTGCATTAGGAGATAACACTACTTTCTGCTACTGTCTTTTCTTTTTTTATTATTTTCTTTTTTAAATAAATAAATTAATTTATTTCTAAGTTTTCAACATTCACTTCCATAAGTTTTAAATTTTCTCTACCTCCCTGTAAGAGCAAGCACCCTAGCATACCCAAGACAGCTGATAACACAGGTTCTTTGATCTACTTTTCTAAAGGAAAGCAACACAAAAGGGGTTAACAATCTTACTTTAATCAAACATATATAACATTTACTTAGTTTAGGGGGTAAAAATCAGCACCCTGAACTTCAGAGAATACAAACAGAAATTAAAACTTTCAAAAAATGCAGATAGAGAAAATAATACAATTCAACATATCAACAGACGGGACTTCTAACTGTCTGACCATCACATACATACTGGAGAGAGAAGCAACATCTGGGTTTTCAAAGCTGGAAGCTCAATAGCTACCCAGAGTCTCACCTGGCCAAATCACACAACTCTTCCCATAAATGTGCCCCAAAGCAAAAGTTTACCTCAAGAGTATCTCTCTCTCTCTCTCTCTCTCTCTCTCTCTCTCTCTCTCTCTCTCTCCTTTTCTTCAGCATCAGAGGACAACACAACCTTCGTGACCCATGCCTAATTATGAAGTAACAAAAGGTGTGGCCCTTTCAGAAAAACAAGGCTTATCTAAGCAAGCTTCTCTTGTTGGGCTCCAAGTGAGGCCCATTAATGGGCAGGGAGGACCTTCAAATTCCCAAGGCCTGTTAAGGGGCAGAGAAGATCTTCAAATTTCCTTACTATTACACTCCCTCCTTTCCTCCTCCCCAAGATGGTATGCAATCCAATATAGGCTCTACATATATATTTTTATTAAACATATTTTTACATTAGTCATGGTGTATAGAAGACTTACAACTAATGGGAGTAACCACAAGAAGCAAAACAAAACGAAACAGAGAGCAAATAGCTTGCTTTGATCTACATTCAGACTCTATATTTTTTCTCTGGATGTGGATGGCATTTTCGCTACTGTCTTTTCAAAGCACTGTTTTGATTCTTGACTACTAGTAGTAATAAAGGCACAACGTTTTGTGCTGACATGGCTGCACTGACCATTCTAAAGTGATGCAAAAGGCCACTGTTTATTGACATGTATTTCATATCCACCCAGAAAACCTCTATGATAAAGAGGTGACTGTGGGCATAAATAATATATGCCAATAAATAAGGAGTTGCTCAGTACCTGTTCCATTTTTAGGTCACTATAATGACATTGCAAACTTCTGAAGTTTCCTGTATAGCCATTCTGCTGCTCTTTCCAATTTTGTCAGGTTATTTGGCACCTACATTGAACTTCATGTCTAAAATGAAGTGCTGAGCTACAACTGTTCTGATTTTTAGACATTCTGCCAGCTTCCCCCTCACCCTTTATAATAACAAGGTCACACACATACACACAAAGGAAAGATGCCAAAGTTTCAGGTCCAGTGACACTGATTATCAGCATACAGTCCACATCTAAGCCTGACACCAGTTCACCCTTGAAGTTTACAGCATGCTGGGATGAATTTAGCTGAAGTCATTGAAATAAACATCAATGAATGAGTATACTATTTACTAGGAGTAGTTTTTCAGACATTTAGAAATGCAACATTTGTTCAGTAATAACAAACATTTGTTAAGCAAACACTATACAGAAGGCAAAGTGCTAAGGTACTGGGTACACCAATATAAAACACGAGTGTCATAAACAATGACATAGCCTCTCAGCTCAAGGGGCTTGCAGGCAAAAGAAGGGGTTCATATGTTTGTTGCTGTTTTTAATGATGATGAAGATGATAATTATGCTGATGATTGAACCTGCAATTTGGTTTCCACAGGGAACTGCCAAGGAGAAAATCTCTTCTACTAATGCAGATCCATATCCACCTACTCTGCAACTTTTAGTCTTAGAATTTTATTTGTGCCCCTAAGAAATTAAATGATTTTCTGTGGATTATAATCATTATGTGCCATGGGTAGTTTTTGGACTCAACTCTTTCTCACCTCAAGGTCAGTTTTTTCTACAATGCTGCTGCCATAGCTTGATATCATGATACTTCTTTGAATTATGAATCTACACAAATATAATAGAAGGGAGAATGTGATAAGAGCAAAGCAGAGGTTGAGATAAAATACTATATTTTTAAAAAGCAAAGAGGAAGAATTTTTCACTTTCAGGTTCAGGGATCAGGGAAATTTTTGTGGAGGAGATGGCACCTGAGTTAGGGCTTAGAGGAAAAGAAGATTTCAACAGGTAGAGATACAGAGAGCATATATTATATATCTATGCAAATGCTTAGAGGTAGAAGTATGCCTGATGAGATAAGTGGAGAGCTCATAGTCCAGGTGTATTGCAATGTGGACTCAAAATGTCCAACAGAAATGTAATGGTAATTAATTTAAATTAGAAGACTCCTTTTTGTTATGTTAAGTAAGCAGGTACTTAGCCCTTAGTCAAGCCTCGGTGAAAGAGGCAGAGGGTATGAACTCTATCTCCCATTGCTGACATAACAGGAAGGGTTTGGCTGAAACAAGAAGCCAATGCTGTGTGTGTGTATATAAGAAAAGCCCCAGAGAGGCAGAATCAGAATTTTTCTCTTGGCGGGCTCCTGGTGAAAGAAACTGTCCTGCTAGAGAGAGAGAGACAGAGAGACAGAGAGAGAATTTTTCTCGGTGAGCATCTGGAAGCTGACTGAGAACTGAGAGATGATATTCTTGAGACCAGAATCTGGTGAAGGCTGAAGTTGCTGCAAAGAAGGCTGCCTGGAAAGCAGAAGTGTCTGCTGGCAGATTTCTTCTGGGTCCTAGGGACAGCTGAACTGCCGAAGGACTAAAGAAGCATGACCAGGATGATAAAACTTTGTTTGTTTGTGGCTTGGTTGGTCCTTGAGTACCTAGGAATAGAAGTTGTGCAGGGACCCTGTGAACTTCAGTGTATAACAAGAACTGCCTGAAGGACTGGACAAAGACCTGGAAGCTGTCTGCTTCTGAATCCAGGTGATTGTTTGGTGGATTCAGATAGGAGCTGGGACCATGGAAGGGGATGCAGGGAAACTGAGAAACCACCCTGAATCAACATGAAGAAAAGCCCTCTCCTTGGATATTGAAATGCTGTGATGAAATTGAAGTTTACTAGAGACCTGGGGGTGGAGGGTTTGTGTGATTTTCTAATGATTATATTTAGTAATTAATGATACTTAGTGACCTATTGCTATATAAGTGACTCATTAAATTGACCTATGATTGCCCCATGAGTGGAAGACTGACTTGTATTTTGAAATGACCAAATAACTGAGTAAGGAGGCAAACCTCCTTAGGGATGCCAGATGATTGTTCTTTTGTTCTTTGTTCTAAATACTTTGACCTCTTTGGTGAAAACTATGTGGCCATTTTAATGTGAAGCTGTTGTGAACACTATATTGTAATTTTCTGTGATAAGATGTAATGTTGTGGATATTATATTGTGATTTGTTGTGAATGTTTGCCTTGCTTTGTTATGGAATAAATGGAATGTTCACTATAGTGTGTAATCAGAACCTTAAAAGCTGTTCACAGTAGCATTCTTTTGGGAAGCTGCTTCTGCATGGTGTAATTAATTAAGGGTGGGGGATTTGGTTTTAGGAGAGAGAATAGGGCAGAAGATATAGATCTAGAAATTATTTGCACAGAATTGGTCATTCATAGAACTGGATGACATTTTCAATGGAGAAAGAGTACAAATGGAAAAACAATTGTGAATATAAACTTTAGAGAGGCAGAGGAGACAGAAGATAAAATGATAGTGAAAAGGAGTAGAAGTAGAATTTCTAGTACTGGGTATGAACAATTTATGAGTTTTAATATATATGAGAGAAGAAATTAAAATAGTATAATTTATATAATTTACATCAATATTATCTAACATGAGAAAATTCATTCAAATTTGTCTCCGAATATTTTTCATTCATTCATTCATTCATATGAAGAGCTCATATGGCTTCATTTAGAATAGATTTTGCGACACTAACCTTATTTCATATTTTGACAAGTTTACTAAAAGGAAATATGGAGGAATATCACAGATTTATTTACCTAAAGTTTAGCAAAGCATTTGATTAAGTACTACATGTTATACTTTCTTGTGAAAAAAATGGAGAAATATGACCAGACATTTAGAGAATTAGGCAGATTTTGAAATGAATGAATACCTGGAAATCAAAAGCTAGTTGTGAATGGTTCATCAACAGCTTGGTAAGAAGCCCTCAGTATAGTGTCCTAGTAATGTGTTTGACCCTGTGTTATTTGACACTTTTACCAATGACTTGGAAGACTGCATCCACAGTGATATGTATCAGATTAGCAGGTGATGAAAAACAGTAAAAATAAGCTAATATTAATAATAGCTAATATAAAGGATCCTAAAAGAACTCGACAAGCTAGAAAAATGGGCTGAATTTTATAAGATGGAATTTGGTAGGGCTAAATGTAAAGGGTTTTTCAAAATAGGATTCAGAAATAATCACTGCAAGTATAGGATGCGTGAGATTTAGTTAGACAGTCATTATTTGAAAAATATGTGGAGATTTTAGTCCACTGCAGGTTCAATATGAAACAAAATCATGGTGCTACAGAAATAAATAATAATCATCTTAGGTTGCATTAAGCAGCAAAATTTCCAAAGAAAATTTGTAGAGGGGCAGAGCCAAGATGGGGGCGTAGCAGCACCATATTGCAGCTCTCATATAGCCACCCCAAAATACCCATAAAATAGGACTGTAAACTAATCCTAGAACTCCAAAACGCACACAAATATATTTTCCACTAAAGTCAGCTCGGCTACGAGGAACCATATCAGCACTGCGAACCGAAACCAGCCTGGCCTCAAGCTGTGGCTGTGCCCCGGGGGCAGCTGAACAGGAGGAGCAGAGGAGCCTCTCTGGTGAGCAGATTAGCGGAAGCTGCGAGCAGCATTCAGAACTAGGTCATTGAGACTTGTGAAGTTGGGAGGGGAGCAGTCTGGCCGAAAGGCCTCCAAAGCAGAAAAACGAAAGGCAGAGGTTTTGCACCCGCCTCCACATTGCAGCTTCTCGCCTGTGGCCTGCAGACAGCAGGGGAACTAAGCGATTGTTCTGAGGCCAGTGCTCTCCCACTGAGTGGCCTGGATCCGGATCGCCGTCTTGGGCCTCGGTCTTGGAGTCTTCATTATCCAGTGAGCCAGAAGTAAGTAGTAAGGGTCCCAGCACCTTCCTGAGAGCTACGGCAGCCAGGAGGACCCCAGCAATTTGGGACAGAGCTTTCCCTTCTGCAAGCAGAGCCCCACAGAGATTTAAAAAAAAAAGTCACGGACTGACCAACTATGAGTAAAAATAAGCATAAGAAGCAAAGTAAGAACAGCACCCAAACCCTAGATTCCTTCTTTGGGGAAAAGAAAGATCATAGACAGAGAGGGAGGAGGAGAGTGCAGCCACAGCGCCCTCACCAGGGGCCTCCAATAAACATGAAGAATGCCTTACAGCTAGAGATGAGCTGAAGAAGGATTTTGAAAACCAAATAAGGGAAGTGGAAGAAAAATTGGGAAGAGAAATAAGAATGTTGCAGGAAAATCATAAAAAGAGAGTCAGCAATCTGACTGAAGAAATCAACACCCTAAAAAACTAGATTAACTCAAATGACAAAAGAAGCCCAAAAAGCCAATGAGGAGAAGAATGCCTTAAA
>CM053588.1:199320472-199348912 GCA_028646515.1 Pseudochirops corinnae
ATTATTATTAACTACATCCAATTGGAATTTGAGATACACAGGCACTGTGGTTGGGAGATTCATCCTTCCCTACCGAAAAGTGACATAGGAGAGAATAGACTGGGGACGGGGGGGACGCACTGGGATGGCTGTTTTGGGGTGGTGGGTAGGGGAAAGAAGGGGAGAAAATATGTAACTCAAAATCTTGGGGAAATGAATGATGCAAACTAAAATAAAATTAAAAAAAAGAAAATTTGTAAATGGTGTTTGGGTAAAAAAAAGTTTCTAAAAGTTAGTGCTCTTCATAATTGGAAATGGTCACCTTAAAGGGTGGTAGCTCCTTTTAATTGGAGGCATTTCAACTAGGCTAGATAACCACTTGTCAAATATATTATAGTGGGGATATTTTGTGGTATGGGTTGGAATAGATGATTGAAGTTCCTCTCAAATCTAAATTCTATGATTTTGTGATTCAATATATATTTTGTTTTCATTACATGTATAGTTCTGTAGTTCTGTGTTAGCACTATATTACTAATGTGTCTTGGTAACTTTACAGAGATCTTAGAGTCTCAGTCTTTAGAACTGAAAAATCTAACCCACTTGTACTACAGATGAAGAAATTAAGAGTCAGAGAGGACAAATAACTCACACAAGATTATACATGGTGTAAGTAGCAGTGCCAAACTTAGAACCCAGATTTTCTGACTCTTGATCTAGGGTTTTTTAACCTGAAGGTGTTACAATGAATTTAGTGCCAGAAATAAAGTTCGAATACATCTATTCAAGCTCTAATATCTTTTCCTATATACCAGATTGTCATGAAGTTCTAGGCAGTTACCATTCATTTGACATTTTAAGAATAACGTTATTTCCTTTGGATACAACCTGGATAAGAACCATCTAAAATTACTGAGGAAATACATCTTATTTACCTCGGTACTTATAGGGGGCAGAGTACTAGACTTGGAGTCAAGAAGACCTGAGTTCAACTCAGTCACGGGTATTGACTAATTGTATAGTCATCTACAAGTCATTTATCCTCTATGAGCTTTAATTTCTTCATCTGTATCATGAGAACAATAACGATTCTTACTGCACACAATTATAAAGATAAAATGATATACATAATGTGTAAAAAGGTATGCAAACCTTAAAATGTCTATTGATGCTATCCATGTCACTTAAATGGTAAACGGAGTTTTATAAAGTGTTATCACATTTATAAAGTGTTAACACATTTGAAAAATAAAATTTAATAAATATAATATTCAAAGCATGTAATCTACTTTCAATGCCATTGATATTTATTGGTCTAAATTACAGAAATATCAACTCCCTAACCATGTTGGATTAAAATGAGCACAATGCAAGTATACTAAAATCATGCCAGAATGATTCAGCAGTAATCCAAGAGATCTTGTGAACCCTGAATGGCATCATAAACAATAAAATGAACATTGGCATGCTCATGACTATGCATTTTATTTAGATCATTATTTCAATTGCCTAAGTTATAGTGTATTTATAACAATATGTTAGACTAGATATGTATTCTAAATTTTCCTATTTTCACAACTAAAATGAAGCCCAGTTAAAAGAATATTGAAAAAAATATATATATATATGCAGATTTCCATATACAGGTTAGCATTATTTTCCATATTCTAATCCTGTGTAACTATTAATAAATACTAATAATTAGTAAAAAACAAACAAACAAACAAACAACATAGTTTGACCAAACCAGAAAAAATTCAGAGTAATGAGCTAAATCTTTGACAATTGTCTTCAACACTTAAACGTAAGGGTCTCCAGTAATTATAACAGTACATTCAACTAGATAATCTTTTAAGAATTGGCAACTCTAAGGAGGACCTTTTAAGGTTGTATAGATAGAAAATTGCTTAGATAAATAATAGATTTAGTCCTAATAGGCTTTATTATTTCCTAATGGGATGTTTTACATAAATAAATATCTCCATATTTGAAGGAGGTGAGGATAATTTCACAAGGATTGTAGACTACAACTTCTCTTTGAGAGCTGCTGTGGCATCAAATTCATCAAGCCACTGCCTATTTGATTGAGTATTAGTCCCACATATGAATTTAGCTAAGTTGATCCTCTGGAATTAGAGAATCCAAATTGGGATCATACTTGTGATATTTACCACATGATAGGATCAGGAGGGTTATCTTCAAGTCTGGATAAGTCATTGGTGTGAGACTATGACTAAAATACAGAATGAGAAATTATAAGTGTGTAAGAAACAGCCAAATGAAATATAATATGTAATATGATTTTATGTACTAACTTGGGACACCATAATGCTCTTATCTCTGACTGTCCTCCCCACCACACTTGCCTTTGGTCTATACTCAAATTTCTCAAAAGGTTCTTCTATCTCAATTGTTGAGTTCCCTCTAATGATACTGATTGAAACCCATCTGTGCTTATCGCTCCTGTGTACCTCTTGTCCATGTCGTCCAAAGAATTCATCAAATGTGTATGTCCCTGTATTGGTGAGTACCCTAACACACCCAGGATGGCCTGCTAGCACAGGTCTTTTTGATCGGCTTATTAAAGGAAAGACAGCTTTAAAGGGATTAACAATCCTTCTTTAATTATGGAGAAGTGAGTACAGAAAATACAAGCAGAGAAATTAGCACAAAGACCAAAAGACAGGGCTCCAGCTGTCTGAACATAGCAATATTGCTATGCACTTTCCATATATCACTGGATCAAAGGAACACAGACAACATCTGTGCACTCTGGGGGCTCTTAACAAATGGCTACTCAGAATCTCAAGCAGGAAATAAAAAGACCCTTCTCATAAACAAAGCACCAAAGCAAAATGCCAACCTTCCAGAATATATAACAAAGATTCAGCCCCTGATAGGCTCAGAGTCAGAAGGCACAAAACCTACCTGACTCAGCACAGCTGTGAATTATCAGGATTCAAAGGCGATTAATCCTTCAGATGTTTACAATTTAGCCTGAGCCTGGGAAACTGAACTCCAAAAAGAAAAAAACAAAAAACAAAAAACAAAAAATCCCACCTTGCTTACTCTTACAGTCCCTTGGGAATTTTAAATGTCATCTTGAAATTCATATGGACCACAGTACAACTAAAACTTAAGCACCAATTACATTTAAAACATTCTGATAAAGGGTACATGGATGACCAAGTGTTGCAGGTATACTCCTCTCCGACTCCACTGTGTGTTGTAGCATTAGCATGATCAGAAACAGCTGATGTTAAAATGCATATCGTTACCAATACCATTTCCTATGATTTAATGGATTTCAAGACTTCTATAGAGGTACAGAATAACTTTTTACAACAAGAAGTTGGGAACCCCTACCTTAATATATTCCACTATGCCTAGAACTGAATTGGCATCTTTACTCTTGCCAAACATGTTTTTCATATGATCCTTAAAAAGAATGGAGAGTCATTAAGGTTATTCAATTAAATCTCTACTCACACCAAGAGAGAAAATAGTAACAACTCAAGAATCAAGGTGTGAGTGAAACTCAATCACAGCCCATGTCCAGGCATTCACAACCTGGATCAATAAACGTATTTTAAAACTAATAAAAAAAAAAACTATAACAAAAAATAATTTTCAAACTGCATCCAAGATCTCATGTCCCCTACAATCAACAAAAGACTATATTGAATTCCACACAGCTGATGTCTTATATTCCCTGCAGTTGTGGAAAATGTTATATTGTCAGCTAAATCATATTGTAGATGTCAGGATTATGAAACATCAGCAACATCTTGGAGCATCACACACAGGAAGCCACATCTGCTGTGTATAGTACACTGAGTGGTCGCTCCTCCGATTTCCGCAATACTTGAGTTAAAGGTAAAGAAAATAGGGCTATAGGAGAAAAATAACCATACATAGAAAAAAACAGGAAGACTTCTTGAAGAGAATCCCCAGGTCTATAATAAGAGGTTCTGGACAAACCAGAAACCTGATCTTCCATTTAACTGAAAGACACAGGGCTTCCTTAACTTCCAGCACTGCAATGGATCTGTGATCTCATTGATATGGGCACTTTGCCCAGTCGTGAGGGAAGGACTATATTGGTGCCTTCTTATTCTCTGCCATTCTTGGTCATGTCCTTCCTGACATCCTCCATATAACTTTACCCAGAATGCCAAAACCTTCCTATAGGTTTCCATTAGGGGGCACTTTAATGTTTTGAATTAAATGGAAGTTTACATTTTAGACAAAAAGGTCTATGTCCTCCTTTTGTTGTGTTCCTGTGACTTTCCCTTTTTATTTAGTCTTTAAATATCTTTCCCTCCCCTGTGTTTCCCTGGAGTTCCTAGCACTACAAAGACCAGAATTTAAGAATATTTTAAAGGATCAAACAAATATATGTCAATTGATGTTCGTGGTATTTTTAGTGCTAGAATAGTGTGATTTTAGACATTAAATCAATGTTTGTGGAAATAATGGATGAATAAATTAACTAATGGATATGGGAAGAAAGAAATGAATCATGGCACATTTATCTTCCTTCATGGCTTCAAGGTTATACACGCCTCCATACGGAGACCAGAATTGAGAGTTCTGAAGAATTCTGCCACTGCTGTGTCCCTGCTATCCCATTCCTCCAGTCTTGATCTCCTGAAAATGAGGTAGGCATTTACCTCACCCTGATCAAGCCACTACCACCACCCTCCAGAATCACTAAAAAATGAGCCATGTGTGAAAACTCAAAACCAAAAATGATACCAAATCAATGCTAGCCACAACAATTTGGAGAAACTGAGTATTTGTCTTAAACTCCCTAGTTTCTCTCTAGAATCTTTTCTCAAAATGCTTTTGCTATAGTTATACATTCAAATCACATTCATATAATCAAAATGCCAGAGGTGAAGATTCTGGTTATAAGAAAAGAACTATAAACATGTATATGGATATGGAATTAATAGACCTATGGAGGGCATTACACCCTTGAGACACAGCCTTCACTGGCAAAGCATTATTACAGCAGTCTTTCTTGAGGAGAGATACTTATGGAGGTAAAATCCAGCATGGAGAATGTTAGCCAAAGATTTTGTATATGAAATATTTTCTGATAATTTTCCTTCTGGGGAAGTATTTTTCCTTGAATTTAGTATTATAATTCAGAAGAGAAACATCACTGTAATGATCTTGCTAAACTTACTTTTGATGAATATTCACATGCACATGCAGACTGCATTAAAGGACTGCTGAGGTTCTCTAGGAAAGAATATATTTTTTAAAAAATCCCTAAAATGTATACAATAAAATTAACCACATGTGCCAACTGTCATGGATGAGCACAGTGGAGTGAAATAAGTTCATTCTGGGTATCATTCCATCTAAACATTATGGCAATAAGGAAGGAAATTGTCCTGTGGATAGAAATATATGGCTTTAGCTCTGGATTTGACCATGGATTCTCTGCAGGATACGTGGTAAATCCATTTGTGGGACAATAATTATTTACCTCTGAGGATAAGACCTATCTTAAAACATTCCCAAATATAACAATACTCAGCAAGAACACAGCTTTCTGGTGAAAATTATCCTGCTGATACAAATAGACATGTAAAATAAGTCCCTACATTTTGCTAAAGGATGTTTCCAGAAATAATATTTCAAACTGATTGTCTCCAACCAGAATTTGTGTGTGTTTCCATAAGGAAAATGTCATTCTTGGAAGTTATGTTACTGACCAAAGGTTTATGATCAAACCAGTAATGAATGGAATAACTCATATTTTAATAGTGTTTTGAACTTCACTAAGTGCTTTGCTTCTGTGGAATCTGAGTGGTAGGTAGTATAAGCATCAGTGGGGAAATTGGGACATCAAGAAATTAATAACAACTATAATATGTCTATTATATGTATATATATGTATATGTGTCCTAAGGTTTACAAAGCACTTTAAATATATTATCTTATTTGCTCTTCATAACAATCCTATGTGACAGATCTTACTACTATTCTCATTTTACAAATGAGAAAGCTGAGATAGAAAAAGGTTAAAGGCCTTGCCCAGGGCCACACTGTTATTCAGTATCTGAGGGAGTATTTTAATTCAGAATTTCTTGACTATAAGTCCAATGTTCACTACATTGTACCATCTAACTGCCTAAAGTTAAAAGACTTACCCATGTTTATATAGTTAATAAGATGAGAGCCAGTGCCAGAACTCAAATCTTCTGATTCTAAACCTAGTAATGCTTCTACTGGACCACATAACAAATAGAATTCTCATAGACACAAATGATGTAAATGACTTTTGTAAGGGCAAAAATAGGCCACTAAAAACGTCTGTAATAATTTTAAATAATCAAAATTTGCTTGAGGTCCTAGAATTTTAAAGTTAAAAGGGACATTAGCTATCATCTCATTTTATAGGTGAATAATATCTCATATTAATATCACACTTTAAGGTTTAAGTAACCAGTTTTTCACATGAAAGTAGCTGGGAGGTATTGGAATGTGAAAAAACATCTGGACATGCTAGAACAAAAGACAGAATTTAATAAGAAGGCATTTATAATGGATACATATAAAGTTCTGCATTTAAGTATTTTCTGCAGAAGTGTGAGGTAGGTAAAGTGTGGCTAAACATAGCATAGTGGAAAAGAGCTCCTCTAAAAAAGATATATGGGTTTTAGTGAACTAGAAGCTCAGCATAAATCAACAGAGGGACATGGAAGCCAAAAAACCTAATGAGTTCTGGTGTCATTAATAAAATTACAATCCAACAAAACAAAATAAACAAAAAAGCAAAAAACAAAAACAAAACCTCACAAGGAATCTGTTATAGTCCACATTCCTCAGATCATATCAGAAGTGTTGGCTTTTGTTCTAGGTACCATTATTTAAGAGAGACCAGGATAATTAGAGGACTTAAAACTTCATATAAAGATAGAATACAGGGATTGGAAATGGTTGAGGCTGGATTTAGTTGATTATAAGAGAAGTTATAAAGCATGTCTTTAATGGAAGAGGGATTAGACTTGTTCTAATTTACTCCAGAGAAAAACTATGAGCAATGGATAAGAGTCATAGAAAGATATATTTGTCTCAGTTGCAGAACATATTTCTATAGTGCTCTGAATGTATTCATACCTAACATGACACCTTTTATCCTGTTTTTTGCTTTATTGGAATATTCTGACTCCTCTCTTACTCTCCCAAGCCTAACCATTTCCCTGAATCTCACCTCTTCTACTAATTCTCCCCTGAGTACTGCAGACTTCGTTGATTTTTCTTATGAACTTTGACTCCAATTAGTCATAGGGTATTCTGTTTGAGTTAGAATTAGAAAGGACCTTAGATATTGTGTCATCTAAAGCCTTCATTTTTTTCCAGATAAGTAACAAATCAATGTTACTCAAGAAGCAGTTGGAGTTTAATTAATTGTTGGTGTGTGTGTATGTGTGTGTGTGTGTGTATGTGTTTTAAGAAAAGCTACCTAACAATTAATAATAGTTGCTCACAAGTGGAATAGACCAACTCAAGAGTTCCCCATCACAGGAATTCTTCATGTAGAGCCTGGATGACTATCAGAGACATCATAGAAAAGACCACTCACTCATTAGGTAAGGATTGCACTAGTTAATTTCTGAGATTTCTTCTAAGTCTAAGGTTCCACAGATCTATATTCCATAAAATCTAGAGAGGTGAAATTACTGCTTTCAATCTCACAGAGCTAATTACCATCAGATACTGAACTCAAGTTTAAGTTTTCCGAATTCTGAAGTCCATTGTTCTTTTCATTATACCTCAGTGCTCTATTTTCCTAATAATTCTATAAAGAGGGAATAGATATTAATGTGCATGTTGACTATATTCAAGAGTCCCAAAGTATTACAAGACAATTATGTGGCTTATTTAAAAAGAAT
This sequence comes from Pseudochirops corinnae, assembly GCA_028646515.1. Classification (NCBI taxonomy): domain Eukaryota; kingdom Metazoa; phylum Chordata; class Mammalia; order Diprotodontia; family Pseudocheiridae; genus Pseudochirops; species Pseudochirops corinnae. The sequence goes on from CM053588.1 coordinate 199,328,365, forward strand.
CAGCTACATGACATAAATTTGATCTTTTAAAGATGTTAGCTAAAATAAACATTAATTAAATATTTAATTAACAATAATTTGTCTTCCTTTATGTGAGAATGACTTCTGGGAAATAATAGGATGGCCAATCAATATTTCTTGAAAAAAAACATCCACGGGAAATTTGAATTGATATTTTTGTCTTCTCTTAGCAAATATCCTTAGGAAAAGGAAGATTTTTTTTTTTGCTTCATGAGTCCCTAGACACAGCTATAAAGGAATACAGAGGCCATCTAATCTAACTCTCAATTTACAAATCAGGAAAGGGTGACTCAGGGGAATGGGGTAACTTCCTAAAACGACTCAGGTAGAAAGGTAGGACTTGATTTTAGAGCCATTGCTCTCTTTCCACTATAATATTACTGCCCCCTATAATGCTACACAGTTTTCCAGAAGAATGCTACTGTGAACAGTTTTAAAGGTTCTGATTACACAGTATAATAAACACTCTATTCAATAAACAAATCAGAGTAAAACATTCACAGTAAATCAAGGTACAGCATTCACAATGTTACAATTTATCACAGAAAATCAAAATATAGCATTCACAACAACTTATCACAGAAAACAGCCACATAGTTTCCACCACAGTGGTCATAAAGTTTTGAACAAAGAACATTCATTTAGTCAATCATGAAATCCTTAATTCAATCACCAAGGACAATAGTCAAAGTTTTCTACTCATGGGGCGCACTAAGTTAACTCAATCAGTCACTCAGTCATCAATCACTAAGTACAATCATTTAGTCAATCAATAATTCAATCAACTCAATCATTCAATCATCCTTCATCATTCACTATTCAATCATCAGAAAATATACAAACCCTTCACCCCTAGATCACTAGTAAATTATAATTTCATCACTACTCAGTACCCACAGAGAGGTCTTTTCATTTTGACTCAAGGCAGGCAGCTCCTACCTGAATCTACTAAACAGTCACCTGGATTCAAAATCAGACAGCTCCCAGTTCCTTGCCTAGCTCTCTGTGCAGTTCCTGCTCCACACTGAAGTTTACAATGTCCAGTCCACTTTAAATCCTTCACAGCCTCTCCTGGGAAGACAAGGATTAACAAAGCCACAAACAGGTTCATACAAAGTATCAGCATCATAATCATGCTTCCTCAGTCTTTGGCAGTTCCAGCTGGCCCTCAGAAAGCCTCAACAGCCTCCGCAACTCTGGCTGGCCTCAATTCTGACTGGATCTCAGAAATCCTTAGCAGCTCCAGCTGGCCCTCAGACTCAGCAGAAGTTTCAGCTGGTTCCCACAATCAAAATCACTTCATCAGGTTTTAAAAATCAAAATCATTCTCTCCAGCCTGGGGGACACTTTCCTTTTCAGCCTCCTTGGCAACAGCAGCTTCTGCCTCCGTGGAGCTTGCTCCAAAAAAGTCTATCTCTCCCTCTCTGAGTTTTTTCCTTATATAGAGTATTGCCTCTCCCTGTTCAGCCCCTTCCTGTTACATCAGCAACAGGAGACAGGAGTTGATACCTTCAGTTTCTTTAACAGAGGCTTAATCTGAACTAGGTACTTAGTACCTCTCAGTTTAGCAATGCAAAAGGAACTTCTAATCTCATTACTGTTACACCCCCTCAGTTATATGATATTGCATGTGTCATTCCATTCAATTCAACAAAAATTCATTAAGTACCTATTAGATGCAAGGTGACATTTTAGATGCAAAGTTTAGATACAAAGTTGAACTAAATATCACCATTCCTTGAAAAAGTCCTTATAACATCTTAATATTTGAAGGCATATCCAAGGCATTTAGTTGGTAAGATTTGGAGGAATTTCTACAATGTCTTTTGCTTACTAATTTTTTTGTCTTTCTTTTTACTCATCCTTTCTAACCCTGCTTCATGCCAAAATGCATAATCCATAATAGCTCTGTGACCTTAAATCCCTTAATCTCCACTAATCATTACATATTTAATCTTTCTGTATCTCTGGTTCCTCTTTTGTAAAATAAGGGAATTGCAGTCAACGACCTCTAAGTTTCCTTCTAGCTCTAATTCTTCAATCTTATGATTCTTTGTTACTATGCACTTTCAGACACACAAAATTAAGAATGGCCTTACTTGAAAGAGAAAGTGAGAAAATCCGAGTTTGAGATGTGGATAAAGATGTGGGGGTTGAAAAAGAAGAGCAGTCATATTCGTCTGCCCTAATGATTATCAGAGGTAGTGGTGCTAAAGGGAAGAGCAACCCTAGGGCTAAGTGGGTTCACACTTCTCAAGAGTAATAGATATGGCATCTGGAGGCCTAGGTTCAAAACCTAGTTCTGCTGCATACTATTCCTATTACTTTAGGCAGTCCATTCATATCTCTGGCTACTATTTTCTTCAAATATAAAATGAGGGAATTGGACTAAATAATCTCCAAACACCCTTCTAGTTCTAAATCTTATGGTTATTCCTCTGAGTCACCACACACAGAGACTCCGCTACCACATTGAAGGAACAAATAAATAAAAGTTTTGAGAAGTGATGAATAGGTGATAGACATTGTTAAATGAATAGAGAAATGCAAAACAAAGCTCCAAGAGGATTGACTCAATAATAACATACCATCTGATGCCTGCATCTTGAAATTTTTTTTCAGACAAAGCCTGCAACTTGTGTGCATATACATATGTATATACCTGTACATACATAAACTGTATAACTTTATATGCTTATAAATATGTATGCTAAAATATTTTTATTAAATAAAGACTGAACTCCAGAAAGCTAAATGAAATTGGTAATTTGACAAATGAAATGCATCCAGATGTTTTAGTTAACTTTTGCTTTCAGTTTTATAGAGTAACATTTAGATCCTGTCTACATGACAAAAGTCTTTGACATTATTTGGATTGAAATAGGATTTCCACATTGATCCACAGGACACAAGTGGAATGAATTATTGAAGAAGACAAAATTTAATATTGTTGACCTTGTCTTTGGAGCCAACTTGTTCCTCTCAAGCATAAAACTTCTTCCTTGGGCTCTGCACCTAGAAACTATAAATGAGTACCCAAACCATCCCTTACCTCCAAACCATCCCTTACCTCCAAACATATATCTTCTCTCCTACCCATGTTCTCTTCTCTCCATTGTCTTCTGAATAGTGAATCATTAAGAATAAGATACCACAGAGATCACCTAATTCAACCCCATCATTTTACAAAAGAGGAAACTGTAGATAAAGTGAAAATTATTCTAAGTATGATACCTACCCTCAAAAAACTTTCAATCTAATTGAGGAGAAAGGAAATAAAAGTCAAAATAATGTTACCTTGTGGTATTAATTAAGTGACTGACCGGTAGCATACACAATTAAGTATTATAGTTGTTTAGAGAAGAAAAAAATTGCCTCACAATAAAGTAGAATAAATTAAGGGAAACTTCCCAAAGAAATTATAAATTAAGGTGATCCTCCAATGATAGGCAAGAAGTAGGCTGAAAGACAAAGGGCGTTCTAGATAACAGAACAATATGAGCAACAATGTAGAAATGAAATGCACAAAAAATGTTAGTATAGTACAAGGAATAGATTAGTTTGATTGAAATAGAGGATTAATAAAGGTGAACAGAAAGAGAGAAAACCAGAAATATGATCTGGAACACATTTCTGGAATTGAAGGCCTAGCTATGGAATCTGGATTTGGTTAGGTAGCTAATGGGAAGCCATTACCTGGTTTTGATCGTGATGTGACATGATCAAAAATAACTTGCAGGACTATGAACCTAGACTTAATGTACAAGATTAAAATCTACACATACTTTTGCCTTGTGTTCTGTTCTTACTAACTCAACCTTCAAAAGCAGAGGGAGTGGAGACTTTAGACTTTAGATATATAAGACAAGTTGAAGCCTATAGGTATACTTTCTTTTTATCAGTTTGAATTTGTCAACTAGAAAGATAGTTTTAAGAAGAAAATTTCAACTTCATGTAGCATGTGAAATAGAATTGAAGACTTTCTGTTCAATACTACAATGAACAATGGGAAAATTAATCCCAGCCATTATCTCCTGCACTGATGTTTCTGGAATGAGCAAGTTGAGCTGTGTTCATGGAAATCCATTCCAACTAATGAAGGTAATAAGACAAGTAGATATTCTACTGCTTGGATCAGGGACATGAGGCTAAATTGAATTATGAACACCACATTTGAATAAAGTCACTAATTCTGTACAGAATTCAGATGTTATTTTTTTTTTCCTGAATAGAGAATCGTTCTAAAAATTCATGTGTATATACACAAACATACAAGTCAGTTGTTCATTTTGGTCTGAAGTAAACCAACACATTTTAGAAATATTGAACTTGTATATCAAAATATTCTCTAAACTAAATCTGAATAAACATTGCATATTCTTAGAGTCTCTGATTAGCAATCATCTTTCCCTACATTGACAAGCATGGTAATTGGGCATGTGTCTTGAGAAAAAAAATTTTATATGTGCCACCTGATAGAGAAGGCAAACTCAAAGGCTCTGAAGAGAATACAAATGGGTTGTGGCAAAGGAGTGCAAAATGTGAGGTTTTATTATGAATACACATTGATTTTAATATAATTAACTTGACAGTTATTTAATTTTTCTTTTTCTTTTCACTTTTTTTGGAGAGGGGAAGGTAGGGAAATTGGGGTTAAATGACTTGCCCAAGGTCATACAGCTAATTTTGTGTTGAGTGTCTGAGCTCAAATTTGAACTCAGATCCTCTTGACTCCAGGGCCAGTGCTCTATTCACTGTGCCACCTACATGCCCTGATAGTTATATAATTTTTAAAAATTTCTTTGACAAAGGCTTGATTTTCTCATACGAAAGAAAAAAAACCCATCACTTTAGGGCATTAAGATTTTAATCTTCTGGGTCCATTCCAGTTTCATGTATCTGACTCTGATATAGAACCACAAACAAGTGAAGGTGGCTCAGTAAATACTAAAAGAAATAAGTAACAGCTGATAATGCTCTACATATAAATATCTAGAGGTACATTTTATATTATTCAGGTTCATTAAATTCCAATTGTCTTTTCATCTTCACTTATTTCATTAGAAAAACTAGAAAACAGCAGTATTTTAATGTCCATTTACTTATTATTTCCACAATAGTAAATTATCACATGCAATTTATTGAGATTCACCATATACCAATATTTTTCTCTGATTGAGTCACCCTAATGGTATAGGTTGAATTTTATTATAGTTTTTATATGACCTTCATTTTTTTTTCTCACTGTAGTATATACACTAAAGGAATAAAGAGCTATAAAAGGGAGTATACATATAGTAATTGACTTCTAAAATTTTTAAATACAACACTGAATATTCATTTTATTTTCATTACAGAGCATGTAGTCTATATTTTAGATTAGTGGGTTGTAGAATTTATTTTAAAACACAACAAAGCTGGATCTAAATAGGAATGCTCCCCAAACATTCTTTAAATCCACTTTCAATTCTTAAATGCAGTACTATAATTCTTACCGAAAGTGGGATTTAACTATCTCTAAAGGCATAGACTCCATAAAAATGGCAACAGGAAAGCTTATTTTCCACAGGCATGTGTCATGTGTATATGCTAATGATACTAATATTAACTACCAGTCTCAGAAGGATAGTGTAATTTGAATAAGAACTGACAAAACAGAGCAGCACTTTATTCTCAAGTCTTAAATATGTCTGTAATAGACATGCATATAAGTGTAAATAATACTACTTGAGTTTTATTTTCATAGTACAGATTGCGTCTGTGATAACATTACTTTAGATTGAAATTTTAGATAGGTTATCCTGGTAGAATATGTTGGCAGATTCCAAAAATTCCTTTGTTTGTAATCTAACCAGCAAAGCCAAATAATTTTGGGATAAGGACATGAAGAGGAAAGAAAAACAGAACAAAGACAAAAGGAAGAGCACTTACCTAATTAACCACATGACAATACTCCACATAAGAAAATCACCACAATTCCAACAACTAAGGGAGAGAAGTGGTGCAACATTGAAAATATTGTCTTAAATCACTTGGAAGTGGACATTTCCTTAGCCAGCAAAATTCTAAGCAAAGCTATTTATCTTAGGAAGTAGAAAAGAAAGACTATGTGGAGAATGACAAGAATGGCAGGAGAAGTGCTTGAAGGAAAAATAAGAAATGAATGCTGGTGCATTATTGATCATATTTCATAAAATAAGAGATGAGAAAAACCTTGGTAAACAAAAAATGAGGTTTACTAGAGCTAACAACAAATGAAATAGCAGATAATAAAACGGTTCTTAGAGAGATTAAAATGAAAATGTCCATTTGGTTGCAAGTCCTTTTCACCTTAACCAACTCAACTGTCTATCTCACCAAATAGGGGGGAAATAAATCAGGCAATAAAAGGTAATGATTGCCAACATAATTAAAGAATGAGGCAAAAATAACATTAACCTCATATTTAAAAAACAAACACAAATGTCAAATTGTGAGGAAAGACATGAAAAATATTATGAAAGAATATTGCTACAAAATACTCAAATGAAACTGTACAGGAAATTAAAAAGTCAATATCTGAAAATTATTAATTTGCAAAGGTAAAGAGAGGAATTCTATTTAAAATGCCTACATTATCTGTGCCATACTTGCCCAGCCACTAATCCAGTGTACTGCAATGGAATATCTCAAAGGCAGAAGTTCTCTAAATTACTTTGATTTACTGACATTACAATGATTAAGGTAACAGAAGCACCTTCTTCAGTCTATATACATTAGAAAATTATATTTCTCCATAATGCACTCTTATAAATAGGCTAACAGAAAGGATTTAAGTCAGTGAAGAATACTCCTACCCCTTAATGTACTAGAATGAATGAATAATAATAATGCATTGCTACTTCCATATATTTTTTAGAAGTTTAGGAATGATAAGAATTAATAGTATGTTTCTGGACATTTGAAGATATGTTTATTGAAAAGAGAAAGTGTCCTAAACATATCCATCTTCTCAGGGGTGATTCCACACATCACACAAATATACACAACAAGGTGGAAATATGGTATAAGCTAAACTTGAGCATTCATGAATGAGAAATAGCTATTTTTATTTAGAAAAAAAAAATTCATCTAGACAACTTTACAAATTCCCCACTCCGACCACAGGATCATAGATTCATTAATTTAAAGATGAAAAACAAACAAACAAACCTCAGAGGTCATCTAAGTTTAATTTCTTCATTTTAAAGATGAGAAAATTGATGTGCAAAGAGGAGAAATGTCTTGCCCAAGGTCACAGAGAAGAAAGAAGAAATTACTAATAATAGAAGTCACAATTTTGGGGGGGAGGGGAGAAGGCTGGGAAATTGGGGTTAAGTGACTTGTCCAAAGTTACACAGCTAGTAAGTGTTAAGTGTCTGAGGCAGGATTTGAACTCAAGCCCTCCTGACTCCAGGACCGGTGCTCTATTTGCTGCACTATCTAGCTGCCCACAAGAGTCACAATTTTAATCCAATTTCTCCCTTTCTATATCTATTGCTCTTTACACAATAACACACTCTAACATTATGACCAGCTACAGGAAAGTCACTGGAAAAAGAACCTCATGTGTGTTAAGCTAATTAGCAAAGGCATGATTTTAATGAAAACAAGATATGATGTCCACATAGTTCAGTTAGCTCTGCCTAAGGGGAATTTCTGTTTCACAGTCAAATACTATAGCTTTTGTCATGACCAACTCTCCCATAAATGCATCTCATTGCATATGAGAGGAACCATTTACAAAGTCACTGCCTCTATTGGAAAATACTAAAATTGAATGTGATGCAGAGAGTGAAGTACTTTCTCTATGTTGTGTATGAGTCATTGAATAGGATAGTGAGTGATACTTCCCACAAACTGCTATGTTGTCTTTCCTTTACTCAACAAGAAATAGCATATCTTGATTCTATTCTGCATGTAAAAGAAAGGAGGAGGTTGGACCTTAAGTCAGGTGGGCTAAAACATTACGATTTTTGTTTGGCTTAAAGTCTTATCATCCTAGAAATTATTCTGGACAGGCATACAGAACAATGAACCCTATGTCCTATAATATGAGACTACCCTGAAACCCACTGCCTGAGATGTGCTTTATAACCAAATTAGGGGAGCTACCAAAATGAATTTTGAGGGGAAATAAAAATGGAAATATCAAAGATATTAAGAAGAAAACCTCTACAAAATCTCAGAACACAACAGGGAAAATCTTAAAACCAGAAGTATGAACAAGTAAAATCTCAAAGATAATACAATGGTCAGACAAAAAAAAGAGAAAACAAAAGAAAACAAAAACATAACAGTAGGAAGGAAAGTGAATGACAGTGACTGGTAAAAATATAAAATGTCATGAAATCCCCACAGTTCATGGGAGTGTGTGTGTGTGTGTGTGTGTGTATGTGTATGTGTGTGTGTGGAGGGGCAGAATGTTTCCAAAAAGACCCAAAATCAAACATGGAAGAAACTAAAATTCAGTTACAAATATTAAAAAAAATTCAAAGAATTAGCAAATTAGCAAAAAAAAAAAAAAAAAAAAGGAATCCATAGCAATGAATCTCTCAAAAGAATTAAGATATATAGAAAGGAAAGAAATACTGAAGTGGAGAAAACTTTGGCAAGGGAAGTCAAAGGCAACAACGTTAAAAATTCCTTAACTCTACAAAAGTCAAAGCAATTGCTCTTGTAGCTAGGATGGAGAGAGGTATTTTAAGACTGATAGGTGTCATCAAAGAACATCAGAAATGAAAAAAATAATTTCATAATACAGGGAATAATAGAAGAAATTTAAACAAAATGCTTTTGGTTATACCACAAGCTAAGATGGAGAAAAGCCAGTGATTATTTCCAGGAAAAACAAAATAAAATGATAAATCAACAGACTATCCTTAAATTTCTGAGGAGGACAGTGATTAAATTTAAAAGTACTGAGAGCAAAGAACAAATTTTGCAAGTTAGGGGGTCAAAAGAAAACATATAAAAGAAAGGAAATTTGAAAAGCAAGTTTATTTCATATATTGAGAAATCATAGAAGTAAATAGAACAGCATATTCCTAAATGTGAAGTTTAATCTATAACCCTACATGACATATTATGCAAATTGGATCTCAATTCTAAATGGAAAATACAGATATTTGAAATTAAAAAGACCATTTTTAAAAAAGAAAAAGATCAAAAGTTGATGAGAAACATTTGATGAATTCCTGGAACACATACAGAGAAATACAAGTATTCAATATGTAAAGATTCCAAACAATAATAAAATATGAAGGAATCAGACCCAAATATGAAGACGGAGGGCCTACTAAAGATTCCATGAAGGCAGCCATATATCCTTACAATGGAAGATGAAAAATTCTTGATTGGTTTAATTGGGAGAATTTATACATTGGAAGGCCATTATATTTGAGATGTTGATTGCTTCCTTGCTCTAGAAAAATGAATGTGTGGATTTCCAAGGGACAGCTAGCATTCAGGATTGTGAGACATGGAGACATTGAACATGGTTGAGAGAGTCTGAAAGTCCTCTCTTCCTTGGGAAGAGACTGTTCATGGTGAGACAAGGGAATAACTCTCATCTGCATGATTTGGGATCTTGGTTATTTTCTACCATCTTTCATCTAACATTGCTTCCTAGATGGATAGATAGATAGATAGATAGATAGATAGATAGATAGATAGATAGGTAGATAAGATAGATACGTTTCTTTGAAGGAAACATAGCAGAAAACATGGAGAGTGGGGCAAGATATATGAAAAACTGATATAGAAATTAATTAGGAGATCAAAATGAATATTTCAGAAATTTTAACTTCATTTGAGCCACATAGAGAATAAAGAAGGGAAGAAATATAAAGATGATGAATCAGAAAATAAAATTCACAATAATCTGGAAGGGAAGAATAGCAGTGAAAATAACAAGAAAGAAAAACTTTTTTTAAAAGGAAAATGACAGGGTAAAAGATACATAATGTTGGAGAGGAAGAGTGCAGTCAAGATTTTAAATTAACCATTTAACTGAATGGGAAAGAGAAAGGACACAAAAGGAAGGAAATATGTAATTAAAATGATAGAAAAGAGTTTAAGCATAATATAATAATTAGGGAGAGGGAAGGCACATTGGAGCAGAGTAGGATGGAAAGGCATTTAGGAATTTGCCAGGATCAAAGTACCTTAAGTGAAATTAATCGGAGGGCAAAAGTATTGACTTAAAAGATGAAGATGGTAAACACACACACACACACACACACACACACACACACAACAGTACTTAAATGAAAAAAATGGAGGAAAACACAAAACTAACCTTTATAACTTTATAAATGAATGAATTAATTCAATAACAAAAGATGACAAAATTGATATAAAAACTAAAATTGTTGAACCATAATAAACATGTTTATAAAGCAAAGAAACAGAATCAATATGAAAGGCAGGAGCAAAATTTGCTTTGAATTAGGCAAATCTAAAGTACTAATGGTTGCCATGTTATCAGAAAAAGCCAAAAAAATATTTGTTACTAACAAAGATGAACAATGAAACTATATCATTCTTAAAGGAATTATGATCAATGTACTAGCATTGAAATAATTCTCACATCTAATTTCCTAAAGAAAATGCTAAATGAATTGCAAAATGAAATATAGGTAACACAATAATGATAGAAGACATTGTGATTACCTTCTTGGGGCTGGTCAAATCTAATGAGGAGATAAAGAAAAAGGAAAATATAAGACTGAACAATTTGCTTGAAATTTCAGGGCTGAAACAGGTATAGTTTCTGCTCAATAGGAATATCAACGTGTAGATATAAATATAATACATATATACCAACACTGAAGCACAAGCAAAAGATATAGATCAATACTGAAATATATTAGCAAGTTGAATAATCAGTGAATAATAGAAGTAGCAATAATTAGCAAGAATAATAATTATCAGAAAGCATAATAAAATTTCTGAGATGTAGCTAAAGTAACTCACAGAAGGAAAAAAATGTCTGTGTGCATATATAGCATGTGTATACACATCTAAATCTATCTATCTATCTATCTATCTATCTATCTATCTATCTATCTTTCTATCTATCTATCTATCTAAAATCCAAGCTAGATGTGAAACACGGAAAGTTAGTCTCAAATCAATAAGTGATGCAGATTTATGACTAAATATTTTCAAATAAAAATTTAAACAATAAACAGCCATATGAAATATTGCCCCAAATTATCAAGAATAAGGAAATGAATGTGAAAACAACTCTAAAATTATATCTCATCACAAGAAAATTGGCAATGATGACCAGAATTGAGGAAAGGTTTTAGACTATTAAAATATTCTCCGTGAAGTTGTACAAGCATAACAACACTTTGGAAGGTAATTTGGAATTCTTCTAAGAAAGTGGCGAGAATATTCATCTTTATAAGATTTTGATTCATATATATGGAACTCAAAAAATAAATTCTTATATTTGGTTCACCATTTTACTCTATTGATATCTTTTTGGATTTATATTGTCTTCTAAAACATGTGACTCACCACACTTCCAAGTGTAAACCAAACTAGATTAAATGTAATTGAGGAATATTTTACAAAGTAAGTAAAATTATAATAAAATGCAATGTTAATATATGGATTTTAAACTCAATATATGCCTGAAGGGATTAGCAAGACTTGGTGGTTCATGTTTCTATTTGATTTTGACACCATTGATTGAAAATATTAGTTATCACTTCTAGTCCAGGTTATCAGTAAACCTAAACACATACATCCATGAATCCATTCAAGGCATTGATAATAACTATGGAACAGAACATGGCCAAAGACAAAGCCCTATGGCATTTTCTTTGAGTCTTCATACCAAGTAGACACTGTTAATCAGTCATTTTTGTGTTGAGTCAGTTTTTCAGTTTCAAACCTAAAAAATACTAATTCAATTTATGTTTATCTTATGCACAAGGTTATTATGGTAATTTTACTGCCTTCTTTGATGATCCATATGTATTATAATCCTTATTATAATCCATATGTATTATAATCCATTATAATCATTATAATCCTTATAATGAAGAGTGAAATTTATTATCTAGGTCTGAGCATGATCTTAATGAGGTCCGTGAATTTTACCAAAATATTTTTAATAATTATTTCCCCATAATTACATAATTGTATTTCTTTGTAGTTTATCAATAAAAGATATTTTGCAATTGGACTATAGATTTTCAATAAAGTGCCAAACAGGTCTATGACAAAAAATGCTTAAGAACTGTTGCTCTATAGTATAGGCCTAGATAATTTTATTTGAAATCAGCAGATTTCAACTTGATTCATAACTCTGCTATATACTCCTTGAGTGGCCAGGGTTATGTAATTTAACCTTTCAGGATTTTAGCTTTGCCAACTAAAGATAAAGGATTTGAATTAGATAAGTGGGTTTCAAAGGTTGCATCCAAGGTTGCCATTAGGTGTGCCACATATTATAAAGATCTTTCATTTGCAATTGCATGCACATGTCCAACTTTCCATAAGTGGACTTCTTTAGGGTAGACAATAATACTCTGTTATGAGCAAAAAAAATAATAAAGCTGAAAATCACTTTTACAGATAATAACTGAGGTTTATTCCAAGGCTAAATTTACAATCCTATTCTATAAACCCTGTTCTAAAATTTAAGGTAGGTTAGTATGACATGACTTGCTCTTATGTATTCTATGCCAGTTTTTGGTGGTAATTCCTTCATTCATACAGTGTTTACAAAAGGTCACTTACTTTATACCTTTAATAAAAATATTGAAATAAAGTCATAAACACATATGGGGAATATAGTCTGTGTTTAGGGGAAAAGTCATAAAAATGGACAAAGGAAAAAAATGTAATGTGTTCACCCTATGCAGATAGATAAAAGGAACAAAGAATGGCAAAGACGAAAATGAATTTCAACTAGCTGATGATCTTCAATTGTGTAGGAATAATATCCTGTGTACCATGTCCTAATTCTGCACTTCTGATAAAAATATAGTATCCAGAATTGGAACTATACCTTGAGAGATTTAGGCTAAACTAAGGAAATCAAGGCTGACAAAAACTGTAATATGTTGTCAAGGAGTAGACCTCCATTTTCCAGAAAGTTTTCAAAAATAGAATTAGTTCTCATCTGACTTAAAGTATAGATTTATTTTGGGGAAGAAGGAAAGCAAAAACAAATGAACTGGATAACCTCTCAACGTCCCCATAACTATTGGATTAGACTGCAAGTCACTTCTTACTGAGAGAGGATATCTATTGCAGCCATATTGACAATCTCATATAGTTCAATACCCAATGACTCACCATGAACATTAAAGCATGGGAAACAAGGGGATTATGGGTAGTGGCAGGAAGTATAAACACAATTATTATGTTTCTCCTAGTAAGACAAGTGTTTTCTCGTTTCAATAGTTTTTATTTATTACTCTGATTCTTTCAATTTCTTTACAAGTAGGGAGTGGCTTTAGTGGATCAAACATCTGATTTGGAAATACTAATGTTAGAGAAACTACAAATTTAGTCTGATATCAATGAATTATTTGAGTCTGATTAGCTAAATTATCTGAAGAACTAAGTCTATTGCATATATGCTTTAGAGAAAAGACTTGAGAAACAGACTGGAATGATTCTATTAGATTCCTGAATATATTGGTAGTGTTCATTGTGGAAATATCTTTAAACATTTTATTAAAGAAATTTTAAAATAGGATAATAATATATTATAAATTTACATACCCATCTGCTGAAAATGAGTATTTGTCTGAATGACAGATAACGTATATTTTATATGCTAGAAACATATCTGCTAATATATGGATTCAAAATTATTATCGTGTATTATAACTGAAAGAGATGTAATATGAATACTCTTAGTATTCTTAATCAGTAGCCATGTGGCTAGGTCCAATACAAGCTCCTTCAACATTTTGTATATTTGTCCTCTGTTTTGATATGCTACATGGGGGCAGCTTAAGGCACAGATCTCCCTTATGCTCCCCATTTAAGATCTTCCTATTTTCCCTTCACATTTCTGATTTTTATGTGATGGTGTGGCAGGGGAGGAAGTTTGCTGGGAATTTTCTCCTATTCTGTCATCAAAAGAAAAAGAAAAAAATAATTAAAAAAAAATATCATTCCTGAGTAGTAAGTTCCTTGAGTGTAAGGACTACTTTTCATTTTGTCTCTGTGTCCTAATTCTCTGCTTATTACCTTGCACATTACAAAATTTAATAAATTGTAGATTCATAGATTAAATTTGTAGATTAACATAAATTATAGATTAGAAAGAACTGGGTTGTTAGTAGTATAAATACTAGTTTGCAGAAAACCCCTTGGTGCAAAGTGGATAGCTATCTCACATTATTTTTAAACATCAACACGAAAATGCAATATTTTCATGTATAGACATTGTTTTCCCTACAGTAAGGTATTATTACATCTTGTAGAGTTAAATGCATCAAATTCAGTTAGAGCCATAAGAGCATTTCAGTCAAAGGGAAAAGCATTAGCAAAGTTAACATAGCGATTATAATCACTTGGTATTGGGGAAAAAAAGTTTGAGGAGATTGAGCCTAGGTAGGATTTAGTAATAAATGCTATATAATAGAGAAAAGCCCAGATTGTAGTGGGTAAAAGTGTAAAATTTTCACTATAGGGCAAGCAGTAAGGATAGTACTGAACATTTCTGAGGTTATTGATCTGGTATTAAAAATGGATTGGAGGAAAGAAAAAAACTGAAGTTAGGAAATCCCATGATTGTCCTAAACCAGGAATGAAGAAAATCCCTATATTAAAAGGGGAAATTGGACTGATTTCAGTAGTGAGTTTCCTTTCAAATATTTTTCTAAGATACTTGAGTTACTCCAAATATGATGTATGGGGAAGGCAACTGGGTGGTGATGAGTGCTGAGTGCTTTTTGGAGGGATACTATTAGATTAGTGCCCAATGAGTAATACAGTTGAGTTGGTATTCCTTTCCTAATGCGGATGTACACATTACAAAAATCTGGCTAATACAAAACTTAAATAAAAAATCAATAATACAAGTTGTATTACTGTGACAGTGAACAAAAACTACAATTCATCTCTAGCTAGATATTTTCTCCGCCTTTGTTGTAACAGGCTATCATTATAAAACAAATACACAGCAACCCTTTACTTCTAGCTTTCTAGTCTTTGCACTAAATCCTTGCCCATTTCTATTTTTGGTCACTTATCAATAGATATATAATTGAACACAGCATAAGTGGCACTATTTCTTTCTGCAGAGGTTAATGTGCTTCAGGGCAGGGCATATAACTTCCATACTTTTCCCATGTTCTCATTGTGCCTAAGGAAAGTATCTGGTACACAGGAAGCTCCTAGTTTTAGCTGATTGTTTTTAATGACCACATATTTTGTAAACAGTGAAGGTTCAGATGTTTCCAAAGATGTGAGCAGAAGGCTTGGCTGAAATGTTAAATGAAAATGAGAAGAGAAATTGATTTTTTTGGAACATTATTTTCTTTTTGAATAGAATGTAACCAACATATGCAAATAGGAACCAGTAAAATAAATATTGCAAGGCTTAATGACAGGAATAAAAAAGTGTATTTTTTTTTACACTACACAAAACAGCAATAAAAATAAAACTTTAAAGATGAGCAACTCAGTAGATACATGGAAAGCAGAGGCTGCTAAGATAGAATCCTAGGAGACTTCTTATTTCATCTCTCACTTGGAAGATTTTATACAGAAAACTAACGCACAATTCAGAAGAAATCATATAGTCTGCAAATTCTAAATTAAGCATTGTTATCTTGGGTTTTGCCCTCAGAGGAATCATCCAGCAGGATAGAATAGAATGTTCAGGAGTCAGGAGACCTAAATTTTAGTCTTGATTCCACTATTAATGAATTTTGTGGCTTTAGACATTTAGTCATTTAACTTCAATTCCCTTTGCTCTAAAATGGAATGAACAAATACCCCTGGCAGGTAGGTGGTGCAATAGATAGACATATATAGATATGTAATAAGGAATTCCTGAGTTCAAGTCTTATCTCTGACCCCAAATAGCCACGTGACCCATAACAGCTTAACTAACCTCTCTGTGCCTCAGTTTTTCCATAAAACAAGGGGACTAGACTCACTGACTATTAAGATCCTTTCTAGTTCTGAATCTATGATCCTACAAACTGCTTCTCTGAACTATATGGGGCCATTATGGGAATCAAATAAGAAAAGATATGTATCAAGATAATAACTTGAACATTAGAGCATAATCACTATCCAAGATTACTTGAAAGAGGAGCCATTATAAGGACCAGCCAAGTGATTACACTTTCTTTCCAGTTAGTGCTCTGTTTTCCTGCTCAAATTCTCTTCTAGCGTGGCTTTGAGGTAGAAGTAAACATACTTAAAATATACTTCACATACTTAATATACTCCATACTTAATTCATACATCTTCTGTTGCTCCTTGCTTTCTCCATTATTCATTAGCCTTTCGTCTATATGTAGGAAGAAAGCAATCAGTTCCTTTAAGGCACTGGCCAGATGAGTGAGTGGATCTCTAATCTCATTATGGAATTCTTGGTATCTGGCACACAAGTTCTATCAGCTGAAGGGTAAAGGGCTAAGCTTAGTTATGTACACAAGGACTGAGTGATGCCCTTGGCATATGGTTGAAATGGTTCATTTTATATTCCATACCAGATATGAATAACCAAATCAAATGTAGTCACTGTAAATGTCCCAAAGTCTGTGATATTCCAAAAGAAAGGAATTTCCATCAATAGTGGCATGACTAGTTTTAAGGCCAATCCTGTGAGAATGTCTTTTATATATCTATTACTAAAAGTAGGTAACTAGAGCTTTACTAGAGGCAGCTTTATTTAGAAGACATTGATAGTGCCTAAAGTACATCTAAAGTATTTAGGGTGAGCTCTGTCCACTTCCCACTCAGCTTTCCACCACTCTACAATAGTCTCTTTTTTTTAAAGCAGTGGCCTCTAAGGGTCTTTCTCCCACACAATAGTTCCTCTACCTACCCACCTACTTACAAAGAGGACACCTTCCATACAACTTAATTTGGGTATGGTTTGCTCTGTTTGTACCCAGAGCAAAAATTCAAAATGACAACTCCTGATCCCTTTAACCTATTCAAATTATAGAGGCTAACTCAGAGAACACTGTTATCTAGCATCCTCTAATAAACATTTTGTTTGGGACAGGTTGCAATAGTTTAGGGGACTATTCTCTTTTATCCCCTGCTGGTCCTCTTTTTAAAGACAGGAACAGTCTCTGAAATCTCCTATAACGTTGACCTTTAAAGTAGTCAATGACCTGTTATTCAGGTTAGCATTTTTTAGAGGTAAAACTGTTCTGGTATAGTTTGGTTTCATCTTTTGCATTGCTATCTAGACCTACAAAGATATATACTTTTTATGGACTGCGTTATAACAGGCAATGTTGTTCCTTATGATAAATTACCATATAGGATGTCCAAATTAAAAAAAAAAGACTTGTGATATGTCTATTGTATGGTGGAGCTTTAGGTTTAGAAGGGGGAAATGTTGAGTTTGAATTTTATCTTAATTAATTCTGGAAATCATTTTACCCATGTCATTCAAGAATAGCAAAATAAGTACATCATACAGGAAAGAAAAACATTATTAGTAAAAATAGAAAACAAAGTCACTCCCTCTTTATCATTGCCAAAAGCAAAAGACATTTAGGTTACTCTTAAAGAAAGCTACTGGGCCAAAGGTTCAATTTGTTGTCTGCCCCAACAGAGTGCAGTCGTCCCAAAGGAAATTGGAGCTCTCAGAGGTTTACAAATAGCACAAATCAAAATCTTAAGAAAAACTGTCTTCTAATCTTGTTTAATCTTCCCATTTGCATTAGAATTGGAAGGACATAGGTGGGACAGGCTCAAGTTCAGCCTCATTTAGAGGCATTCCAGCATTATAATTTCTTGCATATCATAAAGAGTAAATATTTAAATAATTCACTTTAGACCTACTACATTTTATAAACTTAGAAAGTGAAGTAACAACAAAACAATGAATCATCCAGTATAAACGAGTTCAAAGTTCTTTGATAACAAAGAGGCATTTACTTACCTATTGACCTATGCGCGTACACACACACACACACACACACACACACACACACAGAGTCAAGGCGTTTTATATTCATACATGTACACATGTACACAGTGACTTACTTCTCTTTCTTTCCAACTTTGTTAGAAGCATTGACAAACAAGTCCCTTAATCAATCAACATACATTTAGTAAACACTTACTATGTGATAGGCACTGTGCTAAGAGCTGGAGATACAAGGAAAGGCAAAAACAAACATCAAAAAATCCCCAATAATCCCCACCTTCAACCTCTTCAAAACCAATGTTAGATAAAAGTAGCTTTCTAACTCAAAGAATGGTAGGTCAATAGGTTTCAGATTACTTTCTGTACCTGAAAAGTATTCTGCATTTTATCTGAGGGAGGGAGTGCAGGAATGAGTTTTGCAACTATTCTTCATTTCAGTTTCATGAAATTTTAATCAATTTGCTCATGATCACATAGATACTTGCTGGCAGATTCTAGGATTCAGATGTACTGGCTCCTTACCTATTGTACTCAGCCAAACAACTACTCTGTTTTTCTCCTCCATGTCTCTGTCTCCCTATATCTCTCTTGGTCTCTGTATCCCTCCCTTCTCTCTTCCTATCTCTCTCTCTTTTTGTGTCTCTGGATATCTCTCTGGCTTTCTGTGTATCTGCCTGTCTGTATCCATCTCTGTGTCTCTGTCTCTTTCCTTTGTCTCTCCGTTCCACTTGCTTCTCTATCTATCTCTGTTTCTTCTTCTCTCTGTATCTCTTTTTGTCTCCTTCCTTCTCTTCCTCTCTCTCTTTCTTTTTGTGTCTCTGTTACTGTTTCCATCTGTCTATTTCTGACTCTTCTTCCCTCTCTCTTTCCTTTTCTCCCTCCCTCTCTCTCTTCTCTCTATTTACCTGTTTCTATTTGTTTCTGTGTCTCTCTATCTGTCTGTGCCTTTCTCTCTCCCCAACCACTCCCTTATGGACTCACCAGGCTCTGTCTTTCTCAAGGAGTTACATGGGGTTATAAGAACTAATAAAATTGAAGGACAAGCGCATAGACATTGTCAAACGGAAGGAAAAAAATCCTCATTTACTCTTTCAATTCTGTCCTTGAGTGTTTAGTTATGAAACATATTGGAAAAATGGCTCATAAAATATGTCAGTCTGGTGTCCTCCTTGACCACTAAGCCAGGAATATGGATAATGCTTCATATTATATGCAATGTTAAAACAAACAAAAATACCAAAACCTCTTTTGTGGCAACCCGCTCACCCCTCCATCTTCTACAATTTTTAGTTATACTCTCCAAAACAGTGGAGAATGATTTTTTTTAAGTAAATCAAACTTTCAAAAAAGAAAAGAAAATGTACAGTGACAGATCCAAGTAAATGGAATAGAATACTCTAAGAAAAAAAAAATCCATCTTAGTAGATGGAACAGAGGGAAGAATAAAACAGAGAAGATATCCTCAGCTGCTTGTCTTTGCAGCCAATATATAAGTCTACTCTCATTTGTACTTTGCTCTTCATACAACCTTCTGCCTTACTGCTGGTATCCCATATAGAGCACAGTTGGTCTCACTCAAAATGTCTTTGCTTTCCCTGTACCCATCAATCAGTGCCCTAAGATTGAGATGGTCACCAGAACCTCAATTCTCTCATTCACAAAATCACACACAACCTGACACAACAACCATCAATATAGGTCACCTCCCATGGAACTAACAATTAGTCCCAGAATTCTTTAGAGCAAGCTACATATTGATTATGATTATGTCTATCCTTTTATAGTCAACCCCACTAAACTGTCTGTTTCATTATGTCTTCTTTTATAACCATTTATTTAATATGTACATGTATTCATGATACAAATATGTGATTTTGTTGGTATATGAGACTCTCATATATAAACTTCCCTGTACAAATTGTTAACCCATTTTATCATTAGTGTCCCTAAGAGAGTTATCTGAGTGGTCAGAAAAATGTAATGATGGACTCTAGTTATACAGTTGATAAGAGTTAAAGACAAGACTTGAATGTAAGTATTTTTCATTCCAAGGGCGGCCCACTAGCCATTATTTTCAGTTGATTTTTTTTTTTAACTCTCTGAAAGAAACAGGACTTTGGAGCTGGAAGGGACCTTAAAAGACCATATAGAATTTCCCAAGGCCATACCATTTCAGTTCCACAGTCTGAATCTCATATTATCTCACTTTAGCAAATATTTTCCCCCTCAGTTAATATGTTCAAAAAAAAGTAGTCTAAGAAAGTGTAACAGCAAGCACCCTAGCATACCTAGGGCGCTACTAGCACAGGTTCTTAGATCTGCTTTTCTAAAGGAAAGCAACTCAAAATGGGTTAACAATCTCACTTTAATCAAACATATCATTTACCTAGTTCAGGAGGAAAA
>CM053588.1:199349412-199364683 GCA_028646515.1 Pseudochirops corinnae
GGCGCCACAGGCTCCATGTGACCACATTCAGCCTATTAAGGAACAGAGTATACTTTCAAATATCCAAGGGTCCTCAGAGTCACGTAGCCACTTTAGCAAAGGGCCTAGGGGCAGGGAAGATCTTCAGATTCCCATAACATTCGTTGAGGTCAAGAGCTATTTCATTTTTGTCTTTTAAACCCAAGGGCCTAAAAACACTCCCTGGCATTAAGCATATGCTTAATAATTCTTCCTGACTGATTGTCCTAGTGTCTTTACAAGATGCTAAAAGGACATTTTAAAAATCATGTATGGAAATGTCTATGCAACAAAAATGCAAGTCTTCTTTAGCTAGAGATCCTAGCGATTCTCCAAGACCAAATCCAAGTGCTTACATAGGTTATTTGTTCTGAGTGTAAAGTGTGTGTGTGTGTGTGTGTGTGTGTGTGTGTATTTTTGCTGAAAGATTTTGTGGGTAATTCAGCTATAGCACATAGATGTTTGTGGTTCAATACAGATAAATTCAGAAAACTTCATTGAAACCATATATAATATTATAAATAATATATTATATATAATGGGAATATGTATAATATATTACATGTGTTATATATAATATAATTATATATTATATATAATAATAAATTATAATATATTATTATATATATAATGGGAAAACATAATAATACTAATGCTTCACTGAGAAATGAAAATGAGCCTGTGTCCTTTAAGATTATGGCAACCAAATACAGGTGCTGGAAGGTTCTACTGAGAAATAAAGACATAGAATGTGGCCTTTAAATGGCTGGTTGTGGTGCTTTAGTCTAGGAAATAGTGGAATTAATTTAAAGACAATTATTGCCAAAGATTTGTAACTAGATGTTGATTTTTCCCTCTTTGGCCAAAGCAATTCATGAAATTCTTTACTAAAATATTACAGAGGTAGTTTAATCTCCACTGTTGAAAGATTAGTTTAAATACATTTTGTTACAGGGATATAATTAAGCAGGAAAAAACTATAACAAATTGAGAAATGATCTATCAAGGAGTTAGGGAGGTCAGTTCATTTGAGGTCACTGTTCATACTCATAGTAATTATCTGCAATCTTTGTAAAAATTAGATGCATGTTTTCATTGATAAATTAATAATCATAAATGGTCTAGGAACATGGAAGATCATAAGAAGGTCACAGAGTCTTTCCTTATCAGTAAATGACACCTTGTCTAAAGGATATTTCTGCCTTCATGCACCTTTTATTCTAGACCATCTGTTCACGGCTGGATAATGAATCAGCATGTTCAATATTAGAGTCGTTCCAAATGTGTAGGTAACTTGCCTTCAGAAAATTTTGAATTTAGCTGTTATTCATTTTATACTGTATTTTGGTAATTCTGTACTAGAAGCCAGAGGGAATTTGTCAATAGTAACATTAAAAATTAATAAGTGAATGGATTGGCATAGTGATTTTTATTTAAAAGAGGTTACCATAAACCTTCAACAAAATACATTAAGACAAATGTTTTCAAGTCAATAGGAAAACTGGAATAATGCATGATCCTTTACTATATATGTTTTAAGATGTTATTAAAATAAAATTTTCTGAATCATCATTTAGTTTAAATAAGACAATTTAAATATAAATTTTACTAATTTATGAAGACTTGACAGTTTTAATAATGACAGAGGCAAAACGATTTGCATGTTAAGTATTGAGATTTTTTTGTATATGTTGTCTCCTATCTCCTCTGAAGCTTATAAATAAGACTGCCAAAAAAATACATTGTGTTCAGATTTGTTTCCTACCACAGCAGTCCTGTTATGTCGTGTTTCATGAAGGCAGTTGTTAGAGAAGAGTGTGATTTTTACCTGCTATGAAACACTATAGGCAACAAAAACTTATCAAAAAGAGAGAAGATTATGCATATATATCATAGCAATATTTCTTGTTGTCAATTATTTGGAGACAGTCACTCAGTTACCATTTATCAAACACCTACTATGTGCTAGATACTGTATTACATTACGAGGATGCTGTTATCAATTCATGTTCTGAGTAAACTCAATATCACATTAATTCTTGTTGTAAAAATACAGTTTCAAAAACCGTAACAGTTCTGCATTTATTCTATGAATAATGAAAAAATTACACATACACATATACATATATATGGATAAATACAAAATTTATATAGAAATATATTCTTTTAAAATTATTTAAATCACATTAACTTCAGTGACTGTTATATTTATTATGATGAAAATGAAACAATATCTAGTGTGAAGATTAAAATTTTGTAAATATTTTTATTAACTTAAATCATACTAAAATTCTAGAATAGGGGAGCTAGACTCCTCCACTGTACTAAGTATTCTTTGGGTACAATATATGTGCATGCTATCATTGCCTGATAAATAAATATGGGACCTCATCAAGAGCATAGAATGTCTCACAGGTTTTTTTTTTTCTTTGCCTTCCTAATGCCTAACGCAATAACGAAACATAGAAGATAATTAACAAAAGGTTGATTAATTACAAATTAAAAACCTAGGCTAAATAATCCCTTAAGAATCCTAGGGAAATATGGATAGCAATAGTCTGCTATCCTATATGAAACGTTTTGGTACAACTTATTCTTTATGATTTGTAGTTCCATGACTCAGTAGGGTTCCACAAAGGTACAGGCCTATCCTTGTTTTCTCCATCTCCATCTCTGATCAATGGAGCTTGCCAATGATAATAGATAATCTGAAGTATGATATCAAGTTGAAGTTATATGAGAGCCCCTGGGCTAGAGACACCACAACTTAAAATATAAGGTATTTTCAGATAGTGATGAACATCTTGTTGAAAGACATGATGGATTTGTCATTAAAGGGGTTTGAATTATCTTTGTCCAAGTCTTCTTAATAATAGTTTATCCTGTATATAGCTTATAAATTCATTATCACATTATATATACATAGATATATATGTATATACCCACATACATGCACATGCACATATGTATGCATGTGTACACCTGTATGCATACACACATATTGCATAATTGTTTGCATACTGTCTCCTCTATTAGACTGTGAGCTCTTTGAAGGTAGAGACTGTGTTTTGTCTTTCTTTGTATACCCAGTGCTTAGCACAGTGCATGATATATTGTAGGAACTAAATAAATTCTTATTGACTCATTAACATTTAGTAACTGTGTGAACTGTGACAAGCAGATCAATTTCTCCAAAATTCTGTTACCTCATCTTCAAATAAATATGACAGACTGTATTATCTCTTATATACATTCTAACTCTGAATCTATGTACTTATGAGCCTTCAGCAAGGCACATAAGGGAGACCATGTATGTTCCTCAATGTCAGAGACTTATTTTTATCATTGTACTAACACTGACAAGTAGAATACCCTGAACACATTATAAATTTTGGTATTTATCTAACTTAATTGAAAGGGGGCTTAAACAAAAATTTCTCAGGCCTATTTTGTAGGAAATCTGTAGCTAAGTCTGGCCCACATAGGAACCAGTCCTAAGAAATGGGGTAATAGTAATAAATGTGTAAATTATATTTATTTTAATCGGGTCTGAATAAATATTTCCTCTACACAAAAGTTCATACACCTGAAATCAAAAGGTTTCATTAGCTACAAATGACTAGATTTCTATAACAATAAGATTTCTGTTTGTGTGTATACATATATGTGCCCATATACATATGCAAATATTTAGTAAAACATTAGTTTAATCAAAACCTCGTTCTTCTAAAGGAGTAAACAGTTAATGCTTGCATTTTATCCATTTATATGACAAAAAAATTGTCTAACTCTGATTCCATAGGAAGAGATTAATTCTTTTAATCCAGTTAAAAAGCTCAGTAAATATATAACCATCCCACAACTATTTTGTGGGATTAATAAACTAATGATTGACTCTTTTTAATTTTTTTAATAAGATGCAGTGATGCTGTATACTTCAGTTATAACCAAGTAGTTGTTTTTGAGAGTATAGAAAAATTCTCACATTTCCTTGTCCTATATCACCTGTATACATCACATCTATAACTACAATACTAGGCAATTAACAAGAATTCTAGTTTTAAGCAGTATACAAAATGAAATGGCATATGCAGGTGTTATTTTTCAAGGAATGTTTCCAAAAAATAAAGCACCAATGACTAATTAAATCCATAAACAGATGAAGAAAACTTTGGGACATTAAATCAGCAATGAATTGCATCCATACAAAACTCAATATGAGAAACTAGTTGGGTATTAAAAGGATAATTTTGAATACCCTGTCTTAGACTGCAAGATAGTGAATTTGGGGGAGAGTGACTATGCAAAGTTATGATCTCCTACCTTCCTAGTTTCTATTTTCCTTTGGATGCATTTGAATTTGATTTTAAATTTTATTTATTTCATTCTCTTTCAAAATTTTTAATTTCCCATCTCTTTCAGTATTGACTTGTTTTCTCTTTTTGTCATTTTTCTTTTTGTTGTTTTCTGAGTAAGTTTTTTCTCTCCCACCTTTCTCCCCATCTTCCAGAACACCTTCCAGTCATATTCTGAAATCAACAAAAATCAGTTACATGTATATTTTCTAAGTCTAGGCAAATGTAATATTGTACATAAAGAGACTAATTAGTGGATTAGAGACTCGTAAGCTTAAGGTCCTCAGAATAATAATTAGAAAGAATTGCATTAATCAAAATAATCTTTAAAACAATTTTTTGGAAAATATACGACTTAAATTTTACCAACAAATTGACATCTTTAAAGATGTCATGTGACTTGATATCAAGGGGTATGTCAATATATTTCACTGATTTATGGATTACAGTGGCAAAGATGTGTTCATTTCTAATGGTACTTGCATGTCTACATATGAAAACTAAAGTTGTTAATGGATTCTAATATTGTGTTTATTTAACATTTCTCCTTTTCATATCCTACTAGTAACCCTGATAAAATGTAATTTAATAACTTCTTTTTTTGCTATTGATCAAAGCAGACACTATTGCCAAATGAATAATTCTGAAATACTTATCCTGAAAAAGGTTGGGTTTTTTTGTGTTGTTTTTATAGATTTACAATTAAGACTGATATGAATTCAGTAAGAACAGTTTTGAGACTATGGCAGGTTTGGTAGTGCCTGCAGCATATTTTTCAGAGACACTTTACAGCTCCATAAAAGTTTTTAAAAAAAGACATTTAAAAATAAAGAGGATAAAACAACAATTTGGTGAGACACATAATAGGAACAACTCTGATAGATATTTGCATAACCACACCTTATTTCCTAATGTGTCAATTATTTCTTTGGAAATCAGTAGTTATACTAAGAGCTGAATTCATTTTCCAAGGATATTAGAATACAATTTCCTAAAACACAGCATTTTACCAAGGGGTACAAATTGGGAGATAGAAAGATTTGGGGCCCATACAGAAAAATCAGTCCTTCTATTTTCAAGGTAGATTCATTCTGGAATTCTTCTCTTCTGCTAACTCTGCTCTGATTTCCTTGTTTTTTGTAAAGTACTTGTACACTATTCTGCTGCATCCTCTTTTAATAGGACGTTGTCTCAGATGGTTTTTGAAATTATTGTATGTTCATGAGTATGCAGTATGCAGCATTTTTACTACTTTTAAGTATTTCAACATCAACAGTAGATAGATAAACTAGATAGGTAACTAGATACATGAAAGCATAGATAAATGGATGAGAGAGAAAGACAGACAGACAGAGAGACAGAGACAGAGATAGACAGAGAGACAAAGAGAGAAAAACAGAGAAAGACCAATATAGAAACAGAGAGGTAAACTGATAGACACGGAAGAGTGGCAGACTGAGCAAATTAAGGCAGTGGCACACAATGGCAGAGAGTGTAGTTGATATATACAATATTGTGTTTTAGAAGTAATCAGACATCCTCCATCACTGTAAAGAGAATTTGAGAAGAAAGAGCATTGCTTCTGGAGTCAGAGGACCTGGGTTCAAATCCTTTCTCTTTATGCTACAAGTTTGATATTGATCAAGTTACAACATGCCCTTGTATCAATTTTCTCACCTGTAACTTAAAGAAGTTTGGAGTATATGAGCTCTTATATCTGTTCTTGCTCTATATCTTTAAACCCATGAGCACAGTAACACTATTTAGGGTGGAATATACTACAAAGAGTCATGGATTAGAAATCAGAAACCTGGTTTCAAATCTTAGCTAAGCTATGTTACTTTGGAGAAGCTATTTCTCTCTAGAACCAGGTTTCATCTGTAAAATACAAGGTTTAAGCTATTTGACCTCAAAGTTTCTTTTCAATATGTGTAAACCATGGAAACTTCATTTACCCAGGATATAGCCGGAAACAAAGAGCCTAGCAGATAAAGCTGCTGGAGAAGTAAAATAATTATCCTGAAGACAATAAAGCTTACCCATATTAATCATCAAACAATTCTTAGGCATTACATAAAGTCTATTTGCCCTTACTTTGCAAACAGTTATAAAAAATTTGATCTGATTCCCCAGTAAACAAAACAAAATAGAAGCAGAAAAAAAGAAAAGGGAAAGATACATTCCTGGATGGACACAGGTTAGAAGTATCACGAAGAGATAGCAGAAAGCTTGGCAGCAAAATAGAAGAGGGGGAAAAAAAAACAACTATTATGACTCTTCGATACATTATTCAAAGACTTTCCAGTATGAGACAATTTATTTCAGGAGCAAATAGCCCTACACAATTCTATACACAAACAGCTCCTGTTGGGCATTGCATAACCCACATGATAAAGAATAGCATAATAATGAGGGCAGCTAGGCGAAATAGTAGATAGAACTCTGGCCCTAAATTAGGAGGACATGAGTTCAAATCTAGCCTGAGACACTTACTAGTTGTGTGACCCTTGGCAAGTCACTTAATCTGCTTTGCCTTAGCTCTTGATCTGTATAATGAACTGGAGAAGGAAATGGCAAACCACTCCAATATCTTTCCAAGAAAGTCCCATATGAGGTCAGAGAGAATTGGACATTACTGAAATGACTCAACAACAGCAACAGCATAATGATTGATGGTCACAATGATGGCCCCAGATTATCATGAAAAGGTTAAATTATGTTTAATGTCCTTGGTTAAATACATTAGGAAAAATATGTAATGCATTTATTTTATTACCACTTCCAGTTATGTGTGTATGTATTTACATGTGTATATGCATTGTGCATATATTATATATGTATATATATGCATGTGGATGTGTGTATATGTATATATGTGTGCATATACACACACAATATATGTGTATGTGTGTGCAAGTTATTCATATATATGTATACATTTGTATTTGTGTGTATGTGTGTGTTTGTGTGTGTGTATCTATATCTATATCTATATACAGAGAGAGACAGAGAAAGAGAGAGAGATGCATTTCAAATGAATGAATATTTACTAAGCATGTACTAGGCACAAAACTGCAAGGTAGGCATTGGAAATATGATAATAGAACCTGTTTCTAAGGAGTTTAGGATATAGAAAGTCTAAGCTCTAGTCATCTGGCAAATCTAGCTATGAATTTATCTAGTAGTGCCAGATAATATGCTTAATCTTCTTTCCAGATGCCCTTTCTTGTCTCTCTTGTTATTGGTGTCAGATTACATTGCAGACATATATAGGTCTCTATTTGGTCTGCACTGCCAGAGTAAAGAACATGAACCTAATGGAGCAGAGACTTGAATCTTATAGAAAAACGATTCTGTTGTGCAGGTCAGATTTTTGTCCCAATATGGTTTTCCTGGAAAGTCTTTAGAAGTTGATTGCCCGGCAGGAATGTGAAATAAAAATGTCTATAATATTAGCCCACTAAAAAAATTCAGTCCAATTTTTTCCTTTTTTTTTTGAACAATCCTTTTAGTGACCAAGTTGAATTTATTGAATGAACAATTCCACTGACTGTGGAAGATTCAATTATTGTAACAGCAAAAACTATCTTAAAGCAGTATATTCAGGGTCAAAACATGACCATTCTCTGAAGGATAAGGCAACTATATAATTCCCTAATGTTGCTCTTCTGAGCATTTGGGATAAGAAACACCTGGCAAAATAATTAAGGAATGAGATCACTAGCAGGTGCCAAGGTACAATTTAGACAATGCTAGAGTAAAGTTGTCCGATTAATTCCTACAGGGCTTTCTTGTCTAGCACATCAGCAGCATGGAACACTAGGAAAAGCAAATTCCTCAGCCAGTTTGCTCCTTAAATGTGATTCAATGCCATTTAACAACATATAAAATGTAATTGATTATTAGATCTCTCTTACCCAACTCAAATGCAATAAATTGAATAAACTCTCCATTTTAATAAATACTAAGAATACTTAGTTGAGACAATCTGATGAGTAAATATCTCTACAGTCATTAGAGAAACAAGGTTTAAATATAATTAAAAACTCAATTTACATTTTAATTACATTCTTGCTATTTAAATCAGAAAATTCTGAGAAAAAAATATATATATGTCCATGCGTATGTATACACATACATGTACACATTTGTAAGTATGTGGAGAGAAGTAGTTATGAAATAATGAAGGAATATGGTTTCAAAATCAGGAGTATGGGGGTATAAACCTTACTTCTGAACAATACTAACTATGTGTGGTTCTAGGCAAGTTGTTTTGCTTCTCAAGATGGCCAGATAATTCTCTAAGAATATATTTTTTAAAACAAATATTGTTATAAATATATTTGGCATTAAGACAAATCTGTGATTTCATTCATTAAAGAGATAGATAGACAGATAAATGAATAGAAAGCTGTTTGATGGTATTGCATTGGTATAGGGAAGTCTTGATGTTTTACCTCCCTAAACAGATTCATATTAGTAACTCACATGAAATTCATAGTCTTGGAGTGTTGTCTAGTGTATAGGTAGAGATGGAAAGGGTGGAGCTAAGAGGGTGACTAAACTGCTCATTGTCACACAATTAGTATGTGTTAAAGACAGAACTTTCAAATGGATAAACATAAAATAAGGAGGATATTGTCCAAAAATAATCTATGATTTGTAATTATAAAGTTTACCGGTAAAGACTAACAACTGCAAAAGAGAAAAAGAATGTATATTCATTCTGCTTTTAAATCTAGTCTGCATTATCAAGTCTTTCTTTTATTACTTTTTTTTTTTTTTTTTTTTTTTTGCTTTTTGGAGGGGGGAAGGCAAGGCAATTGGCATTAAGTGACTTGCCCAAGGTAAGTGTTAAGTATCTGAGGTCAAATTTGAACTTGGGTCCTCCTGACTCCAGAGAGTCACTGCACCACCCAGCTGCCCTTTTTATTACTTTCTTAAGTCTAGACAATATGTGTTGGGGATGGGGGGAGGGTGTTTTAAGTATCCGAAGTATCTAGTATGTACCAGGTACTTTACTTAGCATTTTATTACTAATATCACACTTGACCAACAATCAACAAAACAATAAATCAAGTACTGATTTATATTATTTGTCCATTTCCAAAATGCTAAAGTTCACACTGCGAATATAACAACTGGTTCTTCCATGTTGGTTTTAGCTGGCTCCAGACCATTATTTTTACATTCAACAACTAACACATAAAGCATCAGAGTTCATGTGAAAATTGAAGACTTTTCCCTCCATGTGGCATAGTGGAATGAACTTTGCATTTAGTCAGAGTACCAAATTCAAGTGCCAAATCTATTACTTAGAGTTGAGAGAATCTGAAAATCCTCTGCATCATGACATCTTCATTTGTAAATTGAGAGAGTTGGATTAGGTGACCTGTAATGTTCCTTGGAGTTTTAAATTTTTGATCGTAGGCAACAAGGATTTATCAAACGCATACTCTGTGCCAATACTATGCTAAACAGTAGGATATAACTATAAGCAAAAAGAAAAGCAGCCCCTGCCTTCAAAGAGCTTACATTTAGTGAAGAAAAACAGTATATAAACAGCATAAGTAAAAGGGGTGAAGGACAAAGAAGGTACCTATGTGGGCCATGCTGTTAAAGTCCAGAAAATCAGTAGTACAGCCAGGAAGGTAATGAAGGTAAGTTGTCTTAGGCACCTACCCAAAATGGAAGCTCCTAGAAGATCTTATCAATGAGTAAAGAGAGCAGCATAGGAGTTAGCAACCTTCAAGCACTGAGAATGGGTCTATGTTGGATTTGCAGCTGAGTCAAGGTGTTAACATTCAGAGCATCAAGAATACAGCTGAGAGAGGAATGAAGGTTATCTAGCCTAGGCCCCTTCCATAAAGGAGAGATGTAAAGAGGAGCTCATCAATGAAAAGGGGGGGGGGGCTGCCATAGGAAGATGTTCAAGGGTGAGAAGTCTTCAGTGGTAGAGTGGTAGATGGTTATGCCAGGAGAGAATAGATATTCTAAGGTGAGGATTTTCCAGGCACTGAATCATGTTCCAGGGAGAGATTGAAGTCCAGAAAGTGAGAAGTACACCCTGAATGGAGTCTAGTTCTTAATAGCAATAGCTATTTCAATTTAATTGAATTCGGAGGGTGGGGTGAGGGAAGAGGAAGTTCTGTTGGAGACAGATTTATCTTTCAGTCCTCATCTCTACCACTTACTCTCCTTGAGGCTATTAATGAATCAGAAGCCTCTTTGAGCATCACCTTCCTTATGTGTAGCAAAGGGATAACCTATGCACTGCCAATCTACCTACCTCACAAGTGTTTTTGAGAGGAAAAACTTGATAAATTGTAAAGTTACATGAAAATAACATATAATAATATTTTGTACTTAAAGTCAGCAAATCACTATACTAGCACCAAGGGAGATAAAACAATTGATTATTCACCAAGCATTTACTAAAGAACTATGATATGCCAGGCACTGTGCTAGCACCAGGGATACAAGTACAAAGAATGAAAGAGTTCATCCTTATATGGAGCTTACCTTCTAATGGGGAAGACAATTAGGGCATGTATAAATATGTATAGCATAAGTGCAAAGTGAATATATTATATGAATATATGTGTATATATATATATATATATATATATATATATATATATATATATATATATATATATATATATACACATACATACATAGCAGTTACTTATGAGGTAGTTTGGGAGGAAAGTCCCTAGGGTAAGGAGAGATGCAGAAAGATTTCAAACAGATACTGCTTGAGCAGCCTTTTAAAAGAATAGAGAGGATGCTATTAGAGAAACGGCAAGAGTGCATTGAAGGCATTTGGGATGGTCAGTGCAAGGGCAAGGGGTCCAGAGAGGGAGTTTCTTATATCAGGAATAGAGAAAAGACAAATTTATCAGATTGCCGGTGCACAATAGGAAAAACAATGTCCAACGAGCCTGGAAAGTTAGTATGGTGACAGGTTGTGAAGGGCTTTAAGTCTTTATCAAAGGAGTTGACATATTAGTCTAGAGTCAATGAGAAAACCATTGGAGTAGAATGAGTAGAGGACTCACATGGTCAGATCTGTGATTAAGAATAATTACTTTGACAGGATTATGGAGAGTAGACTGGAATGGTGAGAGACCTCATACAAGAAGATTATTTAGGGTGCAGTTGTGATAATGTAGATGATGAGTGATGAGGACCAGGACCAAATTGGTAGCTCTGTGAGTAGAGAGATGGGGTGGGATGCAAGACATCTGGTGAGGTACATAATGAAAATATTTTGGTTTACTACGTGGAGCAAGGGAGAGTGAGTAGTGGAGAATGATGTGGAGGTTACCTATCTGGAAAATGGGAAGGATAATAACACCTTCAATAGAAATGGGGACATTTAGAATATTGAAATATTTGGGAAAAGAAAATAATGAGTTAATTTTTATGTAGTGACTTTCTGTATTTTAAGTTCATCATTATTAACAAATAGGAGTTTTGACTTGACATTTACTTTCTGAGCTAGTACTAGAAAAGGTGGGTAAGGATAGATACATCTCAAGATGACATGGAACTGGCCAGGGAGACCTCAAGATGATATGGAACTGGCCAGGGAGTGTTGTGGATCTGGGTTTGGATATGTATATAGCGAACAGTCATCAATCAGATTACAGTATCTACCAAACAGGGCCTTCGGTTCTGGCTAGAAGTGGAAGCCAATGGACAGAAATATGCTAATTATATTTGGAACAGAAATATTCCAGGCCCATCACAACTCCTGTACTACTTCCTTATCCAGTCAATACCCTACTATTACTGTAATTTCTTTATTCTCTTTTCAATCACCCTACCCATTTAACACTACAGTTATCCCTTGCACAATACAGGGATTAGGGCCATGGTGTCCCCAAGATTTGGAAAATACATGTAAAATTTATTGGCCCTCCCTTCATATCAGAGAAGAAGTCTGAATTAGTACGGTATTAAACGATAAAATATGCCAATATTACATAATACTATACATATATTTTATGCAGTTCTGAGTTTCTAAACTTTTTCTGTGTCATCTGCTTGCTTTCACATGTTGTCTGCAGCTTTTGCAAAACTCTCCCAAAATTCCATTTGATTTCTTATGCCGACACGTGATATATCAAAATTCTGATGAGAAAGTAGCAATGTAAAGGGCATAGCTATATTCTTCCTTGTAGAATAAAGGATGGAATCTTGTTAGGCAAAATTTATATCAACTATGAGCTCATTGGAAGTAGATATTGTTTCATTTTCCTATTTGTGCTTCCAGAATTAGGCACATTTGGAACATAATAGGAGTTTAATAAATGTGTGTGCATACATGTGTGTGTGTATGTGTACAAATAAGTTCTCTAGTCTCATGGGTAGTCAATGGGAGTCTGTAATAGTAAACAAAGTAGGCAGTAATATTAAACAAAAGTGCTTTATACATTAAATAGGTAGAGGCCTGCAAACTTGGAAAGAATTCAAAAACATGCTTAGAGTGATATTTTGAGATGTAAACATGTGATTTGTAGGGATTTTTTTCCACTTAGAATATCAAAAGAAATGTATTCCACTTTGAGAACTAGCCTCCTACGTTATTTGGTGACTCAACAAATAAATAAACCTGAACCAATATTAGTAATCTTCTGGGGGGAAAGCGGCATCTAGGCTGACAACCTGTGTTCCAAGTTTCAGACCAATGCAATTTGAAATGGTTGAGATATTAAACCCTGACGATTAGCTATGGCGGCCCTGCTAGATGTCACCAGAGTGAAGATTTGATCTGTAAATAAATTTAAATTACTTGCTTTCAGAGTGTGCCCAGACTTCCAGTAATTTGTTTTTCCTCCTCCTTCATGCATACTCAGTATCCAAAGTTATATTGCAGACCTTTTTTTTTTCTTTTTCTTTTGATGTGATGCATTACATTTCATCACTTCTCATTATAATGTGCAAGGAGCTAATGTGTTAGGACACAGCATCCTGTGCTATTTGTGCATCTCCCCAGATGCTACTGTGCCCCACCTATCAGAACCAAATTAAAAGGACTTGCCATATCTCTACTGGTGTTTGGTCTTGTTGATTAAATTTGACTAATGAAAGGGATATTATATACGATACCCAAGGCACTCAGTAGAAATGTTGTTTAAGGCAAGATTTTCCTCTGGTATTAATATGTTGTTCACACCCAATAAGAACCCATTTACTTCTTTAAGAAACTGTATTTTGTTTGTGTCTATTCACATTTAGTTGAGTCCTAAGGGCCTGTTTGTTTGGAAATATCTCAAGACTCTTGCTCCATTCTAAGTGGAAGAAATTCACCTATTGGCTGTAAACTTCACTCTATAATCAGGCTCTGTCACATTCTTGGATCTACAGTCAGATTCTTGGCAAATTCAATCCATGTTATCCACTGAAGAAAGAAAGTCCATAGGTTAGCATGCTCTAATTCACTTCATTTTTTTCCTCCCCTCTCTATGTTGGCTAGGGACATTGTAAATACAATCTATTAACACAGTTAGGTGACCTACTTTTAGAAGTTGTAGATCTCTCTCTCTCTCTCTGTCTCACTCTCTCTCTCTCTCTTTGTCTGCCCTCTTTTTTCCCTCCCTCCCTCTCTTTCATCACTGAGTGAGTCTGGGTTTTGTCTGAAAGTGACCAAACATTAGATTACCTGGAAATGGGAAATTACCCTAAGCAGATGCAACAACAACAATCACGTTCCCTGCTTGAGACCATGTGAATCAAATACCATATAACATTAGACTGGCTCTAGAGCTTTGGACTCTCAAGTTCTAAGTCAAAGGAATTTGCAGTTTCTTCAGGTATTTCTGTTCTATTTAGGTAACAAGTAACCTTATCAAATAGTTCATACTGATTACAGGATCAAATGATATTTCTATGCTACTGACAAGGATAGAAACATGCCCTATATTTCATTGGTGTAGGGAATTCCTAGATAGGGAAATTCCCTTTTCTAGAACAAGTCAGCATCTCAGCAACTTATAACCTTAGATAGTTGCTTAGATCACAAAGTATAAAGGATCATAAACCTAAGACGTATCAAAGTCAGGATTTGAACTCATGTTGTTTAGGCTCCAAGACCAACTCTTTATCTTATCTGCCAATTTGATTCTCATTTCTAAGTTACTTAAATGAGATATTTGTTTTTTCCCTCTTTCTACTAAAATGCTACTCTGATGCTCTAAGTCTATGCCAGTACAAATACTGGTACATTGAATCATACTGGAAAGGTTATAAATACAGGCCTGGTAGCTATCATGCCATGTCCATCCTAGTTCAATTCAAAGAAACTTAATAACCAAATGATTGGCCACCATGTGAGTGATATTTTTTTATATATAAGATGGGCAAAAATGATCTGCTAGGGACAGAGGTACTACTATATGTGTCAGTCAAGGAAGAAGTCTGCCCTTTAACTAAATCCAATCTTTTCAATCATTCAAAAAGTATTTGATAATAAATGTAAAGCAAATGTTATATTGAATGTTTTATATTAAATTTGATACTATTTAATATTAAACTTAAACTTAAAATAAGTTTAAAAACTTATTTTTAAATTTTAATAAATAATATATTTAATATTTAATAATAATATATAAATAATAAATAAATTTTAAAAACTTAAAATTTATCAAATTATTTTTTCAGTAAACTAAATAGCTCAAAAGAGATTAATGTGGTTTTCCAAAACCTTTAATTTATTCCCAAATTATTTTTAGGTATGGGGATATAACTGGAATCTGAAGATCTTCCCTGCCCCTAGACCCTTTGCTAAAGTGGCTACGTGACTCTGAGGACCTTCCGATATTTGAAAGTATACTCTGTTCCCTAACAGGCTGAATGTGGTCATGTGGAGCCTGTGGCGCCAGGCTTGTTTT
>CM053588.1:199365183-199384284 GCA_028646515.1 Pseudochirops corinnae
ATTAAAATGTATTTATAAATATGTTATTGTTGTTCATGACCCTATTTGGGGTTTTCTTGGCAAAAATGGTTGCTATTTCCTTCTATAGCTCATTTTTATAAATAAGGAAATCAAGGTACACAGAGTTAAGTGACTTATCCATAGTCACATAGCTAATAAAGTGTCTGTCAGATTTGAACTCAAAAAAATTAATGTTTGATTCCATTGAGCCACTTTTATAGATACACAAATCTCTATGCATATGTATAAATATATGTATGTATGTGTGTATGTATACACACATATGCATGAATGTATATATATATATATATGTATTTATCTATTTCAAATATACACACATATGATCAATTAAAAAGTAGCCTACTTATAGGGTAGTGTAAGCAATTCTCTATATATTGTCACTTTAAGAGACTTGGGAAGATCCCATTGTCACTGAATTTTGTCTTCTTCTTCCACTAGCTAAAAGCTAAGCTTCAACAAGTTAGAGCTCCTTTCTCTATTATAATACAAATCTCTATGGAAAAGGGTTTTGTAAACTATAAAAGGCTACTTGAATGTAAAAATCTAGTATCAGCATTCAATAAATTCACTTTGATAGTTGAGGTATATGTGTCTGTGAAGACACTGTGTAAATGTAGTCAGGGTCAAGGGACATGACAAAGAAAGGAAAGAGGTTCAGAAGAAGAATAAACTTTAGACTGCAGTTCTACCTATAATATACTCCTCAAAAGTCTGCGACTTTGATGACTGTCTCTCTAAGATATAGGCATCTTCAGTTTTCATTAACACTTGTGTATGACCTGGGAGGATGCATTCTTGCATATGATTCCTCAACAACAACAATAAAAAAGCTACATCCAGCTCTGAGGGGGCAGTCTGCATACTCTAAAAATTATTCCTCATGAGCCCCTAAAACAGATTTAGTGTGTTCCTCTGGAATGCCATCACCTCAAATCTCTTGTTACATTGTCTGCCTTTATTATGTGACCTACAAAAAGTATACAAGGTGTTGAGGTACTATGTTTCCATTAAAGCCTGAGTCCCCATTACACTTCTCCACAAGTTAGAATGTTCAATTTTATATATCAATGAAAAAGTAAGAAATGATGAAAATAAAGTATGGAAAAATACATGAACAGGTGAAAAGTTAAGTAAGCAGATCCCAGAAAACCATTTGCCTAATAATACATGTCAATTAAAGAAAATAAAGAAACAGAAACTGAATGCTGCATAATTGGAATGATCAGAACATGAACCCAAAGAGGCATCAGAATGCATCCACTTCCCCTTTGCCAAGGTGGAGAACTATGGGTATAGAACTCTACCTAGTTTTAAACTTAAATCTTTGTTCTGATTATTTTTGTTTTGCTAAGCTTTTTTTTTTTTTTAATATTTTGCTGTAAGGGAGTGGTGTGGTAGGAGAAATAAGGGTGATTTAAAAACCAAAAAAATCAATAAAATTTAATTTAAAAATTATTGATGAAAATAAAAAAAATTCAAGAGGAAAGGCAATGACAGAAATTACTTGAACATTTTCTTTTGAGTATTTCTATTCACCAAACTACATCATCCTGTGTTAAAGGGCAAACATGTTTTCTTCTTGTTAAATGTCCCTCTTGGATATCAAATGAAGCATATTAAACTTAACCAAATATAGTTTGACAAATAAATCTTAAATATATTTTCCCCAAAAGCATTCTGAGCTGAAAATTCAAAAACTGACCTTACAGAATTAACTGCCATATTCATTCACTGTAAACTTTGGCAAGGCAACCTTCCTGTGCTTCCAAGTAATATAAATTGTCCTACTATATAGTCAGTGCACAGATAGGAGGAAGATGAAAAACATTGTACACATGGTACCATATTTCCATTTGCTCCATGAACCTATTCTTAAAGATTTCTATTCTTATGTACTGATCCAGCTGATATATGACATTCTGCAATTAGAACAACATTACATAGTACTAAAGAGACTTAAGAATTAGTCAATCTAAATAACATTCTCAATACGTCCCTCACAATGATTCTCTTCCTCTTTCAAGTCTAAACTTCACTGCCTAATTTCCACCTGCTATACTAGCAGCTTCCATAGAATCAGAGGTGGAGGTCAACCAGAACAACACTAATTGCCCTTGGCAAGCAAGGGCACTTAAAATCTTTAAAGATAACTATTGTATCATCCAGAAATCTTCTCTTCTTAGGGCTAAACATAAAACTTCTCTAGTCAACTTTTATAGCACCAAAATCAAGACCCCCTCATCATTCATGTCACCCTCTTCACCCAAATCATATTTGCAAGGAGGTTTGACCAGTACAAAGTGCTAGTAGCATCTTAAATTCTCTATGTCCATAGTTGAATCATTTCTCTTCTAAAGCCTGCCCTTCCTACTCACTTCTCCATTTCTTATTATAGTACTTCAGTCAAACAGGCTTGAATCTTCCAAGTCATCTTCTACTTTCCCCTCCCTTTGCATCCAATCACTTGACAATTTGTTTTATTATATCTCTGCAAAATCTTTCCCTTTCATTTTCTCCTTTCCCTTCCCACATTGCTGTTGATTTCAACAACTGATGGAAAGCTTCCTTGCCAGTTTTCCTGCTTCTAGTCAGTCATCTAGTCTACTAGTAGTTAGTCAACTAGCATTTATTAAGCACCTACTAAGTGCCAGTAACTTCCCTAAGCATTCAGTTACAAAAGAAGATGCAAAAATATCTTAATCCATTTTTTTTACATTGTTGGTCAAATAGCCCTACCAAAGGTAAAATACAGTACTCTTCTATTCAAAAGCATTTGTTTTTTCCCTGGTGGTTTTTAACTATAAGTTTGGAGATAAGGTATCCAGAGTCTAAGTCTAGCCTGCCTCTCCAGGCTTCATTTCAACATTTATTAAACATTTGTTCTGGAACACAATGGGAATACAAAGACAAAAAGGATGCATTCTATATTTCAATAAGACAAATTGTTTTAGTGTTTATCTCTTGTCATACATCTTTTTTCCCCCATGACTTTACTCAGCCTATCTTTCATTATGTGAACTGATTTCTTGACCATTTTTATTTGTTGAAGTCCTTTTCCTCCTGCAAAGCATAGCTTAAGTGTTGCCTTTATGTTTACCATGAAAGCTTTCCCGATCTACACAGATGAAAATCATTTCTTCTTTAATTTTCTCATATCATTTTATTGACTGAGATTCTCTACTTTTATGTAGCATGCTCTCCCTGATAT
The DNA here is from genome assembly GCA_028646515.1 of Pseudochirops corinnae. NCBI lineage: Eukaryota > Metazoa > Chordata > Mammalia > Diprotodontia > Pseudocheiridae > Pseudochirops > Pseudochirops corinnae. Next base: position 199,368,413 of record CM053588.1, read on the forward strand.
AATACCTACACACATATGCATACATATATGTATCTATCTGTCCATCCATCCATCCATCCATCCATCCATCCATTCATCTATTTATCTGTCTATCTATGTATCTATCTATCTATGTATCTATCTATCTATGTATCTATCTATCTATTTATCAATCTACCTATCTATATATCTACCTACCTATCTATCTATCTATCTATCTATCTATCTATCTATCTATCTATCTATCATCTATCTATCTATCTGTTTTTCTATCTTTCTAGCAATCTACCTATCTATCCGTCTTCTGCATTAGGTAACAAATTCTTTAAGGGGATTTCTCCATTAGACTATAAATCCTTACATAACTATTAGTCTTTTGTTCTCCAGTGCATAATAGTATAATATCTTACCCAAAATTATTTCTTAAAGTGAATGAATATGAGATGGAAAGCAGGAAGGGGAGAATTTATTTGTACCTATAAATAGAGAGAAAAAAAAATCTGATGTCTGCCTCATCTACATTTTGTAATACTGTTCAGTAGTGGTTTTCTTTGGCCTACTATTATGGCGTTAATTTAGGAGTCATTTACAGAAGAGATAAACCACTTTTGTTTTCAACACGTCTTAGTTATCTTAGGAGGCATTTTTTTTTTTTAAATTCACAGATATACAAAATGTGCTGTAATGTTTAGCATCAACAATTTGGTTATGAAGGATCTACTAAGCTCTAAGCACTTGCCGTATGGCAATTTATATTATACAACATAGAGTAGGGGAGGGGAGATAGAAGGAGGAAGAGGATGAAGATTATCCAGATGAATTGAAGACAAGTTTTCTAATTTCAAGATAGTTTTTGAATCACTGACCTAAGGAAAATACTGATAAGTGGTGTGTGTCTTAATCACAATAAAGTGGTTACTTTGTTTTCTGTACTATAAGATAAAAATGCCTTTAAAATATCAAGCCCAGTTCTTTTAACACCATATATTTATTATATATATATATAATTATTAAAAATAAATATAGGCATAACAGTATTTTTTACTTTATATAAAAACTATTTTATGATATTGCCTCATGGCCATTAATTCAACTCTTTCCTTTTATTTTTAAGCTATAGCGGGTAAAACTTCACACTACTATTTTTGAAATATATGTTATTGTTGTTTTTTTACAGAGAGACTTATTAACACTGTTAAATATTCATCTGAATAAGAAATCATGTACTACATCCTATACCCTAGGAAGCTGCAAGAAGCAGATGTGGCCTTTGAGACCATAATGATTCCAGCATATTTCAGGCAATGGGAAAAAATTATTCCAAAAATTAATTACCCAATCTGGGTATAGTTTGGTTGTGAAAACACAGCCTATGTGTTAAAAAAAAAGTAAAGTTTTATAATCACTTCAAATTCTAGATGACCTTACATTTCCTAGGTAAGTGATTTGAGAATTGACCAAATGACCAGTTTCATAAACCTCAGATTTAATATACATAATATACAAAGACCTCTTTTCTTGAACTTCTCAGTGGGAGAAAAATAAGAAAGAGTTTTGATATTTTCTTAAATGGTAATTAAAAGATAAATCTATTATCTCATTGGCTCTCTGCCCTGGACAGCATGATGGAAGTTTAAATGAAAATTTTTTTAAAAAACGTAAAGAAATCACACACCAACAGATTTATAGAATCACTTTTCTTCTTTTCTGTTTTCTTTTGATCATTGTAGCCAAAGTTCGATTAGACCTTTGAGAGACAGACAACAGGAAAAGGCATCTTCCAAGTCCAGCATTTCACTCACTCCTCAAGTTGAAGATAGTCTGAATTATGAATTGATCAGTTCTATAAATTACTCTCAGATACAATCATTCTGGTCTAGAATTAATATTGTATGACTACCATTTCTGGTTCATATAACAGATAAAAGGTCAACTAAATATAGTTATTTGGATGTTTTTTTATAAAGGAAATGTTTGCCCATGCCAAACCCTCTGGTTAACCTTCTGGTTGGCCTTGCTCAAGTTACTCCTTATTCCAATCCATTCTTCCTTGCACTAATATATCTTAAAATCTAATAAAAAATCTTTTTTTGGGCATTCAAAACCTTTCATAACTTTCCCAGTACCTCCTTATTTTTCCTGGTTTTTTTACACTATAAATCTTTGCCCTGACAAAAATTCAGAATGCAAACCATGCACTCTGAGATCCAGTGACACTGACCTTCTTGTTATTCCCTATTGAAAACATTTGATCTCCATCTTGTAGGCATTTTCGTTGACTGCCTCTAGGCCTTACATGATCTTCCTCTGCATTTCCTTTTACTGGCTACTCTGACACCCTTCATATCAGGGCTAAAATTTTACCTCCAACAGGAAGCTTTTCTTAATCCCCCTTAATTATAAGGTCTTTTATCTGTTAATTTGAATTTATCGTTTGTATAGCTTGTTTATATATAATTGTTTTCATGTTCTCTCTTCCATTAAATTATGAGCTCCTTAATAGTAGGCACTGTCTTTTGCCTTTCTTGCATCCCTGTCACTTAGCACAGTGTCTGGCACATAATAGGTGTTTAATTAATGTTTACTGACTGACAGCCTTCTCCATGATTTCACCGTTCCATGGATTTAGAGTTATATCTGGGTTTAAATCCTGGCTCTACCATTTTTTCTTTTTAGACTATGTGGCCTTGGGCAAATCACTTCATCTCTGTCAGCCTCAGTTTCTTTAAGTGAAAAATGAGGCATTAAACTACATGTCAAGAACTAGCATCCTTTAAGGTTTCTTTAAGCTCTCAAAATATGATCCCATAATATCAACAAAAACTAGTCATCCATCTGTCTTAAAAATCTGCCTATCAAAATAAATGTTAGTTCAGAGAAAAAAAAATATAAATATTACAGAACACTTAACATTTTAGGATTGTGAGAATAAATTATAAATATTTATTATTCATGTCTGCTACTAATTTCCTGATAACATTTTCCTTTTTTCTGAAATGTGGCAATTATCAACTATATGTTACTTCCTTACTTAGACTACATGGGACACTGCTAAAATAATCTACCGTCAATCTGATTCCCACTCTTCATCAATTACTCATTCCACGTTCAAGCCCCTCTGGCTTGGTGAGTACCCCCACATGATTACTGTCTCAAATTTCACACTACAGAAAAGAGAAGCTGAAGTCTATTGTTCTCTATGCAAGTGCCAAAAATGGAAAATTAGGCCAAACCACATTCCAGTCTCTTCCTTTTAAAGACATTTTGGCTCAGGATTGAATTCTTTCATAATACCTTTCCTGACTAATCATGAATTCCATAAATGATTATTAAGAAGGCATAGAAAAAAATAAGGTTAGATTATTAATATTTTATATCCCCAGTACTTAGAACAGTGCCTAGAACAGAACATTTAGTAAGACTATCCATTGATCTATCCATCAATCCTTCCTTCCTTCCTTCCTTCCTTCCTTCCTTCCTAAACTTTTTATCTACTTTTGTAAATGTAGGGGAAAAATCATAGGATCATATATTTAGTGCTAGAAAGGACATTAGAGGTTAGATAAGTCCAACTTCCCCATTTTGTAGTTAGGAAAATTGAAGTCCAGATGAGTAAAGCAACTTGTTATAATTTAAATGACAGATCTCTAGTTCCTAAGCCATTGTCCTATCCACTGTATTATAGTTCATCCTGAAAAAAGTGCTTTTAAAAAAATGTGCTTTTAAAACTTTGCACCACATCCAAGTTATTATTTGAATAGACTAAGAATGTACAGCTGCTTGGCACAGTACATTGAGTTGTGGGCTTGGAGTAAAGAAGACCTGAGTTCAAATTTGATAAATCAGACTCAGATACTAACTATCTCTTTGACCATGGGGAGGTGACTTAATCTCTGTTTACCTCATTTTCCTCATCTATAAAATGGGAATAGTAATAATGTCTGCCACATAGGCTTTTTGTGAGGACCAAACAACATAGTAAGTGCTACATAAGTATTAGTTATTATTATTATGAATTAAAAAAACTGGTGGACAAGTAGACAGATCTCATTTGGCTTAACTATATCTTTAAAACTTAAGCTTCTATTGCATTCCCACCTAATAAATGTCTAAATTAACCAGATAAATGGACATCACTCTGCTAAAATATCTTACAATGGGCAGTGAAAGTTCATTGAGGAGAAATGCTACATACTCTATTCAGTTTCAAACCTGATTAAAATATAAATTATTAATAAAATTTTGAATGGCTGCAATAAATATAGAATATGACAGCATTAAAAGCCTTTTTCCGTCGCCACAACCATGCTGATATCTTTCAGAAATCACAAAATGCAGGAGCACAATTACTTTCCTTTTTCTCCTTTCTCCTTCCCCCTTTCCCCTAACCTTTTTTCCTCTTCTTTCATTGCCTTCCTCTCTCATTCTCTCTTTTTTAAAGACTGGATCTCTCTATCTTTCCCTATCCTGATCAGCAGGGAACTTTGAGTGCTACCATTTATAGGCTGCGGCAAAGTGCCTCTTTCTCAGGGAAATTGGTGGCTCTTAGCTCCACAGGGGGCTCACCATATTAATGCTGAATTTGGTACTAACACCTAATTGGCATAGATTACTATAGCACATGAGATCCAACAGCCTCACTCTTCTTTGGCTATTATTAGCTGGTTATGTACTTGTTGCATATTTTAATATTTAATCCATACTTTTACAAGTGCTGCTTTGTCAATATTTTTAAATGCTGCTTAAAGACAAAGTTTTGTTTGTTTATTCATGCTTTTTTTTTTTTTTAAAGAATAGCTACTCAGAATCATAGATTTAGAGTTGAGAAGAATTTAAGAATCCATCAGATGCAACCCTCTGATTTAACTGGTGTGAAAATTGAAGGGGCAGAGATATTAAGTGGCCATACAATTATTAAGTATAGCAGGTAGGATTAGAACCTGGGTCTACTAAATCTAAATCAAACAGTCCACTGTTCCATGCTGCCTCTTTTAGTCATCTTTATCATCAAAATGCCTCAATCATAAATTAGGCTAAAATGACTATCTTGAATTTTGCTGTGCTTTATAAACATGCTGTTTCTTGGTATTTCAATTAATTGTGTCCCTTTGAATTTTCATAGTGCATGCTGTGGTACAAGTGTCGCATATGTTCTAGTTAATTTGTATTTTTATAAGGGAGAAATATGGTAATTCAAGAAAAAGATCACATACGGAAATATATGTAGTTGGGTATCCAAATAAATGAATAGAAGACAAAGAGCTTTTTTCTAACTTCTTTTGAGGGAAGTACAATATGGTTACATGTTTATTTTTCACAGTGTGATTTTTAGGAAAGATGATGGTATGAAATTGGGGTTAAATAAGTGTGCAGAAATACAAAGCAGTAGCTCAAGAAGTAGGACAGATTTTTAAAAAATAAAATTGGCATCAATAATCAACACTGATATCCTTTATCCTCCTAAATAGAAAAGTGTCACAACTTGTTAGACTTTAAGACTTCTCTCAATGTAATTGAACTTTTACTTTGAGTTGACCAGAGTTCCAGAATCATCTTTCACTAGATAAACTAGAGTAAAGTATACCCTTTGTTGTCGTTTTCTCAGAATGGCATCTGCCCTGGCAATACTCAGACTGATATTTGCTGCTTAAATATTGCTGGCTTCTCTCAAGCAAACTTTATTGGGGGATACTTTGCTCCATGCTCTTTCAGGATGCCTCAGTTCTACTTCAATGACTTTCTAAATGAGGATCAACATCCATACTGCATGTTACTAGTAGGGGAAAAAGAGCAATCTAAGAGATGAATGTAATTCATCGTACATTCTGTGGGGATTACAAGAACCAATCCAATCAATTCTAGGCAGAGTACAGAGTATAGTTTTCTCATTTTTACAAGAGAGTGAATTAAAAAAAAATAGGAAACCACTATGGTCATTGATGAAACTGTTAAGTAATTATTAAGGAGATTTCTTACTGTTGATTTCAATTAATAGCCAACATAGTTGGCACCATTATCCTAGTCTATTTATATTTATTTTACATGGCAGCTGCTAAATAACAGATGCCTAAGATGGAAGCTTCTACTTTGGTTGAAGCTGTGATTTTTTTCATTAATATTAAAAGATAAAATTATAAGTGGCCATAAGAGATCATCTAGTCTCTGTTTTGATCCATAATTTCATAGATGTATGCTAAATCAGATATAGAGTAAAATGTCCTTGTTCTCCCAAAGGAAGTAGAATCTCATTTCTACTTGAGGTAGAAGCAGGAGGAGGAGGAAGAGCAGGAGAAGAAGGAGGAGGAGGAGAAGGAGAGGAAAAGGAGGAAGAGGAGAAAGAGGAGGGGGGGAAATTAGAAGAAGAAATGCTTACTGAGTATGTATGTATGCATGAGTATGTAAGGAAATATACCTGGTGCCAAGGCACCATATTATTGTAGCTATAGAAAATGGCGTGCTCTTTGCCTTTCATAATCTAATTAAGGAGAAAAAAGTAGCCCATGAATACAAGAAGAGGGCAAGCAAAGGCTTAATAGTGTCATGGTAGCAGTGCAATGTGACTTCAGAGAAAGGAACCATCAGAATGCACTGGAGTAGCTGGAGAAGTCTTATTGAATGGTTGAGAATAGAGCTTATTTGTAAAGGATCAGTAAATGGGGAAGCAGATAAGTGAAAAAGAAGATAAAGAATTAGTGGAGTGAACACAATGAGCAAAGACATGGAGGCTGGAATAAATGTAATAGGTAGTAGACAGAAAGAAGATATCTCAGACTAAACTGAAAGTTTCATTAAAAATTATGGTATTTCCCCCCCCCCCCCATTTTACATTTTCCACTACTGTAACCTGGTTTTTAAACATGCCTAATTTGCCTAATGTAGAACCTCCTCTGTCCCCTACCATTTGGGTGAAGGTGGCCTCCTTGATCACCTGCCTGTCTTTTTTTTCCCCACCGTGCTCTTCCACCATCTTTGTATATGTATACTTTTCCTGGACTCCTATCTGCTCTTCCCAGTGTGGATGCCATGGACCCATTTGGTGAAAGGGGACATAGTTGCCTTAACTTGATTACTTTTTTTAACCTCCAGCTTGGGAAATAGATTTGTGAGTGTTAGATTCTGTTATCTGATGCTTATATGTAGTTTCAGATGCCAGAGGTGATCATTACAGGACCCAGGAGTGTGACCTTGGAGCCAGGATTGCAGTCAGCATGGTGTAGCTAGCCAGGATGGCATGGAATCCCAGGTAAGACAGGGTGCATGGGACTGGAGCCTCAGATGAGTCTTAGACTTGGAGCTAGGACTGTGGATTTTGGGGACTGAGCTAAATTCAGAAATTAATTGCCCTTTCCTTCCCAAAGACTGAGGTGATAGTAGGGCTTGGGGGAAGGGGATTTTATTTTCTAAGTGTGGGGGAAAAGTGAGTTTTTATATGTGTGATTATATTTTCTGAAATAATGATTCTTTATAAAATCTACTTCATTTTATAAAAACTATAAAAACTACTTCATTATAACCACAAACATTTCCTAACTTATGAATTCATTCCCATGTCCTACCTCAAGTTTGTAATAATAATAGTAGTAATGCAATATTTAGGCAAAACCAACTAAAAGAGACTAAAACTGGCAGGATATACAATACTCTGTATATCTAATCTGTCTGCTCTCTAATTAAAGATGTAAGGTTTGCTTTATCTTCTTTTCACTGGGTTTAACATAGATCATTACAATGAATCATTACAATTAATCAAAGTTCAGCTACCATTTAGTGCTGATTTGATTTATATTAATTGTTTTATATACTTTTCTCCAGGTTTTTTTTAATTAACTTTTCATTGGCTCATACAGATTGAATTTTTTTTTTCTGAATTCCTCACTCTTATCATTGAATTTATTTACCACAATTTGTTCTGACATTTCTTCAATCAATATGATTCTAATATAAAATGATGCTATGGTATATATGGGTTTCCTTTCTTCATGTGAACTCTTTTGGGACACATAAATAACAATAAGATTTTTGGGTCAAATGGCATGAGTAATCTAATGACTTTTTCTTCATATAATTTTGAAATCTTGTGGTGTCTCTAATTTATTCTCCTTATACCTTGTTTGTTGATGTTTGCATGTTGCCGTCTCCCCCCATTAGACTGTGATCTCTTTGAAGACAGAGACTCTCTTTTTCTTTTTTATTTTAGTATCCCCATTGTTTAGCACATAGTGTGTACTCAGTAAATGCTTACTGATTTAATTTGTTTGATTTTAATACACAATCAAAATTCCTATGATTGCTGGCTGGTAATGGGAAAAAAAGGTTGAATACATATAATTGGCACTGCTTAGAGAGAACTTTTAAATCATTAATTAATCATTAAAAATTTATTAAGTACTCAGTAGGTATACTGAGTGCCCATCACTATGATTAATATTGAGGATATAAAAAGACCACAAAGACTATCCCTGCCCTCAAGGAGCTTACATTCTACTGGGAGAGACAAAATGGAAACGTATATATATATAAATAATATCAATCTCTATACAAAATAAATAGGAAGTAATGAAACAGGGGAAGGCACTAGAATTAAGATAGGTTAGGGAAGGCTTCCTGTAGAAGCTGGGATTTTATTTAGGGTTTAAAGGAATCCAGGAAGGTCAGTAGTTGGAGTAGAGGAGAATGTTCCAGGCACAGGGGACAGCCAGAGAGAATACCCAGAGACAAGAGATTGAGTATATTGTTTAGAGAACAGTCAAGAAATTGATGTCACTGGATTAAAGAGTATGTGTCAGGGAACAGGTTGTAAGAAGATAAAAAAAAGTAAAAGAAGGCTAGGTTAAGATAAGTACTGAATGATAATTTTGTTCTTGCAACTGGAGGCAATATGGAAATACTGGAGTTTATCTATGCAATGCGCTCACATATATACACACATATACATACATATACACATGCATGAATACGTAGGCACATATAAATATACAAACATGCATAAATACACATATATACACACACATGAACACACATATATTTTGCCACTGGAGTTTATTGAATAGAGGAATGACATGGTTAGATCTGCACTTTAGGGAAATCACATTAGTAGCTGAATGGAAGTTGGACTGCAGGGAGAAAGATTTAAAGAAGGTAAATCAAACAGCAGGCTATTACAATTGTCTGAGCAAAAGATGATGGGAATCTGCACTAGAGTTATCAGGAGAGAAAGAAGCATGTTACATAGATGTTGCAAACATGAAATTAGTAGACCTTGGCAACAAATTAGATATTGGGACTGAGAGGTAGGGAAGAGGATGACTCCAAGGTTGTAAGTCTGAGGGATAAGAGAATGTTGTAGCCCTTTACAGTAATAGGAATGATAGAAAGGGGGGAATTTAGGGAGAAAGATAATGAGTTTAGTTTTGGACATGTTGAGTTTAAAACATCTACTGGACATCCAGTTTGAAATGTTTGAAAGGCAGTTGGAGAAGTGAGACTGGAGGTTAGTAGGGTGTTTGGGTAGGATAAATAGACTTGAGAATCATCAAGGGGGAGAAGGTAATTAAATCAATGGAGCTCATGAGATCACCAAATGAAGTAACATACAGGGAAAAAGAAGAAGGTACAGGGAAGAATTGTAAGGGATACCTATAGTAAGAGGGCATGATCTTGAAAAAAAAAGTTCTAGCAAAGGAGACAATAAATGGAATGATCAGATAATTAAGTTGAGAGCCAGGAGAAGATGATGTCTTAAAAACATAGAAAAGATTGTCAATGAGAAGAGAGTAATCCGCAGTGTCAGGTGCTACAAATGTCATGGAGAATGAGGAAAGAAAAAAAAATATTAGATCTGGCAACTAAAAGATCATTAGTAACTTTGGAGAGAGTAGTTTTAGTGGAATGATAATGTTTGTAGTTGAATTGTAAGGGGTTAAAAGGAGACTGGGAGGAGAGAAAATGGAGGTATTCATTGTAGATGACTTTTCCAAAGAGTTTAGCTGCAAAGGGCAGAAAAGATACAGTGTGAAACAAAGCATCAATAGAAACATCAAGTGACGGGTTGTCAAGTGACGGGTTGTTTGTTTGTTTGTTTTTGGTTTTATTTTTCCAGCATGGGGATGAAATGGGCATTTTATAGGCAGTGGGGAATGAATGACTAGACACAGAGAAATTGAAAATAAGTGAAAGAGTGAGGATAAAATAGGAGGCAATCTATTGGAGGAGATGGGATGTAATGGGATCATTTGAACAAGTATAGGATAAGAAATAAAGTCACTTCATCATGTGAGATGGGATGAAAGAGGAGAAAGTGGCAGAAGGCATCTGAGTGTAAGGAGTGAGGAAGAAGGGAGAAGACAGAATTCACAGAGAAGGTCTTTATTTTTTTTTCTGTAAAATATGAGACAAGATTCTTAGAGTAGTGAGTATAGGGAGATAGAGCCAATGGAGATTTGAGGAGAGATGAAAAAGTTTGAAAGAACTGCTACAGAAAGTGGGGTAGTGAGTTGATGAGGGAGGTATAGTAGGATTACCTAGGAACAGTGAGGTCCTAGTTTAGGTAGAATAACATTTTAATAGACCCAGTCAGAATGCTTATATAATTTTATTCATTTTCCTTCAGGAACAAAAGTGGATAATTGTGGGAGTGATCTAAGGCTGAGGCTTGCTGGGTTATAATCATCTATGAAAGGGCAGGGGATTAAAACATCAAGGTATTAAAGAGCTGGATAGAAGAAAATACAAGAGCTTAAATAAATAGTATTCTTAAATACTAACAGTAGAAAGACTTTATTTTCCCTCTTCTGAAGTTAGTTCAACATTGTAATGAATTACTGAAGAATCATAAATTAATTTCCATCTGATTGGTTTGTCTCATTCAAGATGTCATTGAAACATTGCATTGCATTTTACCAGGAAGCTTTAGTCTTCCTTTTAGACCCTTTAATTGAACATGACTACAAATAATTCACTTGTTACACACATGAAAAGCCATTCAGTATGATATAAGGATGAATGTAGGGCAATGTTCAGTCTACACTGTTCAGATTAGTATAGCTAGAATCATTTACTTCATTCAAACAGCTCAAAAAATTTGGTGGATATTAAGACTTATCAGATAATCTTACAGTTTGCAGAAATGGGGAACCTGTGACCTCAAGGCCACATTTGGCATTCTAGGTTCTCAAGTGTGGCCCTTTGATGGAATCCAAACTTCACAGAACAAATCCCCTAAATAGAAGGATCTTTTCTGTAAAACTTGGAATCAGTCAAAAGGCCACACCCAAAGACCTAAAAGCCCATATGTGACCTAGAGACCACAGTTTCCCCACTTCTAGTGTAGAGAATGTCATGGAGCTTTGAGAAGTTAAAAGACTCATCCAGTGTCACACAGATAGTATGAGTAGGATCCACGCCAAGGCTGACAACTACATGACACTTTCTCTCTCAAGGCTGGCTACTATTCAATTCACATCTGTCTTTTCTTCTCTAAAGTTGAATAATCCTGAAATATTTTATCAATACTTATCTTCCAAGCCTCTTAGTCTTAGGCTGTTCTCTCAGGCTGAAATATTTTTCAATTAGCTCTGTTCATCTGCTTCCAAGTTCATAATGGAAAAAAAGGTATTCTATTAAGTTTCTATCCTGCCATTGTCTACTGTTTGCTTTTTCATGGCATTATATGCTTCTATAGCAACATGGTACATATCCCATATCTCATCATAGAAGAATATACTTCTCTCCATTTATTCCAACCATACTCTTGGATTCTATTTAATTACTTTCTCAAATTAGGAAGATAAATTCTTATTCTAATCTCTGATTAAGTTTATGCTAAGCAACTAGTTCTCTATCTGGTACTTATAGTCTTTTTCTCTATTTACTTTAATTTGTTCACTCTTTTAACATGTTAACATTATTTACTAATTTTTTGAGAATGTTTCTCCCTATCTTGCTCAAGCAGGACATACAAAAATCACTTACATGCCAGATTGAATTGCTGGAAAGTTTGATTCACTCCATTTCTAACTTAGATCAATTTGCCCCTCTTTATGCAGCCTGGAGCCCTCTTCCCTGCTCAAAAATCCCACAACCAAATGATTCAACATTTTCAGTTGCAGGGATTATATACATATGCAATTATATCTTGCTAATTCATTTTTTAAATGAACTTTAAGATTCAGCAATAAGAAGGAAGTCCAAGACTTTGAGTGTTAGTATCTGCATATCATCAATATGTTGTTCAAGAAAAGAGTCCAAAGAAAGTGAACATAGAAAACACCAAACCATCATAAAAAAAAAAAGAAATTGATTATATGTTAACAGAAAATGATGGGTCAGTGATGCGAGTCATTTCCAAATCAGTTATGTGTAGTCAGACCATTGACCTGACCTTTGAGAGCAAAGATCAAAATCAATACCAAAATGAAGGAAGAATAAAGAAAAGAAGACTGAGCTTGCCCAATTTTAATTACAAGTAGTGGCAAATTTTTCACTTGACAAGCACAGATCTGGGTTCAATTCTCAGTTCATTTATTAACCTTAGGCAGCAATATAATCCATTAACTTTTCAACTATTTACAGTTTGCATTGTGTATCTTCTGGTGTAATGTAACTTTATCCCATAGGTTGGTAAAAAAAAAAAAAAACTACCTACATATCAAATCCAAATGTAATTTCTCAAACTCTTCCTTTCTTCAACCATCTACTGCATTTGATACATTTAACTATCTACATCTTAAAATGAAGCACAAATTTTTGCAGTTCACTTTGTACCTATCCAATTGTTCCTTTATCCAATTCTTTTGCTTGTTTCTCTTTCCTAGACATTGACACTCCATAGAGTTCTGGTACATATCCAACTTTATTTTCTTTCAGAACACTCTTATTTGGTGATATCATCCACTCATATAGACCCAACTCTTACTCCAACTCAGGTTGTTCTCAAACCTTTATCTCCAGTTTCCGCCTTTAACTTCAACATCAACACTATCTTTACATTAGCATCCTAAATATATTAATTTGGATGCTGATCTACAACTCAAGACAAATACATTAAAAAAAATAGAATTCACTATTATTTCCAAATCTCTTTTTTACAACTTGCTTTTCTATATTTGTTTATTTTTTTTAGTTTTCAACTCAAAACAAGATTCTGAGTTACAAATTTTCTCCCCATCTTTCTCCTAGCCCCACCCCAAAATAGCTAGCCTACTGAATACTCCTTCCCCCAATCTGCTCTTTTTTATATTCTTCCCCCCCCAACTTTTTAATAGGGCAAGATGGATTTCTATACCCCAGTGTCTGTATATCTTATTTCCCAGTTGTATGTAAAAAACCCAATTATTTTTAATTTGTGTTTTTAAAACTTTGACTTCCAGATTCTTTCCCTTCTTCCCTCCTCAACCATCCCCACTGGGAAGATAAGCAGTTCAATACAGGTTGTACGTGTGTAGTTACAGAAAAAGTTTCCATAGTAGATAGACTGGGAAAGACCACCTATATTTACCTCCATCCTATGCTGCCCCCCACTTATTCTATTTTCTACTTTGACTCTGTCCCTTTTCAAAAGTATGTACTTTTAACTATCCTCTCCCCCAATCTGTCCTCCCTTCTATCATCCCCCCTCTTATCCCCTTTCTCCCTACTTCCCTGTAGGGTAAGATACCCAATTGAGTGTGCATGTTATTCTCTCCTTAAGCCAAATTCAATGAGAGTACAGTTGACTCATTCTCCTTCACCTTCCTGTCCTTCCCCTCCATTGTAACAGTTTTTTCTTGCCTCTTTAATGTGGGGTAATTTAACCTATTCTATCTCTCCTTATCTCTGTGTCTCATTATATTCCTCTCTCATCTCTTAATTTTATTTTTAGATATTATTCCTTCATATTAAACTGATACTGTGCCCCCTGTCTATATATATATATATGTACACACATATTTATACACACACTCACATATGTATTTATACATACGTATACCCTCCCATATAAACAAGTCTATGTATTTATACAAGCATATACATTATATACATATACATATATATTCCCTTCAACTATCTTTATACTGAGAAAAGTCTCATGAGTTTCAATTATCATTTTTCCATGTAGAAATGTAAATGGTTCAACTTTAGTAGGTTCCTTATGATTTATTTTTTCTGTTTACCTTCTCATGCTTCTCCATCTGGCAAATTTGGCTTTTTAAGGCATTCTTCTCCTCATTGGCTTTTTGGGCCTCTTTTGCCATTTGAGTCAATTTATTATATTTTTTTTATATTTTAAGGTGCTATTTTGTTCAGTCAGGTTGTTGACTCTCTTTTCATGGTTTTCTTGCATCATTCTAATTTCTCTTCCCAATTTTTTCCTCCACTTCTCTTATTTTGTTTTCAAAATCCTTCTTATTAAGCTCTTCTATGGCTTGTAATCAGTTTACATTTTTCTTGGAACATTTGGTGTGGGAGTTCTGACTGTGCTGTCTTCCTCCTGTTTATGCTTTGATCCTTTTTGTCTCCCAAAAAGGAATGTAAAGCTGCATTGCTGGGTTTGCTTTGCTTCCTTTGCCTGCTCATGTTGCCAGTAAATTATTTGACTTTTGGGCTCTAGAATTCTGCTTTCAGAGGGGAGCACTTTGTCCCAAATCACTGGGGTTTTTGCAGCTGCTGGAGCTATTAGGAGGCTGCTGTCTCTGCAGCCTCCACCAACTTTGGCTCACTGGTCATGCACCTCAGGACCACCACCCAAGACCATGATCCTGATCCAGGCATGTTAAGGAAAGATCACTTAGCCTCTGAATGATCATTTGAAATCCCTGCAATCTGCAGTCCCAGGGCTCTGAAGCAGCCATATGGAGGTGGCTGCAGGGCCACTGCTTCTGCTACTTTCTTGCCCTGTGGGTAGATGGCCGGACAAATTCCTTTTCCCCAAATTTAGCCAAGTTCCACTGACCTTTCACTTTGTCCTTGCTTCTTATGGGTTGATAATTCTGGAAACTGCCACAGCTGCTGGTGATCCACTCTCCTGAATGCTCAAGCCATGGCTTGTCCTGGCTGCCCTGGGGCTAAAGTTGCTGTTTCAGGCCAGGATGGTTTTGGCTTTCAGCGTGTTGTGATGAACCCTTCCTGTCCACCTGCTGGGTTGCCTTCAGCAGGAGCCTTGTTTCTCTGTTATTTTGTGGGTTCTGGAGCTCTAAAATTTGTTTAGAGTTTAGAGTCGTTTTTATAAGTATTTGAGGTGATTATGAGTGCAGCTCATGGAATTCCCCTGCTTCTATGCCACCATCTTCCCTTCTCATGCTTCTCTAGCTTCTTGTATTTGAAGGTCAAATTTTCTGTTCAGCTCTGTTTTTTTCATCAGGAATGCTTGAAAGTCCTCTGTTTCATTGAATGACCATGTTTTCCCCTGATGCATTATAATCAGTTTTGCTGTGTATGTGATTCTTGGTTTTAATTCTAGCTCCTTTGACCTCCAGTATGTCATATTCCAAGCCCTTTGATCCATTAATCTAGTAGCTACTAGGTCTTGTGTTATCCTGATTGTGTTTCCACAATACTCAAATTGTTTTTTTTAATTTTATTTTAGTTTGCATCATTCATTTCCACAAGATTTTGAGTTACATATTTTCTGCCCATCTTTCCCCTACCCACTACCCCAAAACAGCCATCCCAGTGTATCCCTCCTCCCCCAATCGACTCTCTCCTATGTCTTACGCCCTCACCCCTCTGACTTTTTTGGTAGGGCAGGATGGATCTCCCAACTGCAGTGCCTATGTATCTCAAGTTCCAGTTGGATGTAGTTAACAATAATAATAATAAGAATAATAATTGCATATATATACATATATATATTTTTAACATTTGATTATAGAACTTTAGATTCTAGATTCTTTCTCTTCCTCCCTCGTCACCCACCC
>CM053588.1:199384784-199398952 GCA_028646515.1 Pseudochirops corinnae
AGATGCAGTTTATCACACTCTTGCACACATGTACATACAGAAACACACAAACACATCAGTCAGGCTACTGTATAACAACATCATATGTTTTATTCCAAATGCTAATACCCAGCTTGATTCTCTCACCTCATTCCCAAGAGCTGTTATTGAATAGATTATAGCAATTGCTAAGAAATAAAATTTTCACTCAAAGATCTCCTTCCTCAAATGACCAAGATTTTTACCACTAAGGATATTCAAAAGAATGGACTGATGGCAGAGAGGCATCAAAGCTATTTCCCAAAGAAGAGTTTCAAAACAACATCAGAATAAGTTGATGGCTTTTTTCAGGAAACTACTCTGAAAGGGACAGCTCTCATTTAGACATAAAAATTGTAGTATATGAGTTAAAAATACCAATAATGTTATTTAGTTATACATTGTATAGAAGATAAGCAAAATATTCTTTTTTTAAATGACCAAAATAATTAAGGAAGGTAAGAGAGTTATAACAGCTTTAAAGACAAACAGATTCATTGAGAGCTATCGCTGTTACATTTCACTAGTACCATAAATTTATGTCTATTTGTCTATTTCTAAAGGTGGTAAGATAAAACAAAAATCTTAAAAACACTTTGGTATGAAACATTATGGCATAGAAAAAACAACTATACATACAAGTAGACAACAGCCTTGTGTCAGATTTATTTCTTACTTCCCACTTTGTTTGAAAACATTTGAACAGAGATTGAAGGAAATTTTTTCTGACAAAATAGTATCAGATAGTATTTGTTTCCGTTGTGCAGTCAGTACTTGGATACAGGTCTTTCTTCTTCCACATTGAAGGCCTTCTTTCCATATACCATCCCATGTTTACATAGGACATGATAATACCTCTATTTTTTATTTATTAATTTCTTTGCAAGCCTACTGCAAGGAATTTTAACTTTGCAAATGTGTATGTGACCATTCTTATTGTAACATTGCTTCTAATCACACAACACTAAGTATGTGGGCCAACAGATTTTTTTTTTTTAAAGCAAAATACTAATCATAGTGAGTTTTAGAATTATTTCCCCTTTTAAAACATAATTACTTATATCTAATGATACATGAAAAATTAATGTTTTAAAAATGTGGAATAATGTATTTTTAAATTAACTTAGAAAATGATGTAGATGATTAAAAATGTGTTATTTTTGGCCCTAAAAGATTTGTGCAAATTTGCCTAAAAATGAAATCAAGTCAAACTAGAAATGCACAGGGCACATATATTACCATATTACTGAACTTTAACTCACTGCCTTTTTGTACCTTCCGTCTTTCCTTATTTCTTGATGACTTGTAGCCTCAAGTTTGAAATATTCCAGGCATCAACAGATGGGCAACTTGTGATAGATTTGATGACTGTATCAAATATTTGCAAATATATCTGAACCACCCAGGCTGAAGGAAATTGCCAGAAATTGTATTTGTCCTGACATTTATTTATTTTTCTTAAAGTGCTCATAATAACAAACATGAAATAAATAGATAGAATTTGGCAAAATCATTTTAAAGAATTCATGAATTTATATATACATACATATGTGTGTGTGTGTGTGTGTGTGTTTGTTTCAAGTATTTGGATTCAGAGATGAGCAAATAGCTTTAAAAAAGCCAGACTATAGAATGTTACTTTGGTGACAAAGATGATCAAAATACGTAATCAGTAGAAGACAACAATGTCAAAATTCCTGCATCAAATGCCTCCATGAAAAATATGAATTGGTCACAGGTTATGGAAGAGCTCACAAAAGATTTTGAAAATCAAGTAAGAGAAGTAGAAGAAAAACCAGGAAGATAGATTAGAGTGATACAAGAAAATCATGAAAAAATGAGGCAACATCTTACTAAAGGAGATCCCCCAAATACTGAAGAAAATAACACCTTGAAAAGCAGACTAATTCAAATGGAAAAAAAGATATCCAAAAAGCCTATGAGGAGAATAATGCCTTCAAAACCAGAATGGGCCAGATGACAAAGGAAGTCCAAAAGCTCACTGAAGAAAATAATTCCTTCAAAATTAGAATAGAGCAAATGGAAGCTAATGGCTTTATGAGAAATCAAGAAATTATAAAACAGAACCAAAAGAATGAAAAAATAGAAGAAAATGTGAAATATCTCATTGGAAAAACTATTGATCTGGAAAATATATCCAGTAGAGATAATTTAAAAATTATTAGACTACCTGAAAGCCATCATCAAAAAAAAAAAAAAAAAGAGAGAGACTAACCATCATCTGTCAAGACATTAACAAGGAAAACTGCCCTGATATTCTAGAACCAGAGGGTAAAATAGAAATTGTAAGAATCCACCAATCACTTCTTGGAAGAGATTTCAAAAGGAAAACCCCTAGGAATATTGTAGCCAAATTCCAGAATTCCCAGGTTAAGGAGAAAATATTGCAAACAGCCAGAAAGAAACAATTTGAGTGTTGTAGAAATGCAATTAGGATAACACAAGACCTAGCAGCTTCTACATAATGGGACTGAAGAGTTTGGAATATGATATTGCAGAAATCAGAGGAGCTAGGATTGAAACTAAGAATCACCTATACAGTAAAACTGAGAATAATACTTCAGGGTAAAAAGTGGATATTCAATGAAATAGGGGACTTTCAAGCATTCTTGCTGAATAGGCCAGAGCTGAATAGAAAATTTGACTGTCAAATACAAGGTGCAAGAGAAGCATGAAAAGGTAAACAAGAGAGAAAAACCATAAGGGACTTATTAAATTTGAATTGTTTACATTCCTACATGGAAAGATGATATATGTAAATCATGAGATTTTTCTCCGTATTAGGGTAATTGGAGAAAGATAGATAGATAGATAGATACATAGATGGACGGATGGATAGATAGATAGAACAGGGTGAGTTGAATATGAAGGGATCATATCTTAAAAATAAAATTAAGAACTGAGAGAGGAATATATTGGGAGAAGGACAAAGGGAGAGATAGAATGAGGTAAATTATCTCACATAAAAGAAGCAAGGAAAAGGTTTCACAATGGAAGGGAAGGGAGTGGGTGAGAAGGAATGAGTGAACCTTACCCTGACCAGATTTGGCTTAGGAAGGGAATAACATATACATTCAATTGGGTACCTTATCCTCCAGGAAACTAGGAAGAAGGGGATGGGGGTGGGGATGATAGAATGGAGGGCAGATTGGGCAAGGGGGGGGGGTTCATCAGAAGCAAATACTTTTGAAAATGGACAGGTTCAAAGGAGAAAATAAAATAAGTGGAAGGGGGGTGGGATAGGATGGAGGGAAATATCTTTAAGTTTTTCCAACATGACCATTATGGGAGTGTTTTGCATAACTACACATGTATAACCTATAATGAATAGCTTGCCTTCTTAATGAGGGTGGGTGGGAATGGAAGAAAGGACATAATTTGGAACTCAAAGTTTTAAAAACAAATGTTAAAAAAAAATATGGTTTTTACATGAAACTGGGAAATAAGATATACAGGTAATGGGGAATAGAAATCTATCTTGCCCTACAAGAAAGTAAGGGGTACAATTTTATCAAGTAGGATTTATTCCAACAATGCAAGGATGGTTCATTATTAGGAAACCTACCAGTATAATTGATCATAACAACAATAAAACCAGCAGAAACCATATGATTATCTCAATAGATGCAGAAAAGGCTTTTGACATAATACAACACCCATTTTTATTAAACACATTAGAATGCATAGGAATAAATTGAGTCTTCCTTAAAATAATAAGTAGCATCTATCTAAAACCATCAGGAAGTATTATATGTAATGAAAATAAGCTAGGAGCTTATCCTTCCAATAAGATCATGAGTGATACAAGATGTCCACTATCACCCCTCTTATTCAATTTGTTATTAGAAATGTTAGCAGTAGCAATAAGAGAAGAAAAAGTAATTGAAGGAATCAAATTAGGCAAAGAAGAGACTAAGCTATCACACTTTGCAGATGATATGATGATATGCTTAGAGAATCCTAGAGAATCAAGTGAAAAACTACTTGAGATAATAAATAAATTTGGCAAAGTTGAAGGATATGAAATAAACCCACATAAATCCTTGGCATTCCTATGTATTTCTAATGAAATCTAACAGCAACAGATGGAAAGAGAAATCCCGTTTAAAGTTACTGTAGACATAACATATTTGGGAATCTACCTGCCAAAACAAACCCAGAACCTGTACAAATACAACTACAAAACACTTTTCACACAAATAAAGTCAGATCTAACTAACTGGAAAAACATCAGTTGCTCATGGCTGGGTAGAACTAATATAATAAAAATGACAACTTTACCTAACTTAAATTACATATTTAGTGCCATTCCAATCAATTGACCAAAAATTACTTTATAGAGCTAGAAAGAATAGCAACAAAATTCATTTGTAAGAACAAAAGGTCCAGAATATCAAGGGATTAATGAAAAGAAATAGTAGGGAAATTGGCCTAGCCATACCAGATTTTAATCTGTATTATAAAGCAGTAGTCATCAAAACTACTTGGTACTGGCTGAGGAATAGAGCAGTGGATCAATGGAATATCTGATTGGGTACAGGAGACTGAGTACTATATGACTATAGTAACCTACTGTTTGTTTGATAAACCCAAAGACCCCAGTTTTGGGGATAAGAACTCACTATTTGATAAAATCTACTGGGAAAACTGCAATATAATATGGCAGAAACTGGGCATAGAGCAATATCTAACACCATATCCCAAAATCAAGTATAAATGGGTGCACAATCTAGGTATAAAGGCTGATACTGTAAGCAACCTGGGAAACCAAGGAATAGTTTACCTTTCAGATATATGGAAAAGGGAAAATTTTATGATCAAACAAGAGTTAGAGAGCATTATAAAAAGCAAAATAGGTAATTTTGATTACATTAAATTGAAAAGTTTGTGTACAAACAAAGCCAATATAACCAAGATTAAGAGGGAAGTGGAAGATTGGAAAAGAATTTTTACCAGTATCTCTGATAAAGACCTCATTTCTAAAATAAAGAGAGAATTCAGTCAAATCTATAAGAATACAAGTCATTCCCCAACTGATAAATGGTCAAAGGATATAAACAGGTAGTTTTCAGAGGAAGAAATTAAAGATAGACAAACAGATAGACAGATAGATAGATAGATATAGATATAAGGATATGAAAAAAAAACTCTAAATCACTATTGGTTTGAGAAATGCAAATCAAAACAATTCTGAGGTAACACATCTCACCAGTCAGATTGGCTAAGATGACAAAACAGGAAAATGAAAAATTCTGGAGAGGACGTGGAAAAATTGGAACATTAATGCATTGTTGGTGGAGTTGTGAACTCATTCAATCATTCTGGAGAGCAGTCTGGAACTATGCCTAAAGGGAACTGAATCTTGTAAACTAAAAGTAAACAAATAAATTAATTTTAAAAAAAGAATGTAAGAGGGAAGAGGATAAGGAAGAGGCATGAGAGAAGGGAGGGAAGACTGGGGGAAGGGGTAATCAGAATGCATGCCATCTCATGTTGAGGGGGAGGGGAGAGATGGAGAGAAAATTTGGAACCCAGAATCTTGTGGAAATGAATATTGAAAACTAAAAAAAAAAAAATAATAATAATTAATAAAAAATAAAATTTAAAAAATTTGAAAGTAGGTATCATTCTTAAATTTGAGTTAATATTCTTTTTTCTCTTGTTTTTAATTGTGTTTTGTGATTTCCAGGAAACTAAGATTTAAATCTCAGCACTATGTGTGTGATCTTGAGTAAACCATTTACATTCTTTAGGCCTTGGTTTTGTCATTTGTAAAACAAAATCCTTAGTTTAGTAGACCTGTGAGGTCCTTTCTTGCTTTAAATCTTTGAGCTTACTTTTCCCTTAATAAATGAAGTATCTATATTTATTTCTTTTCACACTTTTTTTCTAGCAAATATTTCTCAAATTTCATGTTACTATTTTACCACAATTATATTTTATTTTTCAGACATTTCTTATGTTGGTCCCTGTTAAATTTAAACACACACACACACACACACACACACACACATACACACATACACAATATTTTTGATGAAAAAACAAGTGAAGTGCAAAGGAATAAGGGAAAGAAGCAAAGGAAAATGTTGAACTTCCTTAAATATAACATATTTCACAGATGAAGTTTTCTTTTTATTCCATTTTATTGTTAATGCCTGTTAAATCAAATAAGGTAGTTGCACTGAAATAAATTTAATAAAAATAACTCAATAAATATGTAACTCCTTCCTCTAGATTCCTTCCTACAAAAGAGATTATATAATGTCTTTGTCACTACAAAATGCTTTATTTTTGATAAAGGATTTAGGAGATAGTGTTAGACGCTTTCCCGAATACCCTAGTTACAAAAACGATCTTGTTTTTCATGAATAGAGCTATATTGGTTGTCTTCAAGATTTTTTTTTTACTTACATCTATAACAATATAGGTCATTGAAGCAGAAAAAAAAAACCTTATGAAGTGTGATGATATATCAGGACCTAAAGTAAAAAGAGATTTAAAAAAAATTATATTTGGACAAAAATAGAGGGAGGGGTTTAAGGTAATGGAGAGAGAGAGAAAGAGAAAGACACAGAGAAAGAGAGAGAGAGAGAGAGAGAGAGAGAGAGAGAGAGAGAGAGAGAGAAAGAGAAGGATATTAGTTATTTTTTTTTCTTTTGACCAACGTGCATATGAAGGCTACTGAAGCAGTGTGGCTCTCTTCTTATCCCTCATTTTTGCTACATCGTGGACCTCAATTGTGTATGTGTATGTGTGTATTTCTTGGATAATATCTTCTTTGGAATTTTTTCATATAATGCAAAATTAGTAGTAGGCTTTAGCCTATTTCAACATACATCATGTCTCTCCATTACCTTTCCACTCACCTACAACATGGACTTATTTTGAGTTTGTGATATCCCATGATTTATAGAAAAATAGTACTATTAGGAAGGTATAATATTAAAGAATGTGAGGTTTTAATTTAGGAATGGATTTGAGTCTCTGAAAGCATTATGCCATTACCCACGTAAAATTAAGTCTACTCTCCAACTTCTATTAAATTCTGAGCCCCATTCATTATCTATTGGCAATATCAGTATAAGACTTATGTATTGATGGGAAATGCTATCCACATTCAGAGATAAAACTTTGGAATCAGAATACAAATGGAAGCACAGTATTTGCTCTCCTTTTCTTTTGTTGTTTTGTTTCTTCTTTCTTATGGTTCCTCCCTTTAGTTCTAGGTCTTCTTTACATCACAAGTAATGTGAAAATATATTTAATGCGAATGTACAAGTAAAACCTTTATCAGAATTCATGCTGTCCTGGGGAGGGGGGAGGAGATGATGGGAGAGAAAATGCAAAACCCCAAATCTTATGGAAGAAACTGTTAAAAACTAAAAATAATTTTTTTTTTTTTAAAAAGAATTAACACTTGGAACAAGAGTTTGGGAGCAAAAGTTGAGAGGAGGCAGGAGGTGGTTTTTAGCTGAAGATGTGAAACAGATCCACACTTTAACAAAACATTTTAAATAATATTGTAAAGTATAGAGAAAGAAAGGTCCTGCTCAATTCACAAATAAGTATTATATATTCATTTGAGGTGATGTGGCATTGTTGAAACAGTGCTAGAGCTGGAGTCGAAGGACCTGGGTTCATCCATCTGGCCACTTGATAGGTTTGTGACCTTAGGCAAGTAACTTCAACTTTCTGAGTGTTTTTTATCTGTCAAATGAGAAGGATGAACCAGAAGGCCTCTATATATATATATATATATATATATATATATGAACTAGTTCAATGAACTGCCTATTCAACAGCTTATCACAGTCTGGAAAATAGTCATTATTCATGCATTTGATTTGACTTATATGGATTGTTAGGCCTAAATCTTTTGATTCTAATATGTTCCTTTTTTGAAGTACAGAGAAAACCCAGAGTTCCCAAGGCCTCTGTCATTTGAAAACAATTCTGCCAGGTTCTAAAATGATGGAAAGTCTTTGAATTTATATGCAAAATCAGATGAGGTTTATTATCTGCTATATGAGGACTAGCCTAGTTAAGTACAGAAATGCTTATCCACATTAAGCTGTCCACCAAATAATGGATTTTGGGCTGTATTAAAACCAATAAATCAGAAGAAAAATCAAAATTGTCCTAAGTCCTATGATGACCTTTTATATTTCTATAACAATGATGGCAAAATGGCAGAAAAATAGGGCAAGTTGTTCTAAGAATTGCATAGTTGTTGAATTTTTTATCGTACAGTGGCTAAAGCACTTGTCTATCCTCTCAGTGGAAATCAGGAAGACTTGACTTCTTATCTTGCCTCAGATAAACTTACTAGTTTATAATTATGGGCAAACCTCTTATTCTTTCCTTGATTTCCTTGTCTGTGAAATCATGTTAATAATAACATCTACCTCAGAGTTTTTCTAGGAATCAAAGAAGACAACACCTATGAAACACATTGTAAAACAAAACTCTATGTAAATGCAAGCTGTTTATAAAATCTTTCTGAAATTCAAAGGTGAGTTTCCTGTCTAATAACTGACATATCAAAGGAGGAATTGAACCATGTCAAAAATTGTATTCTTTCTATAAGTGAAAAGAAGATATGATGAATTTAAGGGCAAACGAAAGGATAGAAAGGCAAAGAAAGAAGTTGAAAGATATTGAGTTTATTATGAACCCAAAGGCAAGGCAAGAAAAACATCACTTCCTAGATCCTTAATTATGTCACCTTACTCCTGGTTATATTGCCAGTGAACAAATATATAGTATTTATTTAAAAAGTTATGATATTTGGATATAGGTTAATGCATACTAACATTTCTGATCAATTAGATTAGAACTGAGTTATTCTACTAGACTCCAGAACATGAAAAAGTTTACTTATTATTTATTCACATTAAAAAATAATCAGAGGTGAAATATTCTTGTAAAAATCTGTTAAACATGTGTGTATAAAACAAAATTTTTAAAATCATGTTTTTCTTATCATTCCTCTATAAGTAGTTTGATAAATGTTGACATTGTGAACAAAACCTTGGTGCTGGAATTCTTACTGACTAATTTTTTCTTTAACAGAGAAGATATTATGAATAGGATTTATATTTTCCTCCTTATAGTATTTATGGATAAGCCATATTAGCTATATCTAACCAGGTGAAGAGAAATCAGCTGCTAGCTCTTTGGGTATAGAACAAATATAGTAGAAAACCTATGGCTATATCTTTCTCACTGGTGCCAATTACACAGTAGCAACAAATTATTGCCAACTTAGATGGACCCATACTTTCTATGTGATCAGCACAGCTGGGACAGAGAAGTCCTAATTTCATCAATGCATGATGACCTAAACTGATAAAAAGCAGTATCTTTCTTTTTTTACACCTCTATGATTTATTTCCTTGCCATAGTCCTTGTCCATTAACGTGCTTCTGTATATGGCATAGAACAATCTCAATCTCATAGCCTAATTGTAGTTAATATTTCTGAGCTACTGCCACAATTTGGTTGATGTGCCTGGGGTTAGGGCAATAAGGTAGCTCAAATCCTCCCTAGATCAGAGTTTTATTTTTGCCCTAATTTAAAAAAAAAAATCAACTATCAACAAAACTGCCCACTACCATGAGAAAACATCACCAGAAGTAATAAGAATATTGATAACACACATATCATTGGTCAAGAGAAGAAGTGTCAGAATTACTGCCTGCAGGCTGGCTCTCAAAACTACCAAATGGGACCCAAACCAGATTAAAATACAATTGGAAAATGTTTAGCAAAATAAATGAAAATAGAATAGGATATTGTGGTTGTTCTGTCTGTTCCCTCATGTCTAACTCTTCATGACCCCATTCAGGGTTTTGTCGGAGAAGATAGTAGTTTGCAATTTCCTTCTTCAATTTATTTTATACATGAGAATATTGAGGTAAATGAGGTAAAGTGACTTGCCCAGTGTCACATAGCTAGGAAGTGTCTGAGGTCAAATTTGCACTAAGGAAAATAAGAAGTCAGTACATTGCACCACCTAACTGTTTATGTGTGTACATGTACATACAAACATACACATATATACATAGCCAATAAATGATATATACTTAAATTATATTTCTTTTTTAGGAAATAATATAAAATAAGAGGTTGCATATTTATTAAGTTATTTTTACTAAATTTCATTTTAGTGAACTATTTTATTTGATTTCACTGGCATTAATCCTCAAATGGAATTTAAAAAAAAATTCATCTGTGAAATCTGATACACTTAAGGAAGTTCAGTGGATATATTGCACTTGAGTAAAAAGCATTGTGTTTATGTGCATGCACATATATACCTTTATGTTTATCATAATTATCCTATGTAATTATAAATATATAGAACTATGTCACAATTTTATATGTTAAAAATAATGTCTTAGAAAACCATTCAACTACTGTAATAATTTTTTTTTTTTGGCTAATTGTTTTTTGTCAGGAGTTCTATAGGGGAAGAACATGGGCATGGGAAGTCCCAGTGCTTTAAAAGCAAAGAGCATTGATATATTTTTGTTTGTTAACAAGTAGGAAGCAGTGCTACAGCCCATTAACTTGAAAGAGTCCACAATAAGGGTTAAACAACCTGTAAATTCATGATTTGTGTCTTTCTTTAGACTTCTTTTAGAAGAGTTGTTTAAATGAAGTCATCTCTCCTTTTGAATTGTTAGTATATGAAAGTGTATTTTACACCCCCTGGTGTGAATGTAATTCAAAGGCAGCTGTAAAATTAAAGCACTTTGATAAGCAACCAGCTGTTACCTGGCAGAGGCGATTATTTAAATAAAAATTTACTCTTGGGAATAGAAAGGTAAACAGAAAAACAATTCATTAATTTACTAATTATTCTTAACTCCTCTAAGGACTTAAGGCAGACCTTGGTCTTTAGCCATAATATATATGCATATACTAGGGGAAAAAACCTGCTTAATAGTGAGTTACTGGATCCTTAACAATTTAAGTATCATCAGGACCTACCTCACTGGCAATTTTATCTATGGGGAAAAGTAGACAGATACTGAAATAATGTGGCAAAAAAATGTTTCTTTTCTTTTTCCTTGATAATACTTCCCCATTCCCCAACATCAATAATCATCAAAAATTTTTATCTACATATAGCAAAGAGAATATGCACAAAATTAAACAAAACTAGCTTTCCCAATGTGGTAGAATTTGAAGGAAAGGTTTTGTTTGCTCCATTTTCACTTAATTAGAGCTGGTTTTTTTTTCTCCCAGATTTCCAGATT
Organism: Pseudochirops corinnae; assembly: GCA_028646515.1. Classification (NCBI taxonomy): domain Eukaryota; kingdom Metazoa; phylum Chordata; class Mammalia; order Diprotodontia; family Pseudocheiridae; genus Pseudochirops; species Pseudochirops corinnae. The sequence goes on from CM053588.1 coordinate 199,396,091, forward strand.
TGTGTAGGATACTGCAGCAAAACTACTGCAAAACTGAAGATCTTCCATTCTTAACATTTTGCTCTCTACTGCTTGGTATACTACACTATACTAATTGACTGTCACTTGCAACAGGATCTATTTCAAACTTCTCTTTTCTCCCTTATCCAAACTCAACCATATATCTATTTTTAAATATAATTGATTTATCCTTTACTTTCAAGGAGAAAAAACATAAGGATATTCCAAGACTACTTAAGTAACTACTTTCTTTCCTTCCTTCCTTCCTCACTTAATTTCTTTCTTCCTTCCTAGTTTATTTTTATAAATATGGGTTATTTTTACATGTTTTAAATTTCCCTTATAACATGAATTAAAAAGGGTGGAAAAGTTCCACTAAATTCTTCAGCATGCCATAACTTCAAGAAAATGGAAGATGTTCCATTCTTGATTAATGGGTCTCTCTTTCTACTGCTTGATAACTTTTCTACACTAAACTAATTTATAGGATGAATGTCTCGTTGTCCTCTTTCAAGGGAAGTATTAATTCCATACAATGTAAATTCCTTCTACTCACTTTCTACATTCTTAAAAACATCATCACCCACTCTATCCTCCTTCCTTCTAGTCATTAAAGATGAGGTATCTCTTCTCCCTAAGCCTAATCTTTCTAACTCATGTCCTTAATATCATGGCCTGCTAAGTCCTCTGTCATCTTATTCCAGAAGTCACTCACTCCATGTGTCTTTAGTCTTCCCCTCTTCACTGAATGATTTATTTCATTTTACTCGATCAAATCTCATCATAATCACCCTCATCATCATCATTGTGATCGTCATCATCATCAGCATTCTAAAAGTATAGCCTAATGGAAAATCATGTTTAATGCAGTTACAAATACAAGTTTTAACAATATACTTATAGAAATGCAAAGCGAAATATAATTTGAAACTATAATAATAACAAAACTCAAGTATCCATATACATATATGGTATCAATGGAACACAGGATCTATTATACCAAAGCAGCTACAGAAAGATTAGCATTTCTTCATGAAAAATGAGGGAAAGGGGGCAGCTAGGTGGTATAGTGAATAGAGCACCAGCCCTGAAGTCAGAAGGACCTGAATTCAAATCCAGCCTCAGACACTTGACACTTAACTAGCTCTGTGACCTTGGGCAAGTCACTTAAACCCAATTGCCTTTCTTTCCCCATTCCAAAAAAAAAAAAATCAGGAAAAGGATTGATTGTTGTTCTCAGAGCACATGATGAATTGGTTTAAAAACTCAGAGAAATAATGTGGAGGGAAAAAAAAAATCATTTCACCAGGAAAACAATAAGGCTGATAATAAGTATATGCAACTAGAAATGTATCATAAAAGGGAAAGTGATTTACTTTTGTGTGGAGCATATAATCTGTCCAAGCTCTAAGAATGGAATAAAAAAAGATCTCTAATGGTAACATCCACATCAGTTCAACCCATAATGGTTTGACATAAGAGCATTAAAAATGACTGTCATGAAGACATATTAAAAAAATAGTGGGATTTATGATGACAGAAATTAGCATATGAATACAAAAAATTACATAATTATTAAATTTAAATATCCCAAATGTATTAATTGGCATATAGTATGCAATGAAAAAGTTGAAATTCTATATGTCATTGAAGGTTACAAAAAGTTAGTACTATAAAGTACCTAGCAATTCACCACCTCATGACAAGAATTGTATTGAAAAACTAGCTATCTTTCGTAAATAAACAGATGGCAAATCTCTATACTACAGATAAAGACCTAAAAATATCCTAAATGGAGAATTTAGCAAAAGAAAAAAAATATCTTATTGGTACTAGAGCTATATCACAGACAACTACTACTGCTATCAAGTTGAACCATTAATCTTTGGAAAATTTAAGAGCAATGTATTTAATTTATTTTGTCACACCAAATTCCCATAATGTCCAAGGTATGTGAACTAAAATGATTTAAAAATATAGGGACCTTGTGGAAGAAACTAAAAGTGTGTGGTAACAGGATGAGGTACACAATATCTCTCCATTGTCTTATCTACTATTGAAGCTGTGCTGAAAAGTTTTAGGGAAGCTACAGATGACCTTATATTCTAATACTTTTATTCAATTTTATTAAAAAGCAGTATTTTATCTACTTGTGCAACAGTACACAGGATATTAAATATTAAGCAATAATACCAAGATAGCAATTTGTACCCAAGACCACTTCTATGGAAATCCAACCAAAATGAGAAGAATGATGATGATGGTGATGATGATGATGATGATGATGATGATGATGATATATTATCTTTACATAATGCTTTGGGACTTATAAAATGCTTTTCCTATAATTCATAATTTAGAGTTTTTATAAATAAATTTGGACTTCTGCACAGTTTTAATATCACTTCCTTGATACTTTTAGACCATTCAACTATTAAACTCTTCTATTTTTTACTAGTATACTTCTTGCAGAAGTTACCTATCCCCAAAGAATGCATCAATACCTGCATCCTCAGCTTCTTATAATCTGGATTGTGAATGTACTTATATTTCAGAGTTTATCAATGATCTCCAGATCACCAAGACCAATGACTTTTTTAAATCATTGACTTGTTTATTTACTTTTGGTTTACAAGATTCAGTTCCACAATCCATTGAGTTTCAGATTTTCTCCCCTCCTCCCCCCCCCCCCCCATGGTGGTGTGCAATCAGGTATAGGATCTGCAAATACTTTCACATTGTACAATAGTCTGGTTGTATAGAAGGGCTGTAACCAATAGAGTGAATAATGGGAAAAAAGAAAGAAAACCAAACATGAAATAGAATGATAGCATGTAGATTGCTTCAGTCTCCATTTAAACT
>CM053588.1:199399052-199409152 GCA_028646515.1 Pseudochirops corinnae
AGAGTTGTCTTATAACTGTGCATAGCTGAGAAGAGTCCAGTTTATCAGGGTTGGCCATCACACATACAATGTGTCTATGGTTGTGTACAAATTTTTCCTGTTCTGCTCTTCTCACTTAGCATCAATTTGTATAAGCCTCTCCAGGTACATATGAAGTCCATCTCCTCCCCATTTCTTATAGCACAATAGTATTCCATTACATTGTTCCACAACTTGTTTAGTCATTCACCAGTTGATGGGCATCCCCTAAATTTCCAATTTTTTGCTGCCACAAAGAGAGCTGCAATAAATATTTTTGTACATATGGGCCCTTTCCCCACTTCTATGATCTCTTTGGGTTATAACCTCACAAGTGGTATTACTGGATCAAAGGGTATGCAATTATTTATAGCCCTTTGGGCATAGTTCCAGATTGCTCTTCAGAATGTTTGTATCACTTCACAGCTCCACCAACAATGCATTAGTGTTCCAATTTTTCCACGCTCCAGCACTTGTCATTTTCCCGTTTTGTCATCTTAGCCAATCTGACTGATGAGATGTAAGACCAATGACTTCTGTTCAGTTCTAATCCTCATTGGTCATTTTGCATATTTTGAAAAGGTTAAAGACACTGTTACTAGATACTGTCACCTTCCTGGCCCTAAGACAATATGCTGTCTTGGCTTTCTTCTGACATAACTGGCAACTCCTGACTATCACCTTCCTGACTTATTATCTTTACACTCCTTCATGTGAGTGTTCCTCAAAGTTCTGTATTCAGTCTTCTCTCTTCTTTAATTCAGTCTCATTGCTTTATCTATCATTTCTATATGGATGACTTCCATTTCTTGAACTGTAGCTCCAATTTCCTTTCTAAGTTTCAGACCTGTAACTTCAACTATCAAAAGAACTCACCTAACAATAATTCAAATTTAAAATGTTTGAAAGAAATCACTTTTACCACAAACCTTCTCATCACTTCATTATTTCTGCAGCACTACCAATGACCCTATTTCTTATGCTTGCAATAGTAGAATCATCTTTACACAATTTTTGAGTCAACTGTGTGAGAGAGCCAATTAAGCCCTGGACCTAAGAGCTAGGAATAAATGGGTTCAATTATGGCCATAGGACTTACTAGCTGTGTGAGTCTGGTCATGTCGTTTAATCTCTATCTTAGTTTCCTCATCTGTAAAATAGGGATAACAATAGTACTGACCACTCAAGATTGTGACAATCAAATGAAATAATACTTGTAGAATACTTAACATAGTCTGTGATACACAGCCTCATTAAAAATATATAGTAATTCCCAAAGGGTTATAAAAATGGGTACACCCTTTGACCCAGCAATATCACCTAGGGCTGTATCCCAAAGAGATCATACAAGTGGGCAAAGGCCTTGTATGTACAAAAATATTTATAGCAGCTCTTTTTGTGGTGTCAAAGAACTGGAAATCAAGGGAATGCCCATCAATTGGGGAATGGCTGAACAAGTTGTGGTATATGAATGTAACAGAATACTATTTTGCTATAAGAAATGAAAAGCAGAAAGACTTCATAATAACCTGGAGAGACTTATTTAAATTGATGCTGAGTGAGGAGAGCAGAACCAGTAGAATTTTGTGCACAGTTACAGACACATCGTATCTGTGATGACTGACTTTGATAGGCTGGGCTTCTCTCAGCAATGCAAGGTTAGAAGCCAACTCCAAAAGACCATAATGGAAAGGGCTACACACATCCAGAGAAAGAGATGCAGAGTCTGAAATGCAGACTGAAGCAAATTACTTGCTCTCTTTCTTTTTTGTTTTGTTTTGTTCCTTCTTTCTCCTTGTTCATTGCAGTGTTTATAATTCTATTTTACATCATAACTAATGTTTAACATGAAGATATTTGTAGAACCTATATCGGATTGTAACCCACCATGGGGGTGAAGGAGAGGGATGGGGAGAAATTTGGAAATCAAGAGATTGTGGAACTGAATGTTGTAAACTAAAAGTAAATAAATGAAATAAAATTAATGGATCCCATAAAAAATAAAAATATATAGTATTGCTTGCTAAAAAAAAAATAACCCTTCTTTCTTCCTCATCTCTCATATGTAATTAGTTATAAAACTGAACCAATTTTACTTTCATCTTCTATGATCATAGAACATATGATAATTGAATTATGTCTGGAAGGGACATTAAAAGCCATAGAATCCAATTGTCTCACTTTTCTAATCAGGAAAACAAGACAGAAAGAAGTGAAATGATTTGTCCAGTGTTACAAAGCTAATAAGTGTCTCAGGCAAAATTTGAAGACAGGTTCTTCTAATTCTAGGTATATTTGGTTCACTGCAGTACATAATGGTGTATTCAGTACTTTTTAGTATCCTTGCACACTAGGGTCATCTTATTGAAACACTGGTATACCCTTCTTACATATTTTCCCACTGTCATATCCTTGCTGTAGGAGACTTTTTTTTTTAATGGGTACCTTAGTTTTGTTATTGTAAATCTTTAGATGGAGGTCATTAATTACTATACCTGACCTGAATTTCAGAGACATTCATAGAAGTCCTAAGTTTATTAATTGGTTCATACTAATATTTACTTTTACAATTATTTTAAATTAATTAATTCCAAATCTTTTTCCACTTTTTAATGTTATTTCATTTTTCTTTAAACCTTTAACAACAATTTGGTGCTGAGGATGCACTATGACTGTTAGTCAGGGAACATTATACAGCCTATGATGAAATGAAGTTGAAGTTCCCCCCCCAAAAAATAGACAGGAGCATAATGGTACGGAAAAACTTTCAAAATTGTATATGATAAGTATCATAAAGGATGTCATCAAAGAGGTTTATGTTTTCACAAAAAGAATTAAATAAGTAAAAAGAGCAAGAGGTAACAATGGAATTCACATAAAAGATCTGAAGGGAGACCACCATTATGTTGGATATAAGATTTAGAGGAAAACATGTGATAATGTAAAGATATTGTAATGTGTATCATTGGAGGGAGTATCCAATTACATTGATGAGATTAGATATACAAAATTTCATTTTTTAAATACCAGATTTTTGCTGCCTAAGTTATATATTTAAATTGTTAGAAACACTTATCTCAAGGAAAATTCAAATCATCTGAATATTATAATAAGTATATGTTAAGTTCATTGTAAATTTCAAGGATTGAACAGAAAGGAGGAAAAAAAACCTCATGTTTCCTATACGGATTGAAATAATTAAAATAGAAAAAAAGAGTTAAAGGATGTCTAAATATTTGTTTTACTATTAATATAAATTAATACATTATTATTATTTTCAAAAAAATTCTGAGACCCTTCTGATGTGATAATCCTTCATTTGAGAAATTATTATCTGAATGACTGCACTTAAAGTGACAAAAATAATGATGAACAGGTTTCTATAACAGATGGAATTGTTGATTACATAATGCAAATTTAATGCTCAGAGAAATCATAAGAAGGAATATTTTGTTTAGTATAGTATTGTTCAGGATTTGTATAATGAAATAGAGCAGATATTGTGCATACAGAAATACACATGGCTAATAAATGTGGTTGGGGGAAAAACCTTACATAATAATTTACCAATGGGGAATGATGATGAGTCTTTGGGATAAAACATACTTTAATTAAAATGCTCAGAAGAGTATATTAGCAAAAATGTGAACATCGTAGTTTTCCAAGTGTATCCAAGCATAACATGCACTTCATTTGAAGGATGAGTAATAATGTTAAAAGACTCAAATTTAAAATTCTTAGTTACTAGTAACTGATATAAGATCACTTGAATTTCAGTAATTTTACATAGTTTGTCAAATCTATCATTTTTTTTTTGAGAAGACAGACAGACAATAAATTTGACAGGTAAACTTTAATTCCAGATATACATTCTCTCTTCAACTGACCCTTTTCTCCTTCTCTAACTCTACAATATTGTGTTGTTGTTTTATTTTTCATGAAAAACAATAACTAAGAAAAAAAAAGACAAGCACTTGCTACAAACTCAAATGAACATTACCAGCAGATATTAAAAATACCCCCTCATTGAAGCTAAGGTCTTTAAGCAGGTCTTTAAGCAATAACCTGCAGGGTAATTTTGTAACTCACATAGCAATTAATTTTATATTACTGTCACACTTAACAGTGATAACTAACAATATAACTTCAAATCCCTTTCTCAATTGCAGGCTTCTGAGCACTAGGCATAAATGTCTCAAGATCAAGATATGTCCTATCAGAAAAAAACTTAAGAAGCTCTTCCATAAAATTGATTATAAAAATGATTTTACTAAGAGGAAATTCTGAATATCTATTTATGAATCAAGCCCATCTGCAGAATCACTACATGACTTTCTTAATCTATCATAGCCATGATGATTTTTTAAAAAATTAAAAATTATAATTCCTTGAAGTATTATTGTTGTTTTTTGTTTTTGTTTTTGTTTTTTTTTTGGAACCTAGGCATGCCTGAAGAAGCTATTAGCATGATGAAAAAAGGTATAAAGGGTTTGGATACACACACATATATACACACACGCACACATACAGTCCTTAGTATAGACAGTTCTCATATGATGGACCATATTCCTGGAATGAGTACTAGTTGAAATACTGTTAATTGCATCTGATTTTCCCAAACAATGGTATGATAGAAGGCTACATTTTTTTTAGAGGTCTTATTCCTAAGATTTTATAGAAATTACCATAATCATTATGTTTAATTTTTTATAATTACATATGTAATATATTTATAAATATAGATATTGTATATACAGTATGCATAGCTGCAATTACTTTATGTGCATTAATATTTGTGATATTGACTTATAATTTGTATATGCTTCAGTCATGAAATTGAGAAATATAGCAAGAATCACATGTAATTTAATATTATTTACTAAGGCTAACAAAATAAAATCTCTTCCTAAAAGTAAACATTTTATAGGTAATAAGATAGTCAGTTCAGTTGGAAATAAATTGCATAGTGATGGCTAGAATGAAAGAGAACTGAGGATGAGAGAAAGAAGTTGAAGAGTTAGAGTTTTAAACTCAGAAAATAGTAAAGCTATTACTATGGAAAGGGCAACATAGCTTTGTTCCACAAAGAGGATTTGAAAGGTACCTATGGCACTTTCAGGGAATATGCTTCCTCCCATTTTCCAGGATAATCAATGAAAAACAAATGCTGACTTAGCTTTCAACTGCAAAAAAAGCTTTTGGTGTTTCAGGTTACCTTTCCTCCTATTTATGGTCATTTGTCCTTTTTCACCCTGGTCTCAACTTTGGTGCAAAAATACTAACAATATCTTAAGTAAATTATGACCAAAAAGATAGCCACGTCACCCTTCCTTACATGTGCAAATCATTATCCACTGCTAAATTAACTTCCATTGTCTATTTGAACTACCACATATTGCAGACTTACATGTAACATTTTTTTAAACCTTCCCTTACATTTTTAAATAAAATGATAAAGGTAAATCACTTGCAAACCTTGAAGAGCTGTATCGACATCATCATTATAATCATCATCATCACCACCACCACCATTAGGATCATTATTTTTAGTCCATGCTGCATTGATTGTAACTTTTCTCCCTAAAGTAGTCTGAGAAAACCAGGAACTAAGATTGATTTACAGGAACACTATGATGCTAGAGACTCCAAGGAACTCTGTATTGTCCATGATGAATTTGGCATAACATAAAGTTAGTTTCTCTCTGGGCAAGTGAACTGATTATGTAGAAGTGATCATAATAGCAAAATACTAAGCCATTTAATATGACAAGCAACATTAGCAGTGAGATATCATTGGTATACTGAACTGCTAAGGATTAATTTGTAAACCTTAAAATTCTTTGCAAATTATTATTATTGTTATTAACTGTTGTTATTATTTTCATCATTCAGTATTTCCTCTTAACAAAATTTCCCACATAGTAGAATATAAAAGAAGCTTAATAATACAAAGAATTGTTCCAAAACATTTTTCTACCAAATAATTGAGAAGTTTCAAGTCCCCCAATTTCTATAACACTGGATATCTGAAACTATGTTTCATACACACACAGACACAGACACAGACACACACAGACACAGACACAGACACACAGACACACACACACACACACACACACACCACAGTTGAAAGTTTTAAAATTTAACATTTAAAGCTTTCAACGGGAACTACAAGGATTCACTTTAGAGGTATCCCCAAATAGTTGCAGATTTGGAAAAAAAAATTAAAAAAAGAAAAGGCTTTAAAGTTTCTCAAGTGTTCTTAAGGGAATCTACTCTTGAAGCTAGCCCCCAGAAGCTGACAAATGAGGCCAATAAGTTTCCACCCACTTCATTAGGCTCTTTTAACAGCATGGACCATGTGTTCTTTTTGTGTTTCATATATCTGAAGAGAATTTTTTTTCTGTTGTAATGGATAATATGAAGGTAAAGGAGATTCAATTTACCTACCCTTTTCTTTAAGGGAAATGAGAATGGATGTTAGAAAAAAAAAAAAAAAACAACCTGAAAGAATAATTGTCTTGGTTAATCCTACTCATACAAACAGCTTATGTTTTTGACCCAGAATTTCAGGGTTCTATAGATTAATCCTAAGTGTAAACCATATATCCATTATTTAATAGCCATGTTCAACTACTGAGATATAGTTAAGTGAAAAAATATAAATAATTTCATATTACAATAATTATCCTATAGGGTTAAAAAAAAAAGTTGAGATGGAAACAGAACTTATATCTTTAGTATAAGGAGCTATGGTGATTAATAAGTCTTGAATTATGACTATATAGAACTCGAAGTTTATTTTTTTTAATCAAATAATTCAGGATTTTCATTTTTATGAATGAGTACTTTCCATACAATTGAGTTAACCAGGTTAAAACTTGAATTAATTCGGGTGAAACATCCAAATCAATCTTACTCTACTTAAATTCCTTTACATGGAATTTACAGTCTCAGGGTCATTTTCACATGGGAATATGCAAAGTTATATACATACAGGAATGAAACCCAATGACTCTTTGAACTCAAAGGGATGATGATTGCTATGCTGAAAATAATAACTGGGTTTTTTTTTGCCTTTCTTTGTATCCCAAGAACTTAGCATTGTGCTTTGCAAGGAGTAGGCAATAAAGAACTGCTTGTTGACTAATTGAGCTTTTGTAACTGATAAATTTAATCAGAGGTTTTCAGCTATCAATGTTAAAACATGGACTCTAAAGTACATTTTGTTTAAAATATGTTTATATTAATGCTTCTTATTGGGGGAGGAATTAGCTATTTAGGCTTTGGGTTAGATAATTTGAGTCCCATATATCAAGTGAAATGTTTTTCTAGGCTGTATGATAGTAGTCTTCAAGCTAATTCATCTCTAGAGAGAAAGACTTTAGTTTCTTCTGGTTAATATACTCAAGAAAACAAAACTTTATTTAAATCATATAATTTTTTAAAAATGTGTTTTTCAAATAGGTCAATTCCAAATGGTAATGGAATTTAGCATCTTAAATCATGATTATTGTAATGGAATACTTTTGTGCTTAAAAAAATTTTTAGGGAGAGGATTCTGTTAAGATGGTGGAGTAGGTTAGAAAATGTAAAGCTCTCAAGATTTTCCTCCACAAAAGAGATAAAATTGTGTCTCTAGGTAAACACAGAGTCAGGAAAATAAGTAAGAGTATGGGTAGAACAGGGGTACCCCTGGGATAATCAGAGATCTGAATGAGATTTCCACCCAGTGAAAAGTAAACAACTCCAAAGTAAACTTTGACTTTAACAAAGGCAAGCTATTTAAACTAAGCCCTGGTGATAGCTGAGTTGGGAGGCTGCCTTGCCTAGCCACAGGAACTTTTCTCCCAGGACAATGAGGGGAGTTGGGTATCCGATCTGGGGAAGATTTAGGCAACCTTGGCTGACAAGGAATGCCAGATGCAGCTGTGCTGCTGAGGGGTGACTGGGAAGAAGGAACCAGCACATATGCTGTGAGTGCAGAAGCAATGGGGCAGGGACTCTGTTGGCTGTGGGTGCTTGGCTAGAAGTGTTACTTTGAGTTCAAGGTCAGCACAGAAAACTGAAGAGGATCAGAGGCCAGAGACACCATTCCTCATCCCCCAGGACTAGAGATGATCACAGAAATGAAATTATTACCAAAAAATACGCACAGGCAAAAGAAAAAGAATCCAACCATAGAGAACTACTATGGCAGTGGTTCTCAACCTATGGGTTATGTTCAATTTGTAACAATGAAAATACATCCTGCATATCAGATATTTACAGTATGATTCATAATAGTAGCAAAATTACAGTTATGAAGTAGCAATGAAAATAATTTTATGGTTGGGGGTCACCACAACATGAGGAACTGTATTAAAGGGTCGCAACATAAGGAAGGTTGAGAAGCACTGTGCTATGGGAATAGAAAAGACTACGGTTCATCTTCAGAGAAGGATACCAAAGCAAAGAAGCCCTTTTCTAGCCCCAAAGAGTAATGTCAAGTGGTCACCTGCCCAAAAGAATTCATTGAAGAACTTAAAAAAGACTAAATATCAAGTGAGAAAGACTGAGGAAAAACTAAGGAGAAAATAAGAATAATAAAAGAAAAAGAAGAAGATTATGACAAGAAAGTTAACCAGTTAGAAAAATAGATCCAAAATCTTAAGGAAGAAAATGACTCATTGAAAACCAAAATTTGGCAAGAAGAAGCTAGCAAAGTTCTAAGAGATGAAGAAATTTTTAAAAATACAAAGAATGAAAAAAATAGAAGAGAATGTGAAACATCTCATAAGAAAAAGAATGGATCTACAGAACAAATCAGTAAGAGAAAACAAGCATAATTAGACTACTTGAAAGCTCTGATTAAAAAAAAAAGAATCTTGATACCATAACACAAGAAATAATTAAAGAAAAAATATTCTGAGGCATTAGAACAAGAAGGCAAAGTAGAAATAGAAAAAATCCACCAATTACCACCCGAAAGAGATTCTATGAGCTAAACTCAGAGGAAAATTATAGTCAAATTCCAAGACTCCCCAGATCAAGGACAAAATATGAGCAACAAAAACAACAATTTACCTATGATGGTACCACAATTAGAATAATGGGAGACCTAACAGTGGTGACCCTAAAAGACTGCAGGTGCTGGAACACTATATAGTGAAGAGCAAAAGAGCTAGGCCTCCACTGAAAATATCATATCTGACAAAGCTAAGCATAATTTTGAATGAAAAAAAAATGGATATTTGACCAACTGTCAGACTTTCAGGACTTTCTTCAACAAACAAACCCTGAGCTCAACAGAATTGACATACAAGAGCCAAGAGAAATGCAAGGTGCAAAACAATGAACAATTACAAGGGACTCAATAGAGATAAAATGTTGACCTCTTATGTATGCAAAATATAAAACTGGGGGGGCAGAGCCAAGATGACGGCGTAGCAGCAGCAACATATCTCAACTCTCACATAGCCACCCAAAAATACCCATGGAATAGGACTCTAAACCAATCCTAGAACTCCAAAACGCACACAAAGATACTTCCCACTAAAGTCAGCTCGGCTACGAGGAACCGTATCAGCACTGGGAAACCAGCCTGGCCTGAAGCCATGTCTGTGCCCCGGGGGCGGCCAGACAAGAGGAGCGGTGAGCAGATAAGCGGCAGCTGCGAGCAGTGCTGAGAACTAGGTCATTGGGACTTGTGAAGTTGGGAGAGAAAAGCAGTCCGGCCGAAAGCCCTCCAGAGCAGAAAAGCGAAAGGCAGAGGTTTTCCACCTGCCTCTGCATTGCAGCTTCCCGCCCACAGCCTGCAGAGAGCAGGGGGACTAAGCGATTGTTCTGAGGCCAGTGCTCTTGCGTTGAGCAGCCTGGATCCAGATTGCCGTCTTGGGCCTAAGTCTTGGAGTCTTCATTATCCAGTGAACTGGAAGTAAGTAGGAAGGGTCCCAGCACCTTCCTGAGAGCTATGGCAGCCGGGAGGACCCCAGCGATTTGGGACAGAGCTTTTCCTTCTGCAAGCAGAGCCCCATAGAGGTTAAAAAAAAAAATCATTGACTGACCAACCATGAGTAAGAATAAGCATAAGAAGCAAAGTA
>CM053588.1:199409652-199439758 GCA_028646515.1 Pseudochirops corinnae
GTCTCCTTCCCATTTCTTATAGCACAATAGTATTCCATTACATTCATATACCATAGCTTGTTCAGCCATTCCCCAATTGATGGGCATCCCCTATATTTCCAGTTTTTTGCAACCACAAAGAGAGCTGCAATAAATAAAATCACAATTTCTATAGGACAGTGGAGAGTTGCATTGTGGGTGTAAACCATCCACAATATGTTACAAATACAGAATTATTAAAGAAAATTGCTAGAGCTTATCAGCAGGTTGGCTACAAGGTGATTTATATTTTGGCTATGGAAATGCTCAGAGCAAGTTTAGAAGAGTTATGACCTGTGACAGTGCAAAGAGAACATATACTGAGAGATTTACAGTATATTTATGCATTAATGAATACTGATACACAAATATATTTATGCCCTAATTTGTGTGGGTATTCCTCACAATGATACAGATCACAATTCATCCATATCTTCTCTTCTTGCGCAAATCTTATCCATGACCTGCTGCAAGTTCTCCATAAGAGGACCATATAGCATGACTCGTATTCTTCCTCACTTTTTTTTTAAATATTAAAAAGTATGCCAGTAGAATACATGGGCTATTTATTGGTTACACACACATACACACATACTGTATATTCAAGTATAATTATATATATATATATATACATGTATATATGTATGTGTTTGTATATATATATATATACCCTTATATAAACATCTCAGTATTTAAATATTTCAGGCAGTATTATTACATTTTAAAGTAGTCACAATGGGGAACTTAAATTCTTATTCCAATAAAGTGGTCTCTACTCAGAACCTTTTTGGATGTCCTCATTGGAAATGGCCTTCAAAGTCAGTCTGCATATGGAAGAAAACAGTGGCACCTTTTTTTTTTAAACATAAATGTAATTACCTATCATAATCTTCTTTTCTTTTGCCTTATTCATTCACTATTGTTGACTCTAAATGGTTTTTGACTTCTCCTATGAATCAATTACTCCACAGAAGTTTGAATAAATATTTGCCTCAGTGAAAATATTCAAATATGTTTCATTCTGTGACCCAATTTCAAAAGAAGAGCTCCATAAAGCTTTAAGAAAAATAAACATTTTTTTTCCTTTTTCCCCAGTTACATGTAAAAACAATTTTTGACACTCATTTTTAAAACTTTGAGTTCAAAATTCTCTCCCTTCCTCTTTCCTACTGCACTTTCCATTGAGAAGGCAAGCAATTCTATACAGGTTTTACATGTATAGTTATGAAAAAACATAGTCAAAATAGTCATTTTGTGAAAGAAAATGTAGACAAGAAAAAAACCTCAAGAAAAATAAAGTAAAAAAAAAAGGTATGCTTCAATCTGTATTTGAATCCCAGCAGTTCCTTCTGTGGGGATGGATAGCACAAGTACTTCATCATAAGTACTTCAGAATTATTTTAGATCATTGTATTGATGAGAATAGCTAGTCATTCATGGCTGATCATATTACAATATTATTATTTGTGTACACTACATTTCTCATCGCATCAGCTCATGAAAGGTTTTCCAGGTTTTTCTGAAAGCATCCTGCTCATCATTTCTTATTCAAAGTAGTATTCCATCATAATAACATACCACAATTTGTTTGACCATTCCCCAATTGATGGGCATCCCCTAAATGTATAACTGTTTGTCACCAGAAAAGAGCTGTAATAAATGTTTTGTACATATATATTCTTTTCCTTCTTTTTTATCTCTGAAAAAGAAATATTTATAATGTGTGCAGTATACCAAGGATTCTATTTTTAAGCAAGTATCCTTTTTATTTAAATGTCTATAATTTGTCCATTCATTAAAATAACTAATATCACTCTTTTTTTTATAGTCCCAACTTTCATAAAGACATGGTCTCTGCATTAAATAAGCTTCCATGACATGGAGTCTGTTGGAGAAAGGGAAAGGCAAGAGAAGGAGCTGATATTGATCTGAAATCTCATGAAGAGAGAAGACACATGTAAAGGACATCAAAGGGAATAAAATAATCACACATATATTTGGAACATCTGTCAATGTGTTACACTAGGTATTATAATGCTTGTTGACACAGTACCTATCCTCATGCACTTAAGATGCTAAAGATCTGAATTCAAATCCAAACTCTGTTCTGGTACTTCCTTACTGGGTGTGAAATTCTGAGAAAGTCACTTATCCTTTCAGTAATTTTCAGTGCTTTAGGTAACTTTCTAAGACTAAAATTTCAAAAGTGGTGATGACCTATAATACACACATATTCACATAACATATTCTTCAATTATAATTATATGTAATTCAATTTGGTAAGACAAATATTTATTTGTCATCTGCCTAGAACTTTTCTAATAAGTGTAAATGTATTTTAATTTAAACTTACTGACTTCAAAATAAGAAAGAGGTGGGGTCCAAGTTCAGACTTTATCCTGGACAAGTAAGTCTCTTAAACTCTTGGTTTTCTAGGCAGCTCTTTAAAGATCAAAGTGGGAAATCTGTTTGCGTATTACCAGATGCATTATTCCTCTGGAATAAATGTAAGAAATGCAAACTAGTATAGCCATATGCTGACTAATACTGTGTTAGATAGTCAATAATCCATAACTATTTGTTGGGTTAAATGAATGCTAAGTAAGTGCTGAGGAGAAACTTGAACAAATCACATTGGTAGAGGAGTTAATAAGGGAATGGGGGAATGTAGTTTTTTAATTCACTAATTAATTTATTTTTAGCTTTTATTTAATATTTTATTTTTTGTCTGTTACATGTAATTTAACATTTGTTTTTAAAGCTTTGAGTTCCAAAGAGAATGCAGTTTTTTTTTAAAGACTTTCATTTGACAAAGTGAAAAGAAGAAAATATTATCTGACCGGGCCAAATAGGATATGTAAAGAACAAAGAGGGTAGTTAATGAGTTGTTTGTGGTAGGAAGGAAGCAGGGTTGCTTTTTTAGAACAGAACTGGAGACAGGTAGAAATGAAAAAAAAAAAATGAGGGCAAATGGATACTAGGGAGAAACACTGGAAGAAAGGACTGAGAAGTCTGGTTTTGATGTAAGAACCAATTTGGGGTCCCTGTAGGCTTCAGAGGAGGGTAGTAACATTATCACAAAAACATACGAGAAAGATGATTCTTCTTGCTGTGTATTTTGATGATTTGCCCCAGGAGTTCCCTCACAGCTTCAGAGAGACAAGGGTTCAGTTGAGAGTAGGAACTGAATATGATCCTCTAGACACACCCACTTTATAGTAGTAACCAGGGTGGCTCAGTGGGAGGGTTTCAAGTTACAATCCTGGTGTTACTTACTATGAGACATTAAAGGTATGAATTCTCCTGGTGTCCTCATTTATTAAATAATAACATGATTCATGGTGGTTTTGAAAGAAAGAACTAGAAAATACTTCAAAGACTCTCTGGAGGATTACTTTTTAAAAAAACACACCAATATATGTAGCAAGTTTACCTTGGGACGACTTTTAGGGCTATGAATCTGATGGCAGCTATTAGTTTGATTTCCAAAGGTAGGGAAACTAATTCTGATCCATCTCAGCAGCTACCCTTCTGAAATGTTTATTTTGGTTAGAATCATATAGGTTAGGAAGCAGTGGGGAGAAAAAGGGACTAATAAAAGACAGATTTCAAAAGCCTCTTTATAACCTTGGAAAAAGGCAATCTTAAAAAAAAAAATACTTCTAAGCCTCCTCTCTTACCAGAGAACAGTATTTTGATATTCAGCACACAGCTATAAAGGGGATTACAAACACTCCTTGAATTTTCGATATCCATTTAGCAAAATTGTAGTGTGCTAGCCCCATAATTTGGGGAACAGGTAGTTTTAGAAAGCTTTACACCCTATTTCACTTTTGGAGATGTCATAGATGTTAGTGTAATAATGAAGACTCCTTTGTGAAAATATAAAATATTTATGTATTTGCTCAGGAAAAAAAAAAACAACACTGCTTCCTCAGTACAACAGTGTCAATGTCAGTATCTCTGCTAGTATAACTTGCATAAAGTAAGGAGGAAGAGAGTAGGATGTGTGACCCGAGAGAGAAGAGGAGGAAGGAATTGTAAAGTTTTAAACTACAGTTTCAGGTGACAGACTACCAAGCAATAACTTCTAAGTATAGTTGTTACCCTTTCCTTAGATCTCTGTCATTTACAAATGCTAAGATTCAGGGAAGTCCACCAGCTATTAGGCCATAAATTCTTTTATAGAGTGATCTGCTTAGTCCACATGCAGTTGGGGAGGGGATAATTGTAGCATTTCTAGACTACCATATCTTCCTCACCATTGATTACAAGCTAGCTGCTTTATGAAGCAGTCTGGATGCTGTCCTATGCTTTTGAGTTTTGATGTGCTTCCTAGCAAAATAAATTAGTGACTTTAGTAGTTTTCTGTTTTTTAGGCTTGACTACTGCCAATAAATCTCTGTGTTTTTCCCTGCATGAATCTCAGGTGGGTATCAAGCTCAGGCTTTCTTTTGCTTAATCTGGGGTTAGGTGTTGTGGTGCTCATGTAGTTCTTAGCAATAACTTCTCATTTGTACTTGTCTGGCTTGATTTGATTCCATTTTTATTTTCTTAAAGCTCAGAGGTAAGATGAAAATGTCAATAGATATTAAATTTTGACCAATGTAAACTTTCATGGACTTTGTCCTAACACAGAGAAAGGAATCTATATTGTACTTGATTTGTAAATATCTATTAGCTTGCTATAAATTTATTCTGAATGAAAACTTTCTATTTGGGTTGCTGATAAAAGTCAGTCTGATACTATTAAACCCCCAATTATGTATGTTCCTAGAAAAAGTATAATTTTTAAGTCAGACTTATATACTTCCTAATTTATCTCTCCCCCTGCTCCAACTCCATAGGAAATTTTACCATAAGCATGCATTTAGAACTGACAGACTTGGAGGCAAAAGTCCTGTTTTCCCACCAAATATCCAGTGCCACATTTAAGGGTGGCATTCATTTTCTACCACTGTCTCTTGAAGATAGAACTTTTTAATGTTTTATGCAGACAAGTTGTGAAAGAGGATACACCTGAGGCCTCTTTTCCAATATCTCCACAAAAGAAATTCATTGGTGATAATATCACCTTAATCTGATGACATACATGTCAATCCAAAAAGAAATGTGTATAAACTAATTTTCCATCTGATAAGAAACTCTATGGCAATAGTTCCAAAAGTAACTTACTTTATTACTAACATGTCTAAGCTAACATGAAGAACTTAAAATTGTAAATCAGCGGATTTGCTTGATGTTTTGAGGTAGAGATATCTTTTGCTTGTGGAAATAGGGCAAATCATTTGAACTTCATAAAGGTACTTGAGGTGGCTTCATGACAAAGATATTGTTACTAATGAAGTTGTGGTGGTGGGCAAAAGGAGGAGAGGAAAGCCCCGTATTTTGTTAGTTTAATTCTTTGAAAAGGATTTCCATAAAGTGGGATAAGACTTTCTTCTAAATTGAATGTAAGCTTCCTAATGGTAGACACCATCTCATTTTTTCTCTTTGTGTACCCGACACTTAGCAGTGTCAGGTGTGTATAGCAGGCATCATAATCACTATGATCAATATGACCAGTAGATTTCAGGACTATATGCAGGAGTAGGGTTAATGAGAAATGTTCTTAGGAGAGATATTGCCCAAGATTGTATTCTTGGGGGGGGTACATATTCCTTCTGGGTACATGCAAAAAAGGAGAAGGAACTCTCGGACTATTTGCCAACAAACAACAATTTTCCTTCTTCATTCCTTCTTGGTTTGCATGAAATAACATGTCTTTCTAACTTCCAGATCACCTTTAAAAAATGTTTACTTTAACCAGATTTCCTCTATAAGCTTACAATAAATAGGGTGGAGTGGTAATGGGGGTCAATCAGATATATAAAATGTTCCTTGCCCCTTCTTACAAAGAAATGAGCCCTGGTTTTCCAAAACACAGATTTCTTTTGAACTCCTTAGTGCACAAAGAAAAACATTTTGAAATGTACCCAATGAAATAGCCAGGCATTTTTGCTAATAGGTATTCAGGAATGAAAGTTGATGAAAACCTAGGCACTATGTTGAAACCACTACATTTTGCTAAATATTCCAGGAGCAAAGGTGAGGATAGGCAGCCCCAAAGGCACATAAACAGCTCATCTAGATATTAATTGTGTTTTTGAGGAACAAAAGACTGAGTCATTGTGGGAAATGGAGCAGATGATTCAAATGCTGGTTCATCAGCCTTAAAAAGAAAATTTGGCTTTTTTGCCTACTTTCCTAGCAGGAACATGGGAAGAATTTTTCAGTTTAATCCTACCAACAACAAAGAAATACATTTTCCTCAAATTTAAAACATTGGAATTAAGTATTTGGTATCATGCTCAAAGTGTTGTGGTTGTTCTGGTTATTTTTTATTTTTGGCTTTTCTTTTTGTCATGGATTCTAGCAGCAATCTGGTGAAACCTGCAGATCTCTCAAAATAGTGGTATAAATGTGTAAATGTAGCAAAATATAACAAACAGGTTTCCAGAGGAAAATAATTATATTGAAATACATTTATAAAAAAAATGTCATGACACGTTATTAAGAATTTCTGATCCAAAAGAAATTAGAGCAAGCCTCAGAAAAACTAGAGGAGGAACCTAATTAGAAATACACATTTTCCCCATTTCCCCATGAATTTTCCATTTAGTTTTCATAAGAAAATGTGTAATTGAAAGAACATTCTAAAACTTACTGTAGGAAGACATTTTTGCTTCCTCTAGTGACCATGGGGTTGTTAACCTGGGATTTACCAGCTTTTTAAATTGATAATTGTATTTCAAAATAATTATCTTTCTTTGTAACATTGTATATTTTATGCATTTAAAAGTAATATTCGAAGAAGATATTCTTCGGTTTCATGAGATTGTCAAGGTGGTCCCTTTTTCTCTTTCTCATTGTTTCTCACTGTTTCTCTCTCTCTCTCTCTCTCTCTCTCTCTCTCTCTGTCTCTCAACAGCACCACCCCTTATACACAGAGTAGGAAGGCTATGTAAATGCGCACTGATGGGTTGGAATTAATTTCCTTCTAGAAACCTCGCTCAACTACTTTCACAATCCATAATGATTTTTCTCTTTTTTTTTTTTTTTTTGGAGAGAGGAAGGTAGGGCAATTGGGGTTAAGTGACTTGCCCAAGGTCACATGGCTAGTTTTTGTGTGTGTGTGTTTTAGTGTCTGAGTTGAGATTTGAACTCAGATCCTGCTGACTCCATGGCCGGTGCTCTATTTACTGTGCCACCTAGCCACCCCCATAATGATTTCTTTACTGTTCTATGTTTTCTGCATTAAAGCATAATTTGTAATTTATTATATTAAATAGACTTTCATATTTTTATTGTTGTTTGCATTTCTTTGTATGAGAACAGTGCCTGGCACGTAGTAAATACTTAGTAACTGATTATGGACTGACAAATTGCTGTTATTTTCTTGTCTGTTGACTTCCATGTTAGATTATGAACTCTTTGGGGTTAGAAGGTCAATATGACTTTATGAAAAAGACACTGGAACAAAAGTCATATATGTCCGTGTGTATGTATGTGTGTCTATATAGGTGTATATCACATATATATGTATAACACATGTGTATTGTGATATCTAGAAAGTCATCTTTGTTTGCATTAAAGTTAGGCCAAAAGTTGTGTTTGGGGAAAAATATTAATCATCTTAATACTTTTAGATCAATTATCAATGTGGGTCATCTACCACAAATCTAGTCTAACACACACAACACATATCTAAATTACTTCCCTTTTTCATTAATTTCTATGTATTTAGGGAATACAAATAAAATTTGGTTTTAGCCAAAGCAAAATATAATTAGGAAGATAAATCTGCTACCTAAACAAATCACAGACTACATTACAAAAATCAAATATAAATTATTTGGGATTTACAGTGTTAAGGATTATTTGTTCCTTTCAATTAAGGTGGACAATTGAGAAATGACTAGATTTTTTAAAAAAATGTTGCAGCTAAGAAGAAACATAAACATTGTATATTTGATACTCATAACTTATGAATCTATGAGATGGTCAGTAACCTTCATTCTTTGTGGCTGCTGAGCTAAGAGCACATTGTGAGCTAGACTTTCAAAAATGAACTTGGGTTTTCTGACTCCCAGGCAGTAATCTATGCAAATGGCATCCCTCCTCCTGAAGCCATTTCTAATGTCATGTTACTGCAATCAATGATTGTCAAAAAAGTAAATAAAACAATGTGAAATGCTGACTTGCTAAGAATATTTTCAGAGATACCCAATTACTTGTAGGGCTATCTTTGACATTTCTGAAGTTTCATTAATCAAAGGAGGAAAAGGAAGAGAGAAGGGGAGGGAAGCCCACCCAAAACAAAAAAAGCCCAGGAGTGTGTCAATTCATTAAAGGTAAAACAACAAAGAGGAGGTTTCACCTTTTGTTATCCAGAATAAATATTCTATATTCTGGATTCCATGATTAAAAAAAAAAACCTTTGGGTTTTCTACAATGCAAATTTTAGAAAACTAAGAAGGTTGGTTAATTTGCAAATTCCATTTGTTCTTGGAATCTTATAGTGAACTGGGTAATATCAAAGTCCAAACATTGTAATAAATTTTAAACTTTGTTAGAACAAGTCTGGAAATTACTACTTGGTTACATCAATCCTTAGGATATTAATGAATACATGTTATGAAAGAAAGATCCGTAACTATCCAGAGGATATTGGAATCATAAGCAATAAGCTAGAGGCTCATGAAAAATAAATCCTATCAGTCAAATTCAATATTTTTTTCAACAGCATAACAGAATTAGTGGGATTGAAAGTAACAGAGTTAAACAAAACACAAGATGGGATGACTTGCTCATAGAATTGATTCAAATTTGAACAAAAGGCAATAACACATGATTGTCTGAAGAACTTAAAATGAAAATCATAACACAAGAAAATATTTCTGGGTCAGAGGATGTATCAAGTGAAACAATATGTAGTGTAGACTCTCGTCTACTCTGACATCTATATTTATGATCCCAATGGAGTGAAGAAAAGTACAGATCATACCAAATTGAGAAGTATTGGAGATGATAGCAAAATGCTGAAAAACAACCCTTGCCATATTGGGACGGTACTGAATGATACATCCAAGAAGGATTTTGTTATATGAAGTTTCTGTTGCTGGGCAGAAGAGACCTAGAAAGGGATTATGCTAAAAGACCAATAATTGAAAGGACAGACAAGTTTGCAACATGAAAGTGATAGCAGTCAATGCTAAATATAAAACTTTACATAACCATAGGCTTTATAGAATTGGAAATTGTAGTGAATAGAGCACTGACCCTGGAGTCAGGAGGAACTTAGTTCAAACCTAGCCTCAGACACTTGACATGCTTACTAGCTATGTGACCTTGGGCAAGTCATTTAACCCCAATTGCCTTGACTTCCTCCCTCAAAAAAAAAACAAACAAAAAAAGAAGAATTGGAAATTGTAGAATTGGAAAGGACATCCCAGGTCATCTAGTTCAGCTGTACCTGAATATAGCTGCTTTCTGTAGCATCCCTAGTAAGTGGCCTTCCAGTCTCCTCTTGGAGATGATTGCCAGTGAAAAGGAATTCACCATGTTCTAAGACAACCCATTCTAGTTTGATGCAAGTCTAATAGTTAATGACTTTTTGCTCATATTGAACCTTAATGGGCCTCTCTTCAATTACCATCTACTATTTCTAAATCTTCACTAAGTTCTGTGAGGCTTTCCTTTCCAAGATAATCAGGCACATAATTGAAGACAGCTGTCATGTAACTCCTTCATGGAACCAGTCACCAGTACAGTGGGAATACTTGGACTTTAGCATAAAAGACCACATTTAAGAGGGTGCGGACAATATTTGTCATCCTTTAGGAGAAGAAAAAAATTGCTTAGCACTTAAATAACAAAAAATAACTAGTCAAAAGAGGAAGTGAGAAAAAATTGGGATTGAGTGACCTCTTTCTCAACCCCACTCTACTGCCTAAGCCAGATCCAACTGCCTCCAAATCAATGATCTTATGTTGGAGTTTCGATTATTCTCAAATAATGGTATGCTTCATGATATTTGCCCTGAGTCAAAAAACCCAAGTATTCTGTTCTCTTAGCTAATTTTCATGTGTTACCATTGATCCAGAATGGGGTGGGACCTGATAAGATATCTAGTACAGCCCCTCATTTTTCAGATTAAAAAAAAGGGGACCCAAATAAGTCAAGTATTACAAGTTAAGATCACAAAGGCAGCAGGCAGCAGAGACAGAATCTGAAACCAGGTCCTCTGACTCAGAGCCAACTATACCTTGTTGCTCTATACAGTATAGTTTACAGACCTCTCTTTGAACATACTGCAGTTTTTTAATGTTTTCCCTAAAATATGAAACCCGTATCTGAACACAAGATTCCAAATGTGTTCCCGCAATGTCAGGGAATGGGATTCAATTGCTTACTATTTGCCTCTTTACAACTACATCTGGAACATTTCATTTATCATTAATGGGACAATGTATAGTGCAGACTCTTGTCTACTCTGACATCTGTATTTGTGATCCAGACTAAGTAAAAGCTAAAGAAACCTGATTGTTTATGAAAATATGACTCTAACATAGGTTATAAGGAAGTTATGAGAATCTCCAAAAAAGGACATAAAAATGTTGCCAATTGAAATGGAAAACTCCACTGCAGGGATGAAAGGGGGGAGAAGATAGAGAGTGGCCATAGTAGCATTATTTGTGGTATGATTTCATTAATTTATTAACTTTTATCATTCTAAAACTCCTGCTGAATGATTTTCACCTAGTAGATAGTATTTATAACACCAAGGGAAGGGGAAAAAAACCATAATTTGGAGAATGCCAGTGTTTTTGTTTTGTTTTTCTCATTGATAATGGACTACAGTTAAAGAATGAGAGTTTGCAAAGAGAAATGGAGTGATTAAAGGGAGAATTACTAGAAAAATAAAGTCAAATCACTTGCCTGGCATTTCTATATGTTCTTTTAGTATCCAAACTTAGATTCCCACTCAGAAATCTGGTAAATGAATAAAGGTAGATACAATGGCCTGGATCATATTTATTTTCAGGGGAGTGAGGGTTATCAAAACGTTGTGCTTTCTCCTCCCCACAAACAATTTTGGTTTTTCAAGTTCAAATACTGAAATAAACTACTGCCATCCAAGTTACCACTTACCAAGGCTAAGATTTCAAACAGAAAGATTCTTGCTAAGCATATAGACATATTATTTTTAGAGGGAGAGTAGAAATAGAAATCAAGGATAAAGAATCATGACGAAGTCAATTTAAGCAGTTATTCAAAAGCACCCTAAAAGTCTTATTGTAAATGGTTTTGATTACTATGTGAAAAAAGCTGATGCACTCTAACCTAGATGTTTTGTTTTTATATCTAGTTTATCTTTTTTTGTTTTTTCACTTTCAGGTGAGTCCTGTAAACCTGAAGTCCTGTAAGTCCTGTAAAATAGCTTCTTGTAAAGAAACTTTATTTATTGAACTCAGTGGTTCTTTCATATCGTAGCTGGTCTAATAAATAACTTCCTTCTTCTGTTTCATTTAATAAATCAGTCCAACTTCTTTCACTGATTCTTTCCGAATTAGCTATAATGGTAAAGCCAGTGACATGGTTTTTGCCAACAGGTGCTCAGGCACCAGATCAGTTCTGACCAATCAGTATAATCCACATCTGCTAGCTGGATTCTCAGTGTGTTCTCTATGCTTATTACCACAGCTGAGGCTCATACTGAGTTCTTTGTGGGCTTCAGTGCAGCCGCTTAACAAGATGAACCAAAGGGAACCTGGCCATTAGGAGAAGTGTTAAGCCTGCCTCAGCTGGAAACTGTTTTTCCTATGTTTTTCAAGTACCTGCCTACAGCTCCCCATGATAGCTTTACCAGACCACATTGGGGGCTCAACCAGATATGGTAAGGATACTTGAGTCTTCAAACAAAAAATAGTTTATTTCAACCTGTGTTTCTAGCTTTATGTTTTATTTCATTTCCCCACCCCAAACTCACTCCCAAAGAAAAAGTTATACCTTACAGTTTCTTGCTTTCAGCATTACTTTCAAAAGAAAAACTAAGGAAATAAGACATGTGGGAACTTTGTTTTTCACCATAAAATAGATTTTAAAGCAGAGAAATACTTTATAGATCAGAAAAAGAAACCACAAATTGAGAAGTTAGATTATTTGAGCCTTACACCGTAGAGTAACTTTTCTATGTGTCCCATCTTTGCTTGTAATGATTATTCTGGAAAAAGAATCCAAAAGCATACAATGGTAGTACAAGGGACTTGTCAGTGAGCAGAATCTATATTCTCTCAGGGTCCTGGCTCAGATAAACCTGTGCCAGCCAATAAAAGTGATGCTCTGTATTGCTTCAGTGCTTTAGATCAGGTTCAGCTACATATTATCAACTGAGAAATTTCACTGATAGATTTGCACTCTAAAAATGCTCTTTTCTAAAGTAAATTCTAAGTGATGGGGAATAACCTTTAATTTTTTATTCCTAAATCATCTGAAATCATACACTAGGTGACACACACTAAGTGAGTATAAGAAGAAAGAAAGAGAGTACTAGATATTTAATATTAAAGTTCTTTTATTTGGGGGAGGGCTATATAGTTAAAACCACTCACTGCTGGGCACAGAAGTCCCAACTCTTCAAACTACTTCTACACCTTTCATATCCAAGAAGATGTAATTATTGAGACCCAGGAAAACTCTTTAAGAAATTTCATAAGCATAATTGGGATTTGGTTGAATAAGATTCAGATCATTTTCTTAACAAAGTATTGAGTGGGTCTGGAAGATGTTCTGTCTCAAAATTTAGTGTGGTTCATGAGCTGAAATGTCTGGGGGAGAGTGTGCATTAATCAAAGCATTTTTATTTAATTGAGGTTTGAAGTCTGCAGAGGTCCCCAACAGATCCAAAAGCAAAGCTGTCTCAGGGAACTGTGGGCAGGCATTTGAAAAAAAAATGTGAAGAGCAACTTCCAGCTGAGCCAATCTTTGTCAAACACCATGTGGTTTGGCTAGCTTTGGCTCTCCTAGCAGAATCTGAACCCTGAGGAGCCCAGCCTAAGTCTCAGCTGTAGTCATGTGCAAGAGACATGGAACAGTGAGTCCAGTCACCAGATGGGAGATTCTGTTAATTGGTTAAGTCTGTACTAGTGACTGGGCACTGAAAGGCAGACAGATCCTCCTTGGCACCATGATCCTCACTGATTCAGACTGGAAGAGAGGTGCCAAGAAAGGACTGCCAAAGGAAGAAGCAGAAAAAAGTGGAAAGGCAATCCGTAGTCTCTTCCTGGGGAAAGTGTGAGAGGAAGGGCTTTGTGGACACATTTAATGGAAAAAAACAAATGGTTCCTTGTATGTCTTTTTTACTTCTTCTTACTTACATTTCTCCTTTATTCGTTTTTTTTTTCTCCCAGAGTCAGATATTTCCAGCCGACCCATTACCCTTGTTTTCCCAACTGTTTAATTCATTAGGAAAATAAAATTGTCACTGAAAATGAGCTGTTAATGGCAAAATAAGTGGATTTAATTTTTTTCTTGTTTTTTCTCCTCTCTTCCTCTCCTTCCTTCCCTCTCACTCTATTTTGGGGCTCTATACAGCCAATACCCAGTCCTGTCATTCTTTAATTCTTCAAATCATCTTAAATTTTTAAAAGAAAGTTCATACGCTCAATTTCTGTTCATTTACCTTAATATAAATACCTTGGGTTTTTTAGGTCCCTTTCTCTATGAAATTGTGTTGATACACTTTGTCCTTTACCCTACAGCTATTTCCTAATAATCTCAAACACTATTCAATTCTCCACTGTGAAAACAAGGAAAAAAAGTAAAACTAATAAAAAAAAATGACCAGAGATGAGAGTATATCCAACATCACGAAACCTGATTTCCAACAAGGCTCTACTGAGCAAAAAGAAATGTCTTTAATCATTCCAGGATTCATAATGACAATTAATGAGTTCAGCTGCTTTGGATTTTATTTTCTCTTATAATCTGTTTCTGCTTACTGCATCATAATGCACGGGTTTCCCCCCCATTTTTGTAGGATCATACATTCATAGGATCAGAGATATAGATAACATCAGAGTTTTCTCATTCTTTTCATTCATTGCACATTCAGTAATTTTGTTTTGCTTATCTATATACCCTTGAAGATGATTTTGCTGAGGGCAAAATTTATCTATCTATATCTATACATAATTTAATATAATTATGGATAACTGTCATACATGGGAACATCTGATAAGTACAAAGTAGAATTAGGTGAAGGGTCAATATGAAAAGGGGGTGATCTCTTTCAGTTGAAGGGGATCAAGACTTTTATGAACAAGGTGACACTTGACTATGAACTTGAAGTAAGGGGAGAACATCCAGGTGAAAATGAATTCATCATAAGTATGGGATACAATATGAAAAAAGATAAGGGAATGGGAAACAAAGTAGGACAATAAATGCACAAAGTGGACTTTTGCATTAACAGGTACCTGGTGGCTATTAGTAGTCTACTTGAGAAAGGGTGAGGGTCTGAACTATGCTGATTACAGTTATCAAGTAGAAAGAAAAGTGATTATTTTCCTTACAAAACGGATCCTCTTAAAACTATTCCCTATTCTGTATGTGTGATAGGCATTTCATAAATTATTTTATTAAAGTAATTTAAATTACTTTATCTTGAAAAATAATTCTCCTTACTTCTTTCTCAAAAATTACAACTCATTACAGATTTTATACAATCTGTCCATGCCCTTGCTTTCCAGGACTTTCCATTATAGAGTGTCATCTAAGGGTTTATCCACCCAGACTATGGTTGTTTCATTCTATGAAAGGGAGCAGTGGGGTATGCTATTGTCAGAATTTCACAGAAAAACAGATTATTAGTGTTTTAAGGGCCCTCAAAGGCACCATCAGTGGGTATCAAAAGTGTAATCTTCCCTTATAATATCTTGGGCAAGTGACATCCAACTTCAACTTGAAGACCTCCAGGGACTCTTACCTTGCCCAGAGATGTTGTGTGACAACATTTATCACGTCAGTGTCTACAGAACTAGCTACACACCAGGCCCTTATTGTAGGTAATCTTGTCTTGTCTTTTGATGGTCATTGTATTCAATGGTATATGCACCCTCTAACCCAGCGCCTCTTAACCTCTGGGTTGCAACCCTTTTGGGGGTCAAATGACCCTTTCACAGGGGTCACCTAAGACCATTGGAAGATACATATTTCTGATTGTCTTAGGAATCAAAACACTGCTCCTCTATCCATCTCCAGGAGGGTCTGCCCACATGTAGATATGCCCACATACAAGTATTAAATGGTCATGGCATTAGGAAGGTTGAAAACCACTGCTCTACCCCATCATGGCTCAATGTAGGTTACTACTCTGATGCCGTGAGTCTTTTAAAGATAAATTTTTTACTCATACATTCTATTCATACCCACTTTTCTCCAAAGCATATTTTTCATATGCCAATCCTCTTCTACTTTCTCCATGTATTTGAACAGGCCTTAAGCGACAAAGTCTGAGCCAGTCATTGCTTTTGAGGGATTCACTCATTCCTTACACAATACTCATGTCTACTGAACACCAAGTATTATTATGGAGTTAGTATTCCCATACTCTGAATTGGTTAAGTTCAAGACCCAGAATTTATACATAGAACAGTAGACTGCAATGAAATTACAAAATCTTGACAAGTCAATTGAACCTGTCATTTCAATACAATTTCAATATTTCAAGGGCATGTAATTGTAGTTGTATTAGTATTCTCACAGATATAATTTGCAATCCCTTTGAACATCAGTACATAATATTCACAAATATCCAGAGGAAAAAAAGAACGGAGGGGAGAAGAGAAAGGAAGGAGGGGAGAGAAGAAAAGGAGAAAAGAAAGATATTACATAGTTGACAACTTTCTGGTTATGAAATTTCTCAAACTTTCATAGTCTGGCTGTCCAATGACAAGACCATATCCATCAGAGATCTATAAATGAATGTTTTCCAACTTGATAGATATATAAAATCTTAAGCTTTTCTGGGTAGCCTTTGAGAAGAAATGGTCACCTTGACACTATGTTGAGGAATCAGAAGAGGAGAAAATACACCCTCTCCCCTAAATGAGGCTTCCTCCAACATTCAGGGTAGACCTAGGCATGGGAAAAAGCTCTGGAACTCCTGAACTTTACAACACAGTTCTGACATTGCTATCAAAGAAGACCTTAATTATCAGTCAGGACTTTGTCTTTGGCAGGAGCCCAAATGAAGATATAGTTAGAAATTGGCAATTAAGGAAAGATGACAGAGGATAAGGCTAATGGAAGGGAAATGGCATGGAGTCAAAAGAGGGAGGAAAAGGGAACCTGTCAAACATTGGGGATATACTGGAAAGAAACTTCCACTTCACAACTTTAACTTTAATGTTTAGTAACATTTATTTGAATAGTCCTTAAATTAGTGCTTCTTCTGGCTAATAATAGAGTGTCTCATTTTATATAGGGCTTGTTTAAGGTAGAGGCGTACTGATGGAGGTGCAAAATTTATCAATGGAAGAGGAATGAGAAAAGGTAAATGAGAAGAGTGAGTTCTCTTACTAAAATAAATTGTGTAACTTCAGTTATTTTAAATAAGTACTACAAAAAAGTAAAACATTAAATTAAATCAACATTGCAAACGAATGAGTAGCAAAGCATCACAATTATATTTAGAAGACTATATCTCTCTTAAATTTATACTTTTATGTTCTATAAGTATTTGAAAACTTTTATTATTATATTCTTTTTAAGGACATAGAATATTTAGGAGAAAAGCATTTTTAAAAAAGTCTTTTTCATTGTTCAATATATATTTCATTTCAGGCAATTATTTTTAATGAGAGCAATGATTTTATTTTATTTTTAAATGACAGTTGCATATTCTTTCTGTTTCAGCATATTTCTGTCTGAGGTAACTGAGTTTTTTATTTTTTAAAAAAATGTATTTTAGGGCTCCTCTGCTTGTCTCATTGGCATTATGAAATGCTCTTGAGAGCTGTTTGGATGATAACAAGTGCTGCAAACTGCAGGTGAATGGGTCTCAGAATTGCACAAACAGCAAAGGAAAGCATTTTATAATAACAAAGATAGAGGCTAGGGAGCCCTTATGAATATGTTATTAAGCATCTGCACTCTAGTTCCTAAACGGAAGCCCTTTGAAGAGAAGGGCTGGTAACTTGTGGGCCAGAATAGAGATCTACTGAGGAATTGTGTTTTTGTTTCTCTAATAAGACTTGTATACCAAAGGAAATTAAATTAGAACAATAGATGCCTGGTGCTCCACCCAAATCTTATTTGTCCAGGGATTCAAAAGCTCATCACATAACTGATCCTGCTACAGTAATATTCCTCTGTAGCTAGGAATAGGTTCACCTTGGGAAAGGGAAAAAGCAATCATTTACTGAGCTGTGAAAGAGTCATTTGAGAAGTAGAAATGAAACATCTGAAGGACATAAAGATTGGTGCAAAGACAGGAATACTTTTCAACTGTAAGAAAGGGTGAAAGAGTTACTTAGAAAGCTAGAATAAAAGGTCTTTTGGAGGAGAAAGGAAACCTGGTTAATGAAAGATGCTGCATAGTTATTTCCATTAATCAACTAATCCATTCCTCTCATTTTACAGCAAAAGAAACTGAGCTCCAGAGGGATTAAGAAATCAAGGTCACAATATTATTCATAGCAGATCTAGGACTTCAGCAAAACTTAGTTCTCTTTACTCCAGATATGTGCTTCTTTCACATTCAGTCAACTTCTGAGTCATGTTAGGTATAGTTCTACAAGGCTAATTTCAGTATATTTTCAGTACAATAGCTGATATCTTAAGACTTGTCTTGGGAAGTTACATTTCTTATACCAATTAGGTAAGATTTCCATGTGAAAGGTCCTTTTCTCAGGAACACATTTCTTTTCATCATAATCTAAAGAAGATTTACCTCAATAATCCTGACACCATAATAGAAAATATGTTCATTAGAGTAACTAAATTACTTTTCTTCTGCTCTTCAACATCTTAAATCTGACATATTTATTTAGTTTAGTCTTTAATAGACTTTAAGCACCAAGTTTTTTACATCTCTATTGCCATCACATATTATTGTCTATGATATATCTCCTGGGATGGTCCTATATGCCCTATAGCCTGCATATCAACTGCTCATTGCTGTGGCCACTTGTCATGAAACTTTATCTACATGCTTGAGATGGCTATGGAAGATATGATTAATTCATCACTTTATATAATACCAATATAAGGATATAAATTAATATCTTAAAATCGTTTTTTTTTAATTGGGATACATAAAAACTTTAATGAATTTCAATTCCTTTGAACTTTTGGTAGTTCTATTCATCCAATGGTTACTGACAAAAAAAAAAACAAACCATGGAAATCCTCTACATATTTTTAATTGTCCATTATTCTCAATTTGCCCAAAAATCTAGGACCATTATCAATCAATATTGATACAGATCAGGTAATCAATCCTACTTACACATATAATTATGCATGGAATGCAGGAGGGGAGAAATATGGGTGAGTTATAATAGAATG
Source organism: Pseudochirops corinnae (assembly GCA_028646515.1). Classification (NCBI taxonomy): domain Eukaryota; kingdom Metazoa; phylum Chordata; class Mammalia; order Diprotodontia; family Pseudocheiridae; genus Pseudochirops; species Pseudochirops corinnae. The sequence goes on from CM053588.1 coordinate 199,428,283, forward strand.
AACACTAGGGATATCTATTAGGAAGCCCATATGCTTCAGTGGTAACCATGTGATTGCAAAAGAAAATTTGGATTACCTCAAGCATATTGGATGTGCTCACTAGAGTGAAATTATGGGAGGACATGGATGAGTGTTACACAGGATAGCTGGAATGAATTGGTTATTATTTGCATAATTAGAGGGAACACACTTTTTAAAAATCAGAAATTTATTGGCATCTTTTAGTATACACGTATCAATCTGTTATAAAAGACACAATCTGGTGAATCTTGTTTATTTCATGAGCAGGTACATTTCCCCGTCCCCCACCCAAGCCATATTTCCATGTATTTTAAGATGAAAAGTAACCACAATTTTAAAAAATAAATACTATCAAGATTACAGCAATATATCCAAAAAATCATATACTATGACCAGGTGGGATTTATACTAGGGATACAGGGCTGGTTCAATATTAGGAAAATTATCATCATAATTGACCATAACAATAAAAATCATATGATTATCTGCATAGATTCAGAAAAAAGCTTCTGACAAAATATAACACTCATTCTTATTAGAAACAAAACCATTATAAAATATAGCAAATGTTATCTGTAATGTGTATGAGCCAAAAGGCTTCCCAATAAGATAAGGAGTGAAGCAAGAATGTTCATTAGTACCATGATCATTCAGTACTAGAAAATCTGTACTAGAAATGGAAGAAAAACAATAACAAACAAAGAAACTGAAGATATTAGAAAAGGCAATGAGGAAACAAGCTATCAGTCTTAGCAGATGATATGATTGCATACTTAAAGAATCCTAGGAAATCACCTAAAAAAACTACTAGACATGATTAGCAACTTCAGGAAAATTTTGAGACATTTAATAAAGCTTCATAAATTATCAGCATTTCTATATATTACATATTAAATATTCTGCATATTACAAATCCAGTAAGAAGAGATACACATACCTTTTAAAATAATTCAGATAACATAAAATAATTGGATATCTACCTGCCAAGACAAACCTAGGAATTACATGAAAAGAATTATAAAAGTTTTCTCACAAATTCGTGAGATCTAAACAACTGGAAAATATTAATTATTCATGTGTTAGGTTGAGCCAATATAATAATAATGACATTTCTACCTAAATTAGTTTACTTATTCTCTGCCATACTAATTAAAATACAAAAAGAATGCTTTAGAGAGCTAGGAAACAGGATAACAAAATTCAACTAGAAGAACAAAAGGCGAAGAATATTAAGGGAATCAATGAAAAAAATATGAAGGAAGGTGGTCTATCAGTATCAGATCTCAAATTATATTAAGAAGTGGTAATCAGGCACAGATTCAATCTACCTCAGACTTAGTCTGTGTCAAATTGTTCTGGCCCACTTGTTAATACAAGTGTCACAAATGCTTAGGCTCCTTAAGATTCTACCCAATATGACGAATCTTAAAAAAAAACAAAACAACTTTGTTTTACTTTGGCTGAAAAAAAAAAGAAGTAGTAATCATCAAAAATAATCTGGTATTGGAAAATAAATGAAGAGTGGATCAGTGCAATGAAGTAGGTATGCAATGAACAGTAGTAAATGATCATAGTAATCTTGTGTGACAAACCAAAAGATCCAAGCTTCTGGGACAAGAAATCAATATTAAATGGAAATTTCTGGTAAAACAAAAAGTAGCCATAGATGAACACCTCACACTGTTTACAAAGATAAGGTCAAAATGGGTTAAAAATTTAGAATAAAGGCTGATATCATAAACAATTAATGGAGCATGGAAAATTTGGCCTGTTATAACTATCCATAGGTGAAGAATTTAGGACCAAATGAGAGATAGCATTACGAAGTTGTACAATGGATAATTTTGATTACATAAAATTAAAAAAAAATAGTTTGTACAAATAAAACCAATGCAACCAAAATTAGAAGAAAAGCAGAAAACTGGGGAAAAATTATGACACATTTCTCTGATAAAGGCTTCATTTCTGAAATATAAAGATGAATGGGTCAAATGTATAAGAATATATACTTACCTAATTGATAAATGGTCAAAGCATATTAACAAGTAGTTTTCAGAAGAAAAATTCAAAGCAATGTATAGTTATATGAGAAAAAATCTAAATCACTTTTGGCTAGAGAAATGCAAATTAAAACAGTTCTGAGGTAACTCCTCACACCTATCAGATTGTCTAATATAAAAAAAAAAATAAAATGACAAGTGTTGGAGGGGATATTGCTGGTAGACTTGTGAACTGATCCAGCCCTTCTTGAGAAAAATTTGGAAATATTCTTAAATGCCAATAAAATTGTGCATACCCTTTGCCCCAGTAATATCACTACTAAGTCTGTATTCCCAAACAGATCTAAGAAAAAAGAAAAGGATGTATCTATCTATCTATCTATCTATCTATCTATCTATCTATCTATCTAATCTATCTATAGAAGATATTTTTGTGGTTGCAAATAATTGGAAATTGAAACTGTCCATCAGTTGAGGAAAAAAGTTGTATTAAATGATGGTGAAGAAATACTACTGTGCTTTAAAAAATGATGAGCAACATGATTTCAGAAAATCCTGGGAAGAAATATAAGAACTGGTGCAAAGCAAATTAAGTAGAACTAGGATGATATTGCACATAGTAACAGCAATCTTGTACAATGAACAACTGTGAATGACTTAGGTATTCTCAGAAATACAATGATCTAAGACTATTCTGAAGGAATTATGATGAAAAATATTATCTACCTCTGGTAAAAAACTGAAAGAATCTGAATGCACATTGAAGCATACTTTTTAAACTTTATTTTTTTCTTACTTTATTGTCTGTATTTTCTTTTGTGACATGGTTAACATGGACAAATTTTGCAAGACTGCACATTCATGGTCTAAATAAATTGGTTGGCTTTTCAAGGAGCAGGGAATGAAAGAGAGAGAGAGAGAGAGAGAGAGAGAGAGAGAGAGAGAGAGAGAATTTGTAATTAAAAAAATGATTTTTAAAAATATTTTACATGTAATTGAGAAAAAGAGATGGAAGGCAATCAGCAATATCATTTTGACAAGATTAAATTGTACGAGAAAATCTATCCCTGTCTCAAAAGACTATTTGACTTTATCAGTCTCTTATAAAGAAGTATAAAGCAACTAAATACTAGAATTATTTTGAAGAAACAAACAGAAAAGAAAATGGTATTCTCCTAAATTGCCTATGATTATGAAGTGCCCCAATCTAACATGGAATAAAGGTGTGAGGTTCTGCATTTTAATATTTTATAAACCAGCAATTAGTCACCTCATAACACAATCTTTACACTTAAAAAAGAAAAAAAATCATCAAAAATTCCAAAGCAAACTCTATCTCCCTCTTAAAGAAAAGGCTAAAAGAAATCCAAGTTTCATTATTAGCATTAGGTTCAGAACTGAGACAACTCCAAGAGGAATTGCATGGACTTACAAAATTTAACTGATTCCTGGGGGCAAAAGAAAACCACATAGATCAAACTTTCATTCCTAGAACTCCAATCCTACTGACATGGTAGAAGGGGGCTGACTGTTCATGTTTATCTTGTCTTAATTGGCATATAATCAAATAACAGAACACTCAGAAAGTTCCAAATACTGTTATCAAAAACTATATAACAGAAAGATCTCAAAAAATAAAGACCTGGTATTTTGTTTTATTTTATTTTTCTCAGAAGATAAGTAACTTGAAGTAAAAGACTTCTTTCATAAAGCTTTCTGTCCTGATCCATGGATACCAAAATATGTGTTTTGTTCAAAAATTTACAAGTTATCGATATGCTCATGGATAAGTTCAATCAAAGGGAAACAAAAGTAACAATAACAATTGTTATTGTATATATGCATATACATATGTATGCATATATCAATCTAAATGTTTGTCACTAAGGAAATAAAATATCAGTTTTAACTGAATTTATGGTAACAGTTCCTTTTCTGACAGCTACATCTCCTTGGTAATTCTTGTGATGTTTTGTAGGAAATTATAATAGAGGAAGTGGCAACAAAATAAACTTATTTATAAAGTTATTAACGATACACTTCCAGATTATATGCTTGGTATTGCTATATGAAATTATTTAACTCTTAAACTTCATTTCACTTTCATTTTTCAGTTCTCTTACTTTATAAGTGAAAATTTTCCTTTCTCTAACTCCAAATCACTATTTGAAAATCACATCTTTTCTAGAAGCATATTAAAATACCCTCCAATATCTTTTGTAGTAATCAAGTAAAAAAAATGTTCATTGGGCATTTAGAAAAGAAAGAATTATATCTCAAAAGACATTGTGAGTTCACCAAAAATAGCACAAAAACAGAAACAAGTTCTAATCAGTTGTTTCTTTGGGAGTCTAGGAACAATGCTTCATTTCTAGATCCATCACTAAGAAGTTGTATAATTTTTGGTAAGTTATTTAATGTCTCTGTATTTGAATTTCTCACTATAAAATGGTGTATAAATGGGTGAGGGGAGGGTACAATAAATAATTTTTAAGATCTCTTTCAGCTATAAGAAACCTATAATCTATCATTAGAACATTTCACTGGCAGGTAGATCAATGAAATGCTATCAAGGTACCAAAAATCCAGCAAGGCATTTAATGAATCCCCTCAAGATATGTTCATAGAAAAGAGAGGAAAATGTAATCTAGATAACCATATGGATAGTTGGACTTTTCCAGTGTTTGAAGAGTTAAACTTAAAGATAATAGATTATTGGTTCAATGTCAATCTGGACCACACCTTTTAATACTCTAATGGGCTTTATGTATATAGCACTATCCTTTTAAATATTATTATTAGTAACTCATATCAGATCTTGAAGGCATAGTTACTGAATTTATAGATGACACAGGAACGGAATAATTAAAAGAATAGATGACAGAATGAGACATCAAAAAAGTTATTAGAGATAATTCAGTAGAAATACATCTAATATCTCATATTATTATTTAATTTTCATTAAAAATCACCTATACAAATGAGATGAGAAAGAAGAACTAACATCTGTTTACTAGGTCTTTTAGTTGAATCTAAGTTCAACATGAGAGAAGAGTAGAAGATTACAAAGATAAACACGTAATGCAAACTATGATTGCATTTAACAAAGGCAGTTTTGGAGGCAACAGGGGTTAGGTGACTTGCCAAGGTGCATATAGCATATAACTAGGAAATTTCTGAGGTTGAATTTGAATTCAGGTCCTCCTGACTCCAAAACCAATGCTCTATCCTCTATGCCACCTAGCTATCACTAACAAATGCATTTTTTTTAAAGGTCCAAAGTAATCAAACTATGCCTGGAATGTTATTGTCAATTACAGACACATTTTAATGAGACTAACAGCTTTATGGGATCCTACATTTTAGGTCTAAAAGGTGAAATGGAAATGAAAAAGCAATTGAGAGAATGAAGTCAACAAATATTTATTAAACTCCCACTATGTGTAGGCACTGTGTTAAAAGCTGAGGGCAAATAGGAAGGTAAAGGTTCTGAAAACTACATCCTTTAGGATTTGTTGAAGGTTTGAGCACATCTGTCCTAGGAAAGACTTAACAGAGACATAATGACTTTCTTCAGATAAGTGAAGAGCTGTCCTGTGGAAGAGAGAATGTACTTATCTTGAATGGCTCCAAAGGAGAGAATTAAGACACATGGATAGAAGTTCCATGAAGGTAGACTTTAGCTCTATATTGAGAATACTCTAATAATCAGATCTGTTCCCAAACATCATAGGTTGTCATACGAGTTTCCCCAAGTATTAGAAGTGCTGAATCATGGAAAGAGGACACCTGCACAAGTTAAGAAGTTGGACTAAATCTTATTTAAGACTTTTTTTCTAATTCTAAATAATAAGACTTCTATATGTAATTGTGATGATGTAAATAGTGATATACTCAATGGAAATATATATACATAATTGATTTTGGTTTTAAAAGTGCTTTTTTTTTCCTAAATCTCTGATTAGATGATAAGCTCCCAATGAGGACAATATCATCTAATCTATTATTACTCCTTTATAACAATGGTTACACAGTAGTCACTTTAAAGAGAATGACTGATAAATTATCTTTAGTCCATTGCTTATTTAAAAATCAGAGATGTTATGCTATTTCCTTTGAATAATACTTGTCCAGTGGAATTCAAATTTCCAAGTTGTTACCTCTAAAAACAAGATAAATGAATTGCAGTTTTCTCTCATGCAAATTCCATTATCTTTCTTTACAAGTTTCTAGAATAATTTAAGAAATCTCAGTAAGTAAACACTTTTATCATTGTATTTCCTGTTATCTCACCAATAATCAGGAAAGTAATATCCATATAGACCTGAATATGTTTGATTGCTATCACCTGTCAGAACACTGCAATAGCAAACCACACAGAAATAATTATCAACATGTTTTTAAACTTTCACTCCAACTAGACATCTAACAAGAGCTCTCCTAAGTTTAGTTCAGTGCTTTCTAATCTTCCAGATGTCACAGAAATAAGGTTGAGTGATGAAGATGATACAGGAATCTCTGTTATATGGATCAATGAGACAGTTTTATTCCATATGTGGTGCCTAATCCTGAACAGTAGGAAATTTATTAGACTGCCAGGATAGGATCATGGCTCAGGTTTTTGACCTCCAAATAGAAATAAACCTACATCACATTTTGGGGAACTTTTCTTCTGAGAATCAAACAAAATGGTGAAGTAACTGTTTTTTTTTTTAATCTAACAATTTATTCTTTTCTGCATTCAATATCTTCTGCAATCTGCTAAGGGCCTGCTGTGCTACTCATGTGAAGAAGAATGTTCCCAATGAGGACACCATTACTCATCTCCCCATACTGGATTCTTCCAGCTTGACTTTAAAGATGTTTTAAGAGCCTTCTGAATTATAATAAACAGAGGCTAAATCAATAATGGATTTTACTGCCCCTGTATCCTTTATAAGGAAAGTGCTGAAAATCATCTTTCATTTTTATGAGTTATTATTCATAATTTGGCCTTTTACATAGGTTCTCCAGATCTTTCAATGAAATTTTAAAAAATATTGCTTTTCTTACAGGCAAGTAGAGAAATGGAATGTAAATGATTATGAAATATTTGAACCCTGCTATGCTTTGGTATTTGCACCTGAAATATGTTCTAAATCAGGGCTTCTTAATCTGAGGTGTTTCAATGTTTTATTAATTGAGAATTGTATTTCAAAATAACTGGCTTTCTTCAGAATCCTTTGTATTTTCTTGTATGCATTTAAAAACATTATTCTGAGAAAGTATCCAACGGCTTTACAAGTTTACCAAGGGGTTCTATGACACAAATAAGATTGAAAAATCTCCTTTCTATTGTACTATTTTATTGGATTTTTAAACTCCTAGAATCCTTGGAAGTATTTCAATTGTATTTATTCAAATGAACAAATTAATATAAAAATAGAAGTGACCATTTAAAAAATAATAGGTCATATAGCTAGAAATATAGGGAATGAAATAAGAATTCATTAGGTACCTATTTGCCAGGCATTCTAGTAAGTGCTTTACAAATATCTTATTTGAAGAAATAAACATATGTGTGTGTGTGTGTAATACATACATACATGTGTGTATGAGTGTGTATAATCCAATATAAACATAGACTTATTGTACACATTTTATTATATACATACATGTATATGTATTGAGCTTTTATTCATGTGTGCATACCTGTGTGTATATGTATATGAGATGCAGTGCAGGGTAAAGAACAAAGAAGTGAACTTAGAACGAGGAAGGTCTGGGTTCAAGCAGTTTTTAATGTGTATTACCCTAAAGAACTGTGCTTTATAAGGCACCCATCTACATTGGTAGAAGAAGTTTCTTCATATGGGAGTTTATGCTAATCAACTCATAAACTCAATCTCTCTGTCTCTGTCTCTTTCTCTTTCTCAGTTTCTCTTGCTCTCAATCTCTCACTCTCTTTCTCTGTATACACATATGGACAGGCCTGTATATACACATGTCTGTATATGTATATACGTATACATATACACATAGATGACATAATTCTCAGTATACTATACATAACAAATACTATATATACATTACATGTAAAATGTAGGATTACATACCTATATTCTATATTGCCTATATCTATATACACAAATACATAATGCTATACTGAGAAATGTCAGAAATATTTCCTGAATTTGACAGTATTCTATAATGATTAGGATCTAACTTTGACTAATTTTTGAAAATTGTAGATTGCACAAAGTTCTCCTATATCAGTAAAAAAGGGCAAGAATTTTGAGAAAGTATCTCACTAAAAATATGGCTTTTGACATGAGGATGAGTTTAGGGAATGGCCTCAGACAATTAGATAAGTGCTGTATCTACTGCTAAATTTAGAATATAAATGGAGGCATATACAGATAACACACATGGGACACCCATACCTGAGAAATGAGAAATATAACAAACATAAAGTCACACCTGGAAGAGAAGTTAGTGTGAATCCTATATTGCTCTGCTCATACTAACTACTGGAGGGGAAGATTCTATCTTGGTTCTTTCTTTCTGTTTCTGCTTTTTTCACTCTACAAGAGCAGAATGATAAAGACAACAGTTTAAACAGAAAAGCCAACAAAATCCCCTTTGTGCCTCATTACTTAAGTACAGTGTTAAACAACAGACCTTAGAGACCTGAAAGATCCCTGACACAGGGAGGATTCCAGGTAGAGCAGCTGCATTTATTCTCTGTCATCCTGCAATCCTGCTCAGCAGCATTTTCTAATTCTCTAATACTGTGTAACTAAGGAGATATTTTAAAATAAACATTTGGGGCAATAAATAAGGTGACGAATGTCAAGTTCTTTGTTCTTTGAAGAGAGCTACTATTGTATCTCCATTTTGAGGAGAAAATGGCTCAAGTACAGAGAGATTTAATGATGTATTTTCAAGTTCATACAAACAATATATACAGTCATATACAGCAGGACAAACTGTCAGTATGTTTATTCATCATGGAAAGGATTGTGTGAACACATGGCTGGCAATACTTGCATCATGTTTGAATTTTCAGTAGTTGGATAAAAATGAACAGTCACTAGGCATTATCGGCATTCCTAAAAAAACAAAAAAGGCCCATTAACTTTTCAGGACCAATTCTATATCTCTTATTGTGGTTATTATTAATGTAGTGACCGTGTATGCCAGTGCTAAGAATGCCCACATATTTTATCATTTCTTTTAATAACAATTCACTTCAGGCTAGAATTGCAATTTTTAGGTCTAGATCCCAACATACTGTTGAATTATTGAATATTAGAGACAGAAAGGACTTTAGAGATATACTAGTGCAACTGTCTCATTTTATAAATGAGAACTCTGTGACATAGAGTTAAAGCAGTTTGCCTAAGATCATCTAAATATTTAGTGGCATCACTGGGACTAGAACCCATGTAACCCAAACCCCAGTTTCATGTTGATTCTCTATGTTTAATAAATTTCCATTGAGTTGGCTTGAAAAAGCAAAAGTAGAAATCACCCTGGATTTACTTTTTTGTTTTAAGAAAATCAATAGCATTGAGTTAGGAGACAGAACTAGAAGTGAGGCTTATATGGTTACATCTGGAAGGAGGCCATTTACTCTTTGAAAAACTGAGGTACAACAATAATTACAGTGACATTAGCATTGTCAATCACTAGAAGCCTGAAAAACATGTTCAAGGAGAGTAACTATCTGATCCAAACATGATGAAAAGTCCCTTATAGGTTAGCGACTAGGTTATCCTTGTTATCTCTGTTATGAAAGTGAAAAGGTAGGTTTTTAAGCCTGGCAAGACTTAGCTGTGACAATAATAGCAAAAATCTAATAATCTGACACTGGGAAACAGAAAAAAAGCAAAGAGCCAGCTAAGGGAGTGAAAAGTTAAATCATCAAATAATTATCTAATGAGGGATTTGCCTGTTTTTAAATTGACTGTGTGCTGCTAGGTAACAGTTCTAAGAATCTGACATCATTCACAGTATAGAGCTAACTAAACTAGAACTAATTTTTTTATAGCATTTTGCATTTCTTCAAGTTGGCTCATGATAGAGATTCAGGGAGAAGCAGAAGAAAAATGGTTAAACTTGGAGTTAAGAAATCTGCATCTGAGTCACAACTATGACTTTAATTGTTGGACCTTTAGGGAAGTCATATAACTGCCCTGCACCTCAGTTTCCTTAGCTTTAGAATGGGAAAAATCATATTTGTGAAAAACTGAAGTCTTTGAAGAATTAACAGAGAAGATAACCCAACTAGCAAGGGGGAGGCAGATGGTTGAAAAGAATAGGCTGAAACATGGGGCCAAGAAGGAATTCCTAAAGAAACGCATCATAAAGGAAGTTATCAAACAAAGAGATAACAGAAGAAAAGAGAAAAGGGCGATGGCATTGTAAAATCAATGAATAAACAGACTGCTTATTCCACTACTATCCATACAGGCAATTGTGAGAAAGAATTCTGAAATGTTAGCTAGAACCCATGTAGCAAACTAATGGGAGAATATTGACAACTGTTGCATGGAGCAGGGAGACATGGATGGGTGGCAGTCTGCATTGTTGAAGGATATCTTGGACATGAATGACATAATAGTTCAATTGGAATATTAGAATGATATCCATGCTACCTAATAGTTCTTGTGAGAAAAGTAAAAGATAAGAACTCAGATCAATGCACTGAACAATGATGAATATTTCCCACTTCTTTATAGAATTGATTAAATATGCAGAATGAGATATATTTTTATATGGCCATTGTAACTTGGTTTTGCTTGACTATGCATATCTGGTACAAAATTTTTCAACCCCTCTACTCCCTATTCCTGCAGATGCACAGAGATGAGAGGGAGAAAAACATGCTTCTTAATGGGGAAAAAATCAAGCACTTTATAAATCTCTAAATAGTGTTCTCTTTCCATATACACACATATACATGTATATACATATATATACACACACACACATGCATACATAACAAAATCACTTATTATTCACCACATTATCTCCAAATTAGAGTTGAAATGTATTTAAATTCACTGAGTGTAGTATAATAGAGGTGTACTCTTCTAGGGAACCCATATAATCCAACTAAGAAGTCAGTGGCCTTTACTACTTTATTACCTACTATGATGACAGCTACTATTCTTTTGTTAGGCCCCTTTTATTACTTTTATTATCAACAAAACTTTCTAAGAAAGCAAGATTATTTCAGGCCTCAACTCTTACAAGTTATTTCCAACTTTCTGAAATTGAAGTTAGATATTTCTCTCCAAATCTCTTTCCAAATATTTCCTTCTCTTTGAAAACACAAATGTTTCTCTTCTTGGCTTGGGAGTCCCATAGCTATTCCTTTCTTAAAGTCTTTGAAAGAGGAAATCAGTTGTGTTTTTTTTTTTATTGTATAGCATGAACACCGTAAAGAGAAGATAGTTCAAACAAACAAA
>CM053588.1:199440258-199470803 GCA_028646515.1 Pseudochirops corinnae
CCTAAGATTTACACATGGCTGTGAGATTCAATCAATATTAAGCAATGTAGATCTTTTCAACTTCCCTAGCTGGTATATTTCTCCCCTACTCCTGGGATTTTAGTACTACTGTTTCTTCCTCAGTTACCCTCTCACTTCCATTCCTCTTTATTAATTAGGGAGGAAAGGGGAGCAGGCCCTCGCCCATTCATAAGAGGCCCCGCAGATCTGTGAATCTTGGAGGTGTCTGCAAAGCAAATCTTTAAGATCAGAAAATGAGTGAGCTTGACCAGTTAAGGCAGGAGCCCGAGCAACTGAAAAACCAAATTAGAGATGCTAGAAAAGCTTGTGCAGATGCAACTTTGTCTCAGATCACAGTCAACATTGATCCAGTGGGTTGGATCCAAATGCGCACCAGAAGAATGCTGAGGGGGCACTTGGCTAATATTTATGCAACATATTGGGGCACTGATTCCAGGCTTCTAGTTAGTGCCTCCCAAGATGGCAAACTCATCATTTGGGATAGCTACACCACCAACAAGGTCCATGCCATTCCTCTGCATTCATCTTGGGTCATGACCTATGCATATGCACCTTCTGGCAACTATGTGGCCTGTGGTGGACTTGACAGCATCTGCTCTATTTACAATCTGAAAACTCATGAGGGAAATGTGAGTGTGAGCTGTGAGCTGGCTGGACACACAGGTTACTTGTCATGCTGCTGCTTCCTGGATGATAATCAAATTGTCACCAGCTCTGGAGACACCGCTTGTGCTTTGTGGGACATAGAAACTAGCCAACAGACAACCACCTTCACTGGGCACACTGGGAATGTCATGAGTCTTTCTCTTGCTCCTAACACCAGATTATTTGTTTCTGGAGCTTGTGATGCTTCAGCCAAACTGTGGGATGTTTGAAAAGGAATGTGTCGGCAGACTTTCACTGGCCATAAAACTGACATCAACGCCATCTGTTTCTTTCCAAATGGCAATGCATTTGCCAAAGGTTCAGATGATGCCACCTGTAGGCTCTTTGACCTCTGAGCTGACCAGGAGATGATGATGTATTCCCACGACAACATCATCTGCAGGATCATGTTGGTGTCCTTCTCCAAGAGGGGCCACCTCTTGCTGGCTGGATATGATGACTTCAATTGCAATGTCTGGGATGCACTCAAAGCAGACAGAGCAGGTATTTTGGCTGGGCACGATAGTCAAGTCAGCTGCCTTGGGGAGACCAATGACGGCATGGTGGTGGCCATGGGATCCTGGGACAGTTTCCTCAAGATATTGAACTAACATCTATAGATAACAGATGGACTCCACCATGACTGGAAGATCATTCTGACCACAGCAGAGTGACCATGATAGCATATCCAAAACAACCATACTAACTCGGACACTCCTCCTCTCCCTCTCAGAACTTCAAAAGGGCAAGATCTTTCTTCCTTCATCTATTGCTGAAACAAAGAGCACAATTCCCTCAACAAGAAGAGTCTCTGTGGTTGTAAACAAACAAATTGTGCATTCCTTTGGGAACCACTGTCATTGTTTTCCTTTTTTTTTGTCTTGAATGAATATAAAAAGGAAATATTATAATAAAAATGTTCACCAGGAATTAGGGAGGAAAGGAGATGCTATAGCATATAACCCTCCAAATGAAGGACTTGTCAGTAGTGGGATGGAATAGTTGGTTCTAACTCAAAGAGATTATTGGACCTTCTAGGCTTTGAAGAAACTCCACTTCTCTCTGATTTTCCTGGTTGATATTGATCAAAGAGTTCAAGAGGTTTAAAATTACCTTTTCTCTATGTATCAGCTTTGGTAACTTCACCATCATCTCAAACGTTTTCTTTCCTGGCCAGTCTGTCCTCAATACTTATTAAAACTGATGGTTTATCTTCAAAAAATGAAAAAAAACCAAAGGCATCCTAGCAGCCAGCAAACATTAGAAGAGAATCATGGGACAATAAAGCTCTTTAGTCTACTTGAATTGTTGATCAAGTATGTTAATGAGGCAAATTGTAAATGCTCAGGTCAAATTGAATGACGGCGAGTTCTGTAATACTTATAAATGAGCATGTTCATATTTAAAGGTTTTTTTAAAATCTTTGTATGTAAGAAATTTACTTCCAACCCCCAAAACCAACCAAAAAAACCCCCAACTTTAGATCAAGCTGTTTCTTCTACTTTTTTACCAGGATCGTCATGGGGGACAAGGGAAAAAATATTTGCAAAGTCCTTTGCAAACCTTAAAGCTATATAAATGTCAGTTATAGCTATTTTTAAATTTTTATTTTTGTTATCTCTTAAAAATTAATCACACAATGTGTTTAATTTTGTCCAAAGTGGCCTTTACATTACTTTATTTAAAAGAAGTTTGCTTTCCTATTTCACTCTAATAAAATCTGGAATGTTTTTGTAAATTACTCCGCAGGTTTTCAGAGTAAGGACAATTTAATTCATTGCTACAGTTAATAAGAAGCTACTTTGCGTAAGGCACTCAACTAGATGTTGGGAATTAAAAATGAAAACTGACACATATGCTCCCCTCAAAGAACTTACATTCTGTTTAAAATCTCCATTAGTTTCCATAGAAATTGACATGCTATCACCTTGGATTTCTCTAGGGTGCACTTTAGGGTGTTGGGATTAAAGAGGAGGCAACAAAATGATATTTTCAATTATTTACTTTTTTGGTTGGTACTTCACAATATTTGAGAGAGATAGACTTAAAGAGAAAATCTTCATGTTTTAACTATTGTTCCAAGGTTCTAATTACATTAATTTGATTTAAAGATGAAGCTCACAAATTTAATGTTTGGTTACTGTTAGCTCTGATATGAATGTCTAGGGGAGAATAGATAAGAGTAGTATTATCAGAAGGTATTGCAAGGGCTTGTGCTGATCCAAAAATTTATTGTAGTGACCTGCTATAGTTACCAAAATTTCTTCCATTATGAACATGTGGAGTAGTTTTGTAAATAGATTAGCAAGGATTAGTATTTGAAATTACCTTGCTTTCACCTAGCAAGAGACAAAACAGGGAAACAGCACATAGAAGACATGAATTTCCATTAGTAGAGGGAATAAAGTGAGGTGAGAGGCCTGAGTTTGCTGACAGGGAAGGGCAAGACCACACACAGTGCAATGGGAAGATAACTTGGACAGTTACATAAGGGAGGGATGACGGGATGATTACATCTTATTGCTGAAGGGAAGAGAGTACTAAAAATGGGGCTGTCAGAAGTTAAAACATTTTTTGCCTTTTGTTTAAGAACAATGTGAGCATCATCCAAAGGAAAGCTCATGAATAATCACACTAAATAATATATCATATTATAATAGTCATATCATGAACATTTTACTTAATGAAATAAGAGAGTGATAAATAATTTAAATAAAGCAACAGAATCTATCCTCATTAAGCTACTTCTTTTTGCCTCCCCTCCTCCCCTCGGTAAGTGTAGCATTTGAGATGTGGATCTTCTATTCCCTCAATCAGTCTTTAATTCCACGTACCTCTCACATAGCGTGAACATCTTGTCATGCTGGGTGTGATTCTAAAATTCTTCATCTTCATATCCACAGACAATCTATTCATTCTATTAAAGTGTTAAAGATGACGAAAGGTAGAATTTTATTTGGCTGCTTAGATATTCTAGTCAACTAGAGGGCTTCTGTTCCCTTTCATGCTTTTTGTTTGTTTGTTTTTTATTTAGTTTTGTTTTTTATCTAGTCTTGCCTCATCATGAAACAGAGAAGAAACTGTTTTATGGTATTTTGATCACTATAATAATATAGAAATTAAACTCTTTCAGGGGTACTTTTACATGATGATTATGTCACCTAAGTCTTAATTGTTTTTCTTTATCATTTCTGACTCCTAGTATTTAAAGTTCTTTCAAGTCCTAGTATCTTCCACTTCCATTACCCTTCCCTATCAATATCTTAGATGGATGAGCTAAAAATAAAGTTTACCTCCAATTGTTTCTATAATGATCACAATTGAATCAGCTACTTTCTGATGCAGTTTTTGAAGACCCTATTCCCTTTCCAACTACAAGTATTTAAAGAAACAAAACAGTAATCTATGGATAACAAAAATAATTTTGATGACAAAATTGACTATATGTTATGTTTATCATATGTCCCTTTAGAACCTAATCCCTGCAAGAAATAACTACACTGTAAACCCTTTTGTATGACTATGTAGTAGAAAGCTTCCCAAAAGGCCTTTTGAGAAAGTGCTACATGTCACTCTCACAGATTCACAGTCTCCTATTAATCAATCATGATTGAAGGCATTGACCCTGTCTCACTATAAAAGAGCAAACATGATTCCTCAATAATATGACCAGGTGAGCTTATAGGCTTTTGGAGTCAGAAGAGACCATAGAGATTATATGGTCCAATATCTTAATTTGACAGATGGATGAAATTGAGTCTCAGGGAGATTAAATAACCTTGCCCAAGGTCACACTTGTAGTTATTGGCAGACCATTACTGAAAAAAAAGAGAGATGCTCTGATTCCCACTTCAGTAACTTTTATTTCATTTCTTAAATACATATTGCCAAAGTATACAGAGGTTAGTCTCTCATCCTGACCTTTGTTTTACCATTGCAGATAGGCCTTTGGAAAGCTGTACTTTCTGCTAGGTTTTCTATTTTAGATTAGGGAAGATAAAAAAATTTTCTATTTCAAAAAGTTTTCAAATATAAAATACTTCAATGTTTCAATAGATTGATTATTTAATTATATAGGTAGCATGTCTTTTAATTCTGTTTGAATTGAATTGAATAATTGTCTCCCATAAAACTCTTCATGGAGTGGTTACTCAATTTGCTAAAAGCCTTATTTTAGGTCCTGCACCCCTCAAGCCTTTTCACTGGTATTCTCTTATTCCTTGCTCATGATGAATGATCATTCTTCCTCTTTTCCAGCCATGTGTTTTCTAGAGTTCTCTTGTGCTAGCTTTTTTGAGTTGTTGTTAATGTACCTATAATTACCCTTTGCATTCCAGCAATTTTGATTTTTTGGCAATTGTAATGATCCATGATTTACAGCCTTTTACCGTCAGGAGAATACAAGATGAGATTTTGTTCCAGGAAGTCATGTGGGATCTTTGAAAGCAAAGCCCACTTTCTTTCTCCTATTGAATTCTTATTAATAATATAAGGGAATAGTGAGATTTTTCCGAATGATTTTCCATAATAGACAACATCCTTACTGTCACACAAGTGTTTGAAAGTGAATACAAAATATCTGTGTTTTTTATTACTTTGTATAGTAGAAGAGAGTCTTAAAAGTTTTCATTCTGTAAGATGTCTCACATTATGTTAAGTAATACAAGATTTTTAGGGATGCTCCACAGAAGTGATTTTGTTCAATGATATATTGTTGATCAATGCTCAAATGAGGCATGAAACAGAAAGGATTATCCCTCCTAAATGTATTCTTACACCTGCATGAAAATCTTCCCAAATGCTTTGAAATTTCAACTTGTTTCCAGGGTAATGACAAAAGAAAAAAAAAACACAACAAAGCTCAATATAACAATAACTCATTTGAACCTCATGACAACCATTGGTGAAACGTATAGAAGAAAAGTCAAAGGGCATTTATGGAAGAATAAAGACTTTCATAAGTATGTGTGATAGGCATGATTTGCTATGAGTCTTTGGGGATACACTGTATTATACAGAGAATAGCATTTGGAGTAGGAAAACTTTGGTTCAATTCTGACACATATTAGATCTGTGACTCTGGATAAACCAAGTAATCTCTCAATGCTAATGACACTTCTCCAAGACAAATTATAACACAAGTTTTAGTACTCCATAAGTGGAGGGATGTTCCACATTGGTGTTTCCCTATACAAATGGTATTGTAGGTCTAGGACAAAAGTTCTGCATATTTTAGTTGTAAAATGCTAAGTTATGTAAAGGACAGAAATACATTATCTTTCTGGTTTTGTCTCACCATCTAACAGTATGGTATTTCTCAATTTCAGACTTTGCTTTTGTTTCTTAGATTGGGTTTATGTCTATTTATTTTTGTTTTAGCTTTTTAAGGTGAAGGGCTTATTGAGAGGCAAGGGAGTAACATTGTCTGTCTCTGACGCCTTCTACCGGCCCTATGTATAAAAGCTGGGATGCTTACTAAGAGTGTTATCTTGGGTTGGTCACTAAACTCCTCTGGATCTCAGTTTCCTTAACTGTAAAACAGAAGTATTGATATTTGAAAGAGGTTATTGGAATAAAGTGATTTATTTAATAAGCCATATAGCACTTACCTTATTATCTATCCTTTCTTTTAGTGATTTCTCTACTCTTCTTTTTTCTCCTCTTAAAAAGGAAAAAAATCTGTTTTAGGTCACTGGCCTCCTAGCTATTCTTCCTTTCATATAGTCCTACACCCTATGCTTCTTCAGTCTGATGCTTACATTGCCTTCAAGCCAAGACATTAATAATTCCTGGAGAAGAAAGTAATAAGTATTGTTTTTTCTATTTCATCAGTGGAAAAGCAAAATGATTGCTTTTTGAGAGTAACAACTTGGGAGGATCTGGGTGGCTAGGTGGTGTGGTAAATAGAGCACCAGCTCTGGAGTCAGGAGGACCTGAGTTCAAATCCAACCTCAGACACTTAATACTTACTAGCCATGTGACCTTGGGCAAGTCACTTAACCCAAATTGCCCCTCAAAAAAAAAAAAAGAACTTGAGAGGATCTCAGGGATCTTACAAATGGCATGTTCCTTTGAAAGTACTTAGTGAGCATTAACTAATCTTGAATCACCCTAAACAATGACATAGATATAGACAATGATACGGGCTAAATCAATATAATAATATTCAGACCTCAGACAATTCATTTACCACCCTAATCAACCATTTCAGGTATAAAAGCTTGTAGAAGTAATGAATTTCTGTGAGGAAAGTACTTTGGATTCCTTTAAAAAATAAATTGAAATTTTAAAGTAGTTTGTAAGTTTTTCAATACTAGATGTGTTTCTCTTTTCTTAACTATCATGCAAAACAGTAAAAATTTGAGCAGAGTATGACTTTCCAACAGTCTGTTTTGAAAAGGTAGGAAAAGGTCAATGTAGCAGAATAAACTTTGGGCTCCTGGCAATGTGCATATCATATGTTGAAATAAGTTGTCTATTAGTAATATAGACATTTTATTTGTCTTATTTTTCCTCCTCACCCCAGAGATCATAATTGCAGAAATAAGCCTTGACAACTCCAGCTGGTTGTCAAGAGTAAAGACAAGTGTGACCCCACAGGTCACATTTGCCTAATTATATACAGAATATAGAACAATGCTTTGAGTCACCAGATGTGAATATACACCTACATATCATTGCTCAAATACACCTAGTGCAAAAAAAAAAATGCAACTAATTTTTTAAAACCCTGGCAAAAAGCATTCTTTGATCCCTCATTAATTACTATGTTTTGTCAATTATTACTAGATTTTCTAAGACACACTGACCAACTGGTGAGGGAAGACATGAGCTCCTCCCACCAATCATTAATGCTGAGCAAATCAAGCTCTCCCTTCCCCCATTCTTTATTTATTATTCCTTAATTAGGTAACACATACACACACACAATTATTGGACATATAGTCAATGCTGTTGTGGGTCCTAATCTTTTCAATGTGCTGTAGGAACCTTATTGAGTAATGTGGCATGGGGAGGATGCCTTTCCAGAAATTTGAGACAAACCTATATTTTACATGTGTTAAATCCAATGAAGTCAACCATTTAACTTCTCTATTAATCTTTTCCAGTAGTGACTATAATCATGAACTAAACCTTATTCTTAAATCAGGGGATGAAGGTGATGCCCATCAATTGAAGAATGGCTGAACAAGCTGTGGTATATAAATGTGATTGAATACTACTGTGTAATAAGAAATGATGAATGGGAAGATTTCAGGAAAAAACCTAGGAAAACTTGTATGAACTGATGCAAAGTGAAATGAACAGAACCATGGAAACATTGCACACAGTAACAGCAACATAGTGTGATGATCAATTATGAATGACTCAGCTCTTCTCAGCAACAAATTAATCCAAGACAAATACAAAGAACTCATGAAGGAAAATGCTATCCATGTCCAGTTAAAGAATTGATTGGCTCTGAATATAGATCCAAGCATATTTTTTCACTTACTTTATTCTTTCATGTATTTTTTCTCCTTCTTTCACAATTGTAACTAATATGGAAATATTTTTACATGATAGTCCATATATAAACATTATCAAACTGTCTACCATTTTCAGAAGAGGGGATGAGAAGGAGGAAGGAATAAAAAATTTGGAACTCAAAATCTTACAAAAATGAATGTTATAAATTTTCTTGATACATAACTGGTGAAAAAATAAAATTTAATTAGATTATTTTTTAAAATTGCATCAATCAACAACCTGACAAATCAGAAAATGATTTAAATGCACACATGCCATTAGATCCAGAAGCAACCTAGAAACATAGTCAGTAGTGAAGAATAGGGTTACATGGGATTATGAGATCTTTGATATATTGATTGGATCTTATGTCTATTACAATTCTTCATTTTAAACTACATATATTTCTTTTTTTGCAAAACGAAGTGATAAAACTTGATTTCTAAAATTTTATGACTCTATAGTCCACTATCCAGAGAGGATGTATATGTACTTCAATATTCAAGTGAATGTTCATATTTGCCCTTGAATAATTAACTTTATTATATGCATACTTATATCTGTATTCCTATGTATTTATTATTATGACTCTATTGTATCACATGCCTTCTTTTTATAGTACCCTCCTCAAAGTTTGGCTATTGCTAACAGAATTTTTACTTCCATCTGTATTACAATAGTATCATGTACAAAATGAGCATTAAAGTTGATCCTAGTGGAAGTCATCTTCATATAATCAAAGTAATGGGATCATCCTGAATATAACTACCTATATGTTATGATGTGATGAAAGTTAGAGGCTCTTCCTACTCATATATGTCTTCCTATACAACTGTCTTCAGAACTTCATAATCAAGAATAGCTAGTAAAACTGGCAAGCTAATAGATAGTTTGATGGAATGGGTTCCTTTACTACCCCATACATCAACTTATTGCTTCATGAAGATGCATCTCAGATTACTTAGTTTTTGGTTCAATTTGTGGTATTTGCATCAGATATAAAAATTCATAAAGAATATAAGGCAATGGGTCCGTAGAGGGTTCAGGTTGAAATACAAGAGAGACATTAAGGATAAAGTTCATGGCCCTTAGTTTTTTTCTATGCATTTAAAAATGTTTCTTCCACACTCCCAGATTTAAACTCTACTGACCCTATTACTTCTAAATTCAAATGAAAGCTCCCATGTTTGACTCCTTATAATTTGGCCACTCTAAATCCGTGGCTTTTTTATACATTACTCTGCTCCATGTACTTTAAATTCCAATCTTACTGGTGTCTTGCTGTTCCTCACACATCATGATCCATCTCTTATTACCATGTCTTAGCATTATCTATCCCTTGTCCTTCTTTAATCTTTACTTTGCTTTAGTCTAGACATAGCTCTCATGCCATCTTCTTAAGTGTTTTATTGTCCATCTTCGTGCTGCTGGTTATGTTGCTTCCCCTATTAGACTGTGAGCTCTCTAAGATCTGAAACTGTCTTTTGTCTTTTTATCTCCTGTGTTTAGAACAGTCTCTGGTATACAGTAGGCACATAATAATGCATAAATGTTTATTGACTGACTGACTAGGTGTGGTTGTCTCCTCAAAATGTGAGAAAAGGCTTTCACTTTTGTCTTTGCATCTTTAGTACTTATCAGAGCCTGGCATTAATAAATGCTTAATAAATAAATGCTTAATAAATGCTTGTTAATTGATTATTTTGGGCTTCCAGTTCCTGCTTTTGTTGAATATCCAAAATCTAATACTATGTGGCAATTTGTCAGCCAGACAGTACTTAATTGTTCATCAGTTAAGGATAGTTCTAAATACATGACTTTGATTAAATTCTAAAGGAAAAGATTCATATGGGAGAAACTTTGTCTCTGTTTAAATTGAATACAGAGGAATGATAGTGGGTTATGAGTGTTCAATGAAGCAGGAATACAGAGGATAGGGAAAACAGAGATAGGAAAAGCTTTGCTACATTAAATAAAAAAAGGGAAATATCAGTTCATGTATCCAGTGGCTAAAAGGCATCAGTGTCTGTGCCTGAGGCCCTAATACTCCTGCTGTTCACAAAAATGTTCTGAAGGACAGAGTAGTCAGAAACCATGGTAAGGTCAGGTTAGGTGTTATCATTTCAGTTTCAGCAGACATTCCCACGTTTTGAGAAACTATTTTACTCCCACCTCACTTTGACTGAAATGGAAATTGGTGCCACGTTTTTATATAGAGAGAGACTAATAAGTTTCCTTACCCACGGGAACTGGAGGTGCTCTAGGTCAGTCAGAACCACAGTTGAAATAGGAATGCCATTCACTTGTCCATTTGGATCTGGGAAGTTCTCTCTCTCTCTCTTTCTCTCTCTCTGTCTCATTCTCTCAGCATGTATATATATGCATATGTTAATGTATATTGTGTATGTAGACACACAGCATACAGTGATAGACACAAACAGATACATACAAACATAAGCATAAATACATTTAATACACAGACTTACGTGTGGATAAATACAATGTAGTATTCTGAAAAATGATCATGTAAGCTCTAGCTAAAGTATATTGAGGTTTATTAATGACATCTTTATACATCCAGTAGCTGTCACAAATAGTTGTCTCCACAGATGCATTACAACAATAAATGGTGATTTACATTGATAGAGATGTCCTTATCTCTGCTGTCTTTAAAGATAGAGAGGCAGTGGAAGAAGAAGAGGAAGAGACTTTACCACTTAGTCCTTTTAAAAACTCTCATATATTTGTGTGCATATACATATGTGTATATATGTCTATATCTATAGAACATAGACTATCAATATAAATCTATCAATCTCTATGGACATATATTGAGATAGGTAGATAGATAGACAAATAGATAGAGGTACATATGAAAGACAATAAAGACTATTTTCTCCAGTCTTCCTACAATCCTAGTAAAAGAAAAAAAAAAACACTAATCACCGGCCTCTGATGGAGACTATGTCCAATACAAAACCCTAACTTATTTTCATGAAGTCATCTATGCCAAAAAATAAATAATAAGTAAAAGTCTTAGTGCCTGATAAAGACAGGCTATGGTAGTATATAATGGAGGAAGACATATGCATATTGGGAAGAAAGAAGCTTGCAGAGCTACATGTGGTAAATTTTCTTATTAATTTGAAAATGCCAATTAGCCATTTACTATTAGGATTAAAGAATACTAGAGATATTTAATTAATTCAGGAACTTGTCTTAACATCTTATTTTCCTCAATTTATCCTTACAGTTGTCCTCAATTTCTTCTTAGAATTTTTTTCCCCTTTAGGACCAAAAAATCAAGAGATTTTAACTTTAAAAATATAGTTTTTCTTAGATCTTTCCAACATTTATTTGTCAAACTATTCCTTGTGTTAATTTGCTACCCCTTCCAACACATTACTGGAGTTATTTTGTTGTGGATTTCTAATAACAATCATCTAATTTCACTGTTTTTGATACAAGCTATACACTTATACGACCTCTTCCAAATCCACATTCATGTTTTAATTAGCCCTAACTAATTCCTCCATCACAACATTCCTACTTTGTCCATCCATCTCTTCAACCATTCCATTATGGCCAATGGAACCACAACTCTACTCTTAAATGTTATGCATTATATTCTTGATTTTTTCAATCAGTTCCACTTCTGTCTTATTACCTTAACTTAAATATATATTATCCTGGGGATTCATATCTTTTGATCTTTCTCTTTGGAAGCCATTCATTCTTCCATTCCTCCTGAGTCACAGGGTCAGGAGGAAGCATTGGCACACTCCTTGCTTCCTGCCACTTATATTACCTCTTTCCTTCACTATTTCAACTTGTACCTCTCCTTTGAAGTCAACTCTCTAAGTAAGTTTCTATTATAGAACAATTCGATTAGTGGAATTAGATCTGTAAGAGACCTTAAAGATCATGTATTCTAATCCTTTCTTTTTAATTATGAAGAAACCAAGATTCTGACAGTTTAATGCCACTTTGTGATTATCTGAGCCAGAGTTCAAAATCTTTCCACACTACACATTAATTCATTCACATTAAACTTATTCTCTGTGATTAATGTGATCTCTTCACTCATTTCTCTTTCTCTGCTGCTTCCTCAACCCCTGCTCCACCCAGCAGTCTTCATTACCTTGACTTTACTTGTTTCCTTATACAGCCTTATTGGTCATGCTTATGTTTCAGTAGTTAGTATCTTAGCATGCTTTCTCCAACCCTCTCCATCAAGGCTGACCTATTCATTTTCACCCTCAGGTAATACCCACCACCTACTTTCTCCATGCCTTGTCCCAAACTGCTGAGCAGCACTAGAGAAAATCACAAAATGGAACTAATTTCAACAATTCTAATTCTGTGGTGCATAAACTCAGCTGGGTTCTCATTGCTCTACTCATCTCACGTCCCTATCTCATTCCTCCCATAGCAACTGTTCTAAAACATTTCCTCTTTTCTCAAGTCCCAAGTCATACCCTTCCATTATTCATGCCAAATAACTAATCTTCCATTGTACTGAGAAAATTTACTCAGCTTACTTATTCTACTAAAATTTTTATAGACTATTACCCAGAGTCATTCTATAAATTTTGGTTTCAAAAGTCAAAATTTCTCATTAAGACTCACCCTTTTTACTGGGAATACCTGCAAAACTCCTCCAGGACCTTGATCATGAAACCATTGCTTCTTTATATATATATATATTCTTTATATATATATATATATATTCTTTATATATATATGTATGTATATATTCATATAAACTTTCAATCTCTCCCTTTCCACTGACTTTCTACTATCTGTGTACAAACACATCAAAGTTTACAAAATTGGTGGAGTTTTTCTAAAGCCTTCTCTTCTCACCCAACTATTCATCTCTTCCTTTCCTATTTTATGGCAAACTTTTAGGAAAATAAATTATTTATATTGGGTGCTCTTATTTTATAACTTGTTCACTCCTCAACTTAGCAGCAATCTGACTTTTCTCTTTAGAATTCCATTGCTCTCTCTACCTTGTCTCTGAATCAATGACTGAATTAATTTCTCTTTTTTTTTCTTTCAGTCTTCATCCTACTTGACTTTTTTTTATAGCATCTCACTGTTGATCACTATATGCTACTCAACTTCCCTTGGCTTAAGATACACTACATTCCCTTTGATTGCCCAGACCTTTCTAATCATCTTCCTTTGTCTTCTGTTCTCTTCCACGCCTTAACATGACTATCTCTTGAGGTTTGTGCTGGTTCTGCTTCTCTGCTTTTATCACACTCTCCCTTGGCAATTTCCTTCATTTCCCAGATTTCAACTACCATAAATTTAAATTTGACTTCCAGCACTCCTCGCTTCTATCTCTATTTCTTATTTTCCCCAATGAGTTTCAGAATCTTGCCTTTAAAACTGAGAGAACATATCAAAATGGATGTTGCAATGGCACTGAAAACTGAGTTTTAGACATGTCAAGTTTGAATTGCAAATATGTTCACACATCATGACTTTCAGTAATCCTTTCCCTCACTGTTATCATCAATGGTCACAGGTTCAAAATATAGCTTTTATTTTTTTTTTCTCTGTGACCTTTCTTTACATACAATCATTTACCAAGCCCTGTCAATTTTACTTTGACACATTTTTCATGTCTTGCTATGGTTGGTGCCTCTCTAGTCCAACTACTATTACTCTAATATAGGGCCTTGTTAGTATCTTCTGCCAAAAAAGACTTCACACCTCTGCAATCTTCCACTTTAATCTATCTTTCATATGTCTCCTAGGCTAATTTTTCTTACACATCAACCAGGTTATCTCATTTATATTCTCAAAAATTCCCACTGACTTTCTATCACATTTTGAGTAAATTTCTGCAGACTGGGAAGCTTCAAATTAACAGGCCCAAACTAAGAGAATGCAGCCTCAAATTTTCACAATAAGTAAATCAAATATTTGCCAAATCCTGAAATATTAAAACTTGAAACTTCATCAAAGTAATTTGGGGACAAAAGGCAAAAAAATATAGAATTGTTTATTCCAACCAATGATATAGTCAGGAAATATAAATTGAATTTTTAAAAGGTTTAAGCAAGTTTATGAATGACAGGAGAAGAAATGACTAATGAAAGATGTTAAAGTTGTTATGAGGGAGGGCAAGCATATGCTCCTGGAGAACATCCTTTGGGACTACTGTTGTCAACAGAATATTATGCCAGATAAACCATGGGCCTTATTCATGATGGCAGTTTTTTTGTTTTGTGATAATTTCATTTTTTCTCTTAAGTAAATATTTGAAAATTGTGATTAGGCTTTCTACAATTTAATAACAGAATAATAGGCATTACAAATTAAAAATGCACAAATGGACATTTTCCATTTGCATTGACATAGAATAACAAATTTAGCTAGGCAGTTATATATAATGATATCAACTCAGGGAAAATTGGATGTTGCTGAATCATTATTTTAGTGTTAACCAAATGTCACCAAAAAGTGGGCAAGAGTTCTGTCTTATAAAAATATGCTTTGAAAGTTCCAGTGTAAAAGAATTATTTGCAATTGAAGAAGGGTAAGAAGAAATTCTCATAGTATCTGTAGGAAATGATATTTGGATTGTAAAAGTTGATTAATTCAAGCCTGTTATCTTTACAAATTTTTTTTTTTTACCAGCACACACAATTCTCGTGTAATTTGTGAATCATACATCCTCAAAAGTATGTGTCATCTTAGAGACTCAGCAGCCAGTCACCTGATGAACTAACTAGACTTTCATCATAGACCTACCCACAAAGACTGTAACTCCAAGGCAGACTTAAAGCAGTTTTCTTCCCCTCTGGGAGTACATCTCAAAGATAGTCAGAAAGTAGCTGTATCAATGGGAGGAGTTCTTCACAGATAAAATCGAAAGTGACTATCCAGGGTTTTTAATGGTTAGAACATTCCATATCTTGAAAAAACAAAAAATAGACTCTTCTTTCATGGGCTGTATAATATATACTTTAGTAAATTTAGAGTATTGCCAAGTAATACAAAATGTGATGGCTCAGAACATTTAAACACAATTTTTTTCCCCCTTCCTTTATGAGTTACAGATGGTGGTTAATGCCCCTAGATGACTTAGTTGATTGAATTGTGCTAAACACGTCTTACAGTGGAAGTATCACTGTACCTGATAGGAGAAGACCTGAGTCCAAATGACTCCTCCAACACCTACTTGCTGTTTGATCTTGGACAACAAGATCTTTCCAGTAAGTCATCTGTATTATGACCGAGTTGATTATAATTGTAACTGGATCAGCTGGCACATCAGAAGAACTCAATAAATGGCTCTTGATTGAATGAAATACAGATTTAAAAGTACTAAAAAGATGTCAGTTATCATTATTGTTGTTAATATCTACTTTTCAGCCATGTTAGGTCTATATATAGAATACACTGAATTTGCCCTTTATGATTTTGTTGAGTTACTATCCTAGACCTCAACCTGAAAAAATAGTTTAATTCACTCTTTCCTCTCTAAACATACTATTTTAACTTAGATATCAGAGAGTTATTTCAGAGTCAGAAATGCCTAGGTTAAAATTCCATCTCTGACACTGGCTATACAACTCTGGATAAATCAATTAACCTTTCAGTCCCCTAAGCAGCCTCTAAGTCTTTAATTTGCAGAATACTTGCTGATCTGCATTATTAGAAGGCATATCCTCACTGAGAATGAAATCAAAAATTCATAATCTCTTGCACCACAACTACCACAACTCCCACCAGAAATAATGCTGGTGCTCAGATGAGATAGATATATATGTAATCAAATATTTTGTAGAACATAATAATCTAATTATCTTCATGCAAACCAATTTTTTGTGTATTTTCTCTATTTCCCTCTTTACCCACCCCCCCCATACTCATTTTCTTGTGGTAACTTGAAAACCCCTTGTAAAAGAAAGAAAATTAATCTGGCATTCTAATGCTCTCTTCTTTGTAGATAGTCAATCATTAAATAGATAAAAAAATAAGAAAACATGTGAGTGAACAAAGAATAAATGATAGTAATGCCATAGAATGGCAAAGCACTAATCTTTCAAAGCATGAACTTTTTTATATTTTTCAATTAATCACAGTGAGTTATGTAAGGGAATAGAGAACCCCCATTTTACAGACTGTATATTGAAATATAGAGCCCTTTCAGGTTACACAGATCTTCTGGGAAAAGCAGAATCAAATCAGGATTTTCAGAGATCTTAATGTATAATCCAACCACTCAACTTTTTTGTTCATTCTTTCAGAACTGGAGAGCCATGGTATTCTGATGTTTGGGGGAAGGGAAGAAATCTGGGTAAATGAAAGAATACTGTCAATATTTTAATAGATAATATCAAGAAAAGAGGAGGTTTGTCACTGGTAAGGAGCAGGGGAAGAGAGGAATGAAGTGGAATATAAATCATGAACACATATGGTAGACCAAGCTTGGGGAGTGTTAATACCAGTAGGAACTGGATAACTGAAAAATAATAGCATGAGTGAAATAGGTACTTAAAAGTTATGGGAGATGGGCAAACAAAAAGTTAAAAATGGATGCAGACAATGCTAAAAACAAAAAAACTATCAACTTTACAATTTTACCATTGGTTGGTATAATATTAAAAAAAAATCATCGCATGCAATGTTTGGCATATGCACAGTAGGTTGCCAATCTCTGCACAAGACAATATTGTCTCTCATAAAACACCTTTGGGCTGCATGTAGCGTAGCTACAATGGAATAGAAAACACTGTAAATTCATACCATAGATATTATGATGTCAGAACTATACCATACCCTACTGCTGTGATGAACAAAGTCAAGGAAATATGAAATCTCTTTCAATGCCACTACCTGCTGTTTACCTAGCTATGAACTGCTGCTGTTTACTCAGCCAGCTATATTTCCAGGGACCCTCTACAGGCTGTAATGAGGATATGTCCTCTGTCATTAAAATTCAGAACTGAATGATGCCAGCTAGCAAATTCTTTTGTAATAAGGTAGAAGAATACATGGAGGATTGTGTTTCCTTCTCATCAATGAGTCCTATGTAGTCTCATTATTAGGTTTTGACTTTATACATTAAAAATCTAGAAGTATTAAATGGAAAGAAATATTTAATTTGGAGAGTATAAAAAAGAGGTAAATGAGAAAGTTTTACTAAATATCCTAATTTAATACTGACTACTTGCCAATTCCTACAAGAAACTTTTCTTTATTCAGAAACTGGGAACTTCTTTATTCAGAACCCAGCTCTAGATCAATGGTCTAACAGCTCCTAGATTCTAAATACTGTCTGGAAGAAAATAAGACTTTCTACTTGCTTCTCAAGCAAGTAAATGACTTTTATTTTACATTGTGTTTTTCTGTGGTATATAGGAAGCATCTTATTTTGGGGGGAGGTTGCAGTGCAAGGCAGAGCTAGTGAGGGGAAAAAAAATCATTCTCAAAAATGTGCTTGATACTGCTCTATATTATTAGTTCTTTCTGTTTTATTTCTTTAAAGTACAATTTTCTCTTCAGGTTTGTAGTGATCACTTGAAGAAATAGATATTCTAAGGTGGGGTGAAATAGTACAATCATCTTTGTTATACTGTCAAAAGCTGTTAGGGGCTGCTAGGTGGTACAGTGAATAGAGCCCAGGCCCTGGAGTCAAGAGGACCTGAGTTCAAATCCAGCCTCAGACACTTGACACACTTACTAGCTGTGTGACTTTGGATAAGTCACTTAACCCCAATTGACCTCCAAAAAGCAAAAAAAAAAAGCTGTTAGTTATAATATTATCCTTTTTTAAAACAACAAATTATTTTCTAGGTCTATTTGGGTAAAGGAATGTTAATCCTATTGATTTTGGCTTAAGTTATCAAAAACATGTTGACCATACTAAAGTTCTTCCTTGATACCTAATGATGAAACAGAGAAGAATATGGGTTCTTAAAGGTTAAGCCAGTAAAAGCACAAGCTCTGGCAGAATGTACAAAGCCTTCAGATGAATGTGGGTATCTGTAAAAACCAAACAAACAAAACCTTGGAATATGCTTCTCAGAGAGGCTGAGTTTTCACGTTTCTTTAATGTCTTTAAGCAAAGGCATGATGATTAGATGAGCACTTATTGGGTATGTTATAATGGGCATTTGTTTTGGGTAATGGGTGGACTATAGAACTCTTAAAGTCCCTCCCAACTATCAGATTCTATAATTTGTTATACCTGTCCTAGTTCTGTAGGTTTAAAATTACCCAAAAATACTCTCATACCTCTCCTGAACAATAGATCTTCAAATATTTGAAGACAGCTAAACAGCCTCAGTTTCCTTGGAAGTTTGGCATATGTTATCCATAATTAATAAGGGTTTGACCACACTTCTATTCAAACATTTAGAAAACATATGGGAAGGGGAGAAAAGGCAGGCTTTTCTCTCACTTTGTTTACAAAACCTACATCAAAACACCTTTCATTTCTGTGCATACTTCTTGATGTGTGTTTGTGTGAGATTTTGTGTATTTAAAGATTTTACCTTTCCAAAATATATGTACAAATATTTACTTCCTGCTCGTGTGTGTGTGTGTGTGTGTGTGTGTGTGTGTGTGTGTGTGTGTGTGTAGATATGTGTAGGATGAAACTTCCACAAAGTGACTTTTTTCTGCTGGTTGTCTCTTCCTCATTTTCCTAGCCTTATTTCAGATAGACACTCTTCTTTGCCCATTGTTGTGGTTGTTGTTGTTATTGTTATTGTTGTGTGCCTTCTGCTTTGAACATATTCTGTGTATGTGTGTGTGTGTATCTGCCTAGCCACTGAATTTGATAATTTACTGAAAACCGATGGGAAATATGATGAAAACAGGACAGCATAGTCTTCTATAGGAAGCCTTTGGGGAAGCCCTCAATTGCTCATGCCCTTCCTTACAAAATGCTTTTTATTTGACTACTTGAGATATATTCCCCTTCAATGTATTTTACATGTAATTATATTTCCTATATAAAATTATCTCCCATTAGAGTGGAAACTCCCTATTAGTAAGGATTGTTTCATGCATTGTATTTATACTACCAGTGTCTACCACAGCATTTAATAAATGTTTGCTAGTGAACTGATTAATGGTGTAATGAAAAGGGTACAATATTGGATTGTTAAAAGAGCTAGGTTCAAAGCCCAGATTTGCCCCTGAGGAAAATTTCACATAATTATGAGAAATTAAATCTCTCTTTCTATCTGTAAAAAGAGGGGTCTAGGTAATGTATAAGGTGTGATCTGAGTCTATGACCCTGCTAGTTATGATTTATGAATTATTATGTTAATATTTGACTTCACAGGAAGGCTAGGCCTGGTCAATTGCCTTCACAAATGCCAATTTTTTCAAACCTTGGATTGCAACTCAAGCTTGCTGATCACCTGAAATGATAAGCAAGTACAAACTTTAGGAAGCAGTAGATGGAAAAATATACTACTTGGGTAAATGGTTTTGTGACTCTTTTCTAGACTCATTTATAAGAAACATGTAGATTAAGTAATTTGAAATTAGCTAGAGAAAAGGATAAACTATTATTCACTACTATAGTCCCTTGATTTGACAGCTCAGTTCTTTTCCAACTTCTACTTGTGGTATGAAATAATACTTCAGGTTGGCATGCTTTAATTTTTGAATGTGAATGTTCACATTTTTGAGAAAGTTAATTTTATTTGCAAAAGGAAAATTCTATTTTTCACCTTATTCCTATGTCTATCAGTAGCGTTGATATACTTTCCATATTTCCCCAATCTGTGAATTAGAATTTTTTTAATGTAGCTCATTCAATGTATTTTCATAAAGAAAATAGAACAAAATAAACAATGAAATACTAAACAAAATAAATCTAGCATATATTATTCCTCCTATTATATTAGATTAGATTACATATGTTCAGGACAACTAATTGAAATGATTTGATAAATGAGAGTAAAATATTTAATTTTACATAGCCTTTTATAAGGGTGTTATTTCAAAAGATGTCAATTTTTTTCACACTGAAATAAAATATTTTTTTATTGTCAATTGTCAGTAAGATGGACTTTCATCTGATTCTCTGATGTCAGTGAACTCCTCTTTTTTGTCATTAGTGAAATTGTTCAAATAAGCTAATCTTCTGAAAATGTGATTACAGACAGCTCTAATATGCAGTAATTCAGCTGCTTTATTCAAATCACTATATTTATTCAGCTGTAGATTATTCAGGATAGAATAAGTATTTTTTTCTTACGTTGTCAAGTTAGGAATACAGTAAGCTTTAGAAACCAAATTCACTTATCTAATAAAAAAAATATATTACTGGGAAATGGCAAACAATTGAAATTTGATCTATACCTATAGTTGGAAAATTCTGCTATTGGTGCTATTGACAAAAAGATTGATAAAAATAATTATCAAAGGGATCATTTTAAAAGATATTGATAAAGTTCAGTAAGTGCTGATTGTTTAGACATTAACACATTCATTCAAAATTGTTTTTGTTGTTGTGTGCTTGCAGAATCTGAACACCTTCATTGTTTTTCATTCTACCCATTGGATTTGGTAACTTGTTGATCTACACTGGCAGTGATTCTCAACCTTCCTAATGCCGTGACCCTTTAATACAGTTCTTCATGTTGTGGTGACCCCCAACCATAAAATTATTTTCATTGCTACTTCATAACTGTAATTTTGCTACTGTTATGAATCATAATGTAATTATGATATGCAGGATGTATTTTCATTGTTACAAATTGAACATAACCCACAGGCTGAGAACTGCTGATCTACAGGAAGCTTTTCCTAACTCCCTCAATTGCTCCTGCCTCTCTTAACACATTTGTTAGATAAAGTTGAAATAAGTGTGCAACTGCACTATGAGTCTATGCTGATAACTAAAACTATAGCACCTAGGAGATTATTAGACATCATAATGGACATAGAAAACAAGATAAAGGTAGATATTTACATGGAAGGGTTTGGGGAGAAGATATGTCATAGGTTCAAGCTTTCCTTACTGGGCACTATGCCTAGATGAGGAAGGAGATAGTGTTGATTTCTGTACTTAATTTTCTGATACAGGATATATTATAAAAAAAGTATGCTACTTGTGATTTTTGAAGCATATAGTCAAATTCAAGTTAATCCAGTAGGCCATTATTTCTGACAGTATTTTGTCAGACTACCAGATCATGCCACACTTCACTTTCAGCTCTACTCCCAATTTTCCCAACTATTTCTCCTTTTTGACATGGGGTTTAGTAATCCCATCCATACTACCAAAATATCACTGATTCTGAAAAGGGTAAAAGGGTATTCCAACTGAATGTCCTAGAGATTAATTCAACATCCTTTTGTTTCCCTAGACACTCCCTTCACTGGTCATAACTCTTATATTCATATATGTAAATACATATATATGAATCTACATTAAAAAAAGTGTATTGTTACCCCTATTAAGTAAGCTTCTTAAGGGCAGAAACTCTTACTCTTATATTTGTATCCCTAGCATAGTGTCTGGCACCAAATAATCATGGAATAAATGCTTCTTCATTCATTCATTCATTCACCTTGGTATATGATTTCCTAACTTTTAAAATGAAATCTGTTTTAAACATTTAAAAAATTCATTTACAATATCATTTTATTTCAGTATTATTATATAGTTATTTCAATAATTGTAGACACTACAAAATTCTACTATGTTTCCTCTGTGGAGATGACCTTTTATTCTTGAGGTCAGATCCCAAACATTGGCAGATTCTACCATCTGGAAAGGATCTGAGTACAGAACTGGCAGCATGTCAACTTTATAAGGCTCAGTCTAAGAACAAAGAAGTTGGACATTAAGTAATATATTTTTTTTTTGGCCAAGACCATCCATGAAAAAATATATAAAAAATGATATATAAAAACATATATGTGTATGTATATAATATATATGCACACATATAAACACACACACGTGTGTGTGATTTTCACTTTCTTTAAAAATATAATTCTTAATAAATTTCAGCTTAATTGTGAATGTCCATAAATTCAATTCATTTCAGTTCAATCAATTAACAAATATTTCTCGAGCAACCATTCATTGCAAAGTATTGAACTAAAGTTGAAGTCAATGCAAAACAAACCAAAACAAGACAGTGTGTGTCTTAATGGAAGAAATGGCCTATACAATTATTACTTCAAAATAGACTGTGAAAAACATATAAGATACTCATTTCTTTTGTTTTGATATCCCTGGTACTTAGCATGCTGACCTGTATAAAGTGCTTTTAAGTATTTTCAAAATTATTGAATTTAATATAAATATAAACATTATTTGCATATTTGCAATCAGATTGAATTTTATCTAAAGCACCTTTTTCTTATTCCTTTTCAAGTCATTTGTTGTCAAAAAAGCCAATGAGATAATAAACCAATATTCCCATCATGCTACATATTTTCCTAAAAGTTGTAGTTTATTTTTTTCTTAAATCTGATAATAGTTTAAATTTATCCTTTTAGTTAAAAAAAACCTGCTTTAGTAATGAAAATAATTATTCCCTATCATGACTGCAATTTATATATTTGGTCATATCAGACTTTTCTATTTTGTTTTTGCTTAAAAAAATGTTCACTTGAGATTTTGTATACTTTTGTGGTTGTTATTGTTGTTGCTGCTGTTGTTGACTTGTTTCAGTTGCGTCTTACTCTTCTTGACCCCATTTGGGGTTTTCTTGGCAAAATTACTTGAGAGGTTTGCCATTTCCTTCTCCAGTTCATTTTACAAATTAGGAACTAAAGCAAATAAATATGGTTAAGTGACTTGCTCAGGGTCACACAGTTAGTAAGTTTGAGAATGAATTTGAACTCAGATCTTCTTGACTTCAGTCTCATTGCATCACCTGGCAGACCATTTGTACACTATTCAAAATCTAAATTCACTAGATCATCATTATCCTTGGAAACGTATACTTGTATACTGTGTTTCTTTGGTTTCTGTGTACCCAGCAGGGAATCTCAGGGCTAGGTAACTATTCAGAATTCTTACAATATCTGCTTTAAGATTCTTCAAAGATTTTTCTGGGCCACCACAAAGAATTTCTGGGCCTCCAAACCAAGGCCATTGGTGGAAAGTTATCCTTTGTCCTCCAAAATAGTGAAATTTGCATGTGTATGTGTATATGTAGGTGTGTGTCTGTGTGTATCTTCTCCATAACTTTTAGTAAACAATAGGAGTTAACAGTTCTTTCTTTTATTCTTCCCTTGACTTCCCCAAAGTTCGTTGGGGTTGCTGAAAGAGCATGATACAAATAAGTGAAAATGTGTATAAGCCAGAATCATTTTCAGAATTTAGAACGCACAGGTGAAAAATTTTATGAGAACAATTACATAGGCAAAAGACATCCTTGGGGAAAGTATTAGTAGGGAATACACAGGCTTTCAGAAATTCTACACCTGATCACATTTTTACACACAAAATTGATAGAATGTTGTAGAGAATATAACTCCACTGACATTATTGGTTTTTGATTTTGTAAAATAAAATACACCATTTAGAGCAGCAGTTCTCAACCTGTGGGTCATGGCCCCTTTGGGGGTTGCCTAAGACCATCGGAAAACACATATTTCTGATGGTCTTAGGAAGCAAAACGCTGCTCCTCTATCCATCTCCAGGAGGGTCTGCCCCCATGCAGATAACCCCACGTATGAATATTAAAGGTTTGCAGCATTAGGAAGGTTGAGAGGCACTGATTTAGATGTCTCTTCACCATCATGATATTTCTTCTGCAAATGTTAAAATGATAAGATTTTCCTGGGGATATGTAACAACTGTTACTTTAATAATCATCCCATTATTAATAGCAAGTCTTAAAACAGAAAAATGCATAATTTTATAAAAATGTTTGTCAGTGCTACAGAGAATATAAAGGAATAGTCCAAATGAGGCAGCTATTGACATAGTGGAAAGATCCCTAAGTCTGTAATCAGGGAAGTCTGAGTTCAAAGTTAGCTCCAGAAACTTACTAGTTTTTTCACCCTGGGCAGGTGACTCAACCTCTGTTTGTTTCAGCTTCCTCAACTGTAAAATGGTGATTAATAATAGCACCTACCTCACAGGGTTGTTGTAAGGATCACATGAGTAAATATTGGTAAAAAGTATTCAGCATTGTGCCTGGAACATAATAAGTGTAATATAAATGCTTATTCCTTTTTCTCCCTTTCAAATGGAAGAACATTCACTATAGATGATGAGGTTATCCAGATTTCTTTTTCTTTTTTTCTTGCAGATGATATAAAACAAACATATAATATAAAGGAATAGGATATTGCAAATCATTCTAAATATGATCCATAATCACTTAAAAGAACTAAGTCTAATTTTCTACATAGAAAAAGAACAAGAAGTAGATGAAGAACGTATATTGTTCAGTTAATTTTATGAAGGCAGATAGTCCAGAGATTCAATGAGTTTGTCCCTTGAACAGATACTAATGTTGAACAACTAACTGGATTCAGAATTAAATATGTGTGTAGATTGTACTGCTTTTGTGTAATTCTGAAATGCTTTTAATGACCTTAAGTGAATCTCATCTTATTAATTCTACTATTTACAGGTAATTGTATAGGATTGTAAATCATAAAATATTATAGTCTGTAAAGAACTAAATTTGTGGATCAATCAAAGGCAGTAGAGATAAATATGGTGGATGTGAATAGCCAATTCCATTTTGTCAATAAAGAACTGAAGAATATAATAGATATAAAGTGGTGTTAAAGAGATATATACCTCGGAATGGAGGTAGGATACTGATGCAAAAAGAGCAAGGGATAACTAATGGATAGTTTGAATGCTATGTTGATATGCAAAATCAAACAATCCCAAGGAATGCCCCTGATCTTTTTTAGGGAGCCTCTGTAAAGGATTTATGAACAACATAGGCAAGAATTATATAGGGTAAGCAGGCATGAATGAGCTTCCATATGTACTTTTGGAGGGAGTACACTCATTGATTAGATATACAAAAGTCACAATCTTTTTTATACTGTATCTTTTACTGATAAATAGGTACTGTACATTCTGTAGGTGGGAACTATCTAAAACACTGCAGGGGCAATGTATTGATGCCTTAATTACTTCTTCATCTTTGGGGTTCTTTGTTTCCAAGTTCCTAACTTCTCATTTCCAGCATTCAGGAGAGTCACATGAGGAGTTTTTTAGACAAAAGTCTCCTAACAAATACTGAATGAGCCAGACTGACAGACTATTTTAATCAATTCTTTGAAGACAAATATGGAAATAATGTCATTTTCTACATTTCCATGATTTTCACCTAACTCCTATGAACTATGCTTTAGACTTATTAACTTGCTCTCTTAGGTGTTCAATAAATCATCTTGGATATAGTCAGGGCTGAAGCTAGTGTAACCTGCCTCTCTAATCTTCTGTGTTAATGGTTTATCTATACATGAAATGGAGAATTGCTGACAGTGTTCTGAAAGCAGGATCTGTAATTATTACCAGGGGGTTTATTGGAAGAACTCATTAAATTTCTCCCCTAAATATTGCGCCCTGATGCAAAATTTATTATGGTCAGATTTATTGTGACTATGGGAAATATCCTTGCAAGTATAGATGGCTAGTCTATCAGCAATCTTCCTTATGTGGTAATGAGTCTCTT
Organism: Pseudochirops corinnae; assembly: GCA_028646515.1. Classification (NCBI taxonomy): domain Eukaryota; kingdom Metazoa; phylum Chordata; class Mammalia; order Diprotodontia; family Pseudocheiridae; genus Pseudochirops; species Pseudochirops corinnae. Next base: position 199,466,094 of record CM053588.1, read on the forward strand.
TGACTTCATATGTATGGCCTTAGATGCTAATCTTTAATCTAATTACTTTGTGTATTTTCTTCAGCTATGATTTTGCTATTTTAGTTCATTATCAAGTAACTTCATTGTATTAATTATATTCAAATTGACCTACCACAAGCTGTTTTTCCCCTCAAACCAACAGTAAACTATTTAATCAACAGAAGCATTAGTTTCTTTGTATATAAAGGGATAGGGATTAAGGGCAGATGCTCTCTTAAGTCATTGTGGCCCTCAAGTTCTGATTCTAGAATACTCCTGTTTATGCCTCTATAATTTGCTTGATATTCCTTCCAGGATTTACTTTCTGTTTTCTACTTTTAACTCAGTTTTTCCTTTTGTATGAACTGATGCCTCAATAATTTTCTAATATTTCACATATAAGTTTTCATGTTGCCTTTCTTTAAGTTGAGAAGTTGGACAAGAAATAGAAATTTTTTTCTTTTTCTGTTTTGATGGTTTTATAAGATAGATATTGAGAAGTTCAGCAAAGAGTTTTACACAGAAGTTTAAAGCTATCAAATATGCCTTCATCTTATTTAATATGTATGCATATGTACTCCAGATCCTGATGTTGATATGGCAGAAATCAGTCCTTAAGGATAGTGCAAGAAAAAGTTGACTGGAAGGTACTGCAGAGGTCAGGATGACTAAGTCAATGAAGAGAGCCTCAGTGTGAATAAGAAGGAAGAGGGAACAGTAGCATGAGGGGCTGTCAATCCAGGATGAACAAGGGGGTGCATATAAAGTGAAAGGGTAGAGGTGGAAGCTTGCTTATGTGTAGTAAAAACAATGAATCTGAATAGGAGGAAGTAAAAGAAGAAAAATGGTGATGTATAAAGAGAATCTTCTCATCATTTAAAGTGGCTAAAATCCTCATCCCAAGTAGACTGCTTCCTTCCACCACTGCTACCTCTGTCTGCTACAGGAAAAGAAAGGAGTCTGATGAAGTCTAAAATTTAACTTTTTCATAAAAAAAAAAACAAAACATTTTTAAAAAATTTCCTGAACCTTTATGATAACAGCTGCATTTGAAGCAAAGCATGTATGTATACACAATGAGAGTCATTGGTGGAGGATGTAACAGGGTTATAGTGGTAAGCTTGGGAAATGATGGGGCAATCTTTCAATATTGAATAGAATATGGTGATTCACTCAATAGTAGTTCCTTTATATAACTTGGAGAGAGACACAGAAAGAGAGAGAGAAAGAGAGAGAAAGACAGAGAGACAGAGACAGAGAGAGAGAGACAGAGACAGAGAGAGAGAGAGAGAGACAAAGAGACAGAGAGAGACAGAGACAGAGAGAGACAGAGAGAGACAGAATGATTAGCAAGGGGTATGTGAAATGGAGGGAAAGGAAGATCAAAGGAAATGTGGAACCAAGTTGGGTCTAAAGAATCTCATTTAGTTCTTTCAGCCTAAAAGTAAAACAGAAACTGAAATGACCTGTTATGAAAATAATGGGAAGAATATAAGAGTCTTGACATGAATATGAGAATGTTTAAAAAATAATTAATAGATGGAAAGCATTGTGCTAGGATGTAAAGGCAATAAGAAAAAAGTGTCTCTAAATATTATATAGTAGAATGATGAGACACAAACTCCAACCATTATATGTGTGTTTGTATACACTTATACATATATAATCATGTAAGATAGATAGATAGATAGATAGATGTTTCTTGTTTATGTAGATGTATAAGTAAATGATGTTTTTTGAATGACTCATTAAATAGTCTATCTAGTATAGGACCAATGGATATCACTTTCAGGTCATATGCTTTTTTATTTTGGATTTAGATTTTCTAGAGCTATCATTCTAGTCTCTGTTATTATTGTATTTTGATTGATATGGACACAACCAGAGCAGTTTTTAGTTTGGGAGTTGTTTTTTCTTTTTTTCCTCAAAGAACAAAGTCCTAATTCATTGACCTTCTTATAATTTTTAAGACTCATGTTCAAATATTTTTTCATAATTCATAATAAAAGCCTGGTCTTTGAACAGAAATAATCTTTTCTATTCTCTTTCAAATATTCCTAAATGTATCACAGTTGCAGCTGTATAATTTTTGTGATTGATTTGCATTTATAATTGTTCACAGAAAAACAAAATACAGAACCATTCCATTTTGGAGAAGAAGGTTCAAAGCATGCACAGGATTTAAGAAAGCAATTGCCTTCATTTTGGAGAAAAATCCTTGTAATTGCTGAGATGCAGCTGCTAGTTCTCCTTAGTTGAATATGGTGATCCTCAGCTTTACAAGTCTGTGAATTATTCCATTATTTCCTCCTGCTTCAGTCTCTTAATCTAGGTTGTTTGAAGAAATGAATGCGAATCATATAGGTACTGTCTGATAGCAAGTTTTTCTGTCTTCTTTCTCAGGAAAAAAAAAAAAAAGTTCTGAAAACCATGATTGGGAACTCTGGTAGAAAAGGAAATTATGTAAAAGCAAATATACCTTTTGGCAATTGGTTTGTTAAACCTTGAAAAGAGTGAAGTATAAAGTAAACATGAATTAGCCCAATTACATTTTAGAGGGATAAAGTTGGCAATAACCAACAATAAAATTAAAATAAGACAGATGTTTTTAATAGAAGAAAATATAAATGAACTAATAAAAACTTGACCCTTTTGCTAGTGGCAGTTGATGTTAAAATTGACACCTCAGAAATTGGCAAAAGGTAGGCATCAAATTTTGATTTTTTTTTTATTGATTATGTAGATTTCAGAACGAGATGGAGAAAATGTTGATAATACATATTTTAAGTTGTTTATAATGCAAATTAAAAGAATGATGAATGTAACACCTCTTTTATAGGAAGAGATTGCTAAACATTTACCAGTACATCTTGATATCCCATATAGTGTCTCAATTTTTAATCACTCTTTTGAAAAGTTTCCACTAGATATTTTTATGAACAAGTATAATTGGATTAACTAGAAAAATATTTAGGTCATCCCAAATCTGTGGCATGAAAACAAGGTAAAGGAAGAGAATATAGCAGTAAGCATGTTATATGTAAATATGAGCAGAGATAATATAGGTGCCAATCGAATTTAATTTGGGCACCCAGATTTTTTTAAAAATTGTTTCTAAGACTGTGTAAAAGGCCTCCTGACTCTCTTTAATTCATAGGACCAATATCTAGAATTGAAGAGGACCCAAGAAATCATTTAAATTTTTTTTATAAAAAAAAAAAGTTACTGACACCTAAAGATTTTAAGTTACTTACAAAATATAAGGTAGTAAATAAGATAGTGAACAGCCAAGGTAGGAATTGAGTCCTTTGATGCCAAAGACAGTGGCATTTTTACTGCTCCAATTATTGTAATTCAAATTAACTGCATGCCCCATCCATATAATGTCCACCATTGTACTTGTGAAAGACATGCCCTTAACTTGATGTCAGAAAGACAAGTTGGCTACTTCTTTTGGGATCTAAAACAGAAGAACATCTAATTGTCCAATATCTGAAGCAGAATGAATAAAATGGGAAACATGAAAGCAACCAAAGTAAAAAAATTAAATATGGAAACAAATGTTTTCAGGAAAGTTGTTCAGCTACAGGTACTCTATGACTGCATTAATTGTATACATAGTTGCTCATTCCAGTTCATTTTTTAAGTATTAATAGCTTTGACCCTAATAATTTAAAACCCTACTTCTTATAGTAAAGCTCATCTTTAACTATGAACACTCTACTTATGTCTGTGAAAGTTTAATAATGAAAAACGACTGGTGAAAAAACACCAAGAAGAAGTCAATCATTTAATTAAAATAAATGTATTCCGTTAATGAATTGAATTAAGCATACAAAGCATTAGGCATTATTTTATTTGTATTTCAGGTTTACTGATTTCCCTAAAGTATTTATTATCCTAAATATGATTCCCCTCATCTTAGATGTACTATAGAAAGAAAGTGCTGTTTTATATCACCTTTTCTCAGCCTCTTTTTATCATGAATAGATATATTACAAACCACGCTAACAAGCTGTTTAGCATTCACATATTAGAATTTTACTCATTTTATGTGGAAATAATATAATAAAAATTCCAACGATACTAATTTTATGTGCATGGTAATGAGATGTAAAGCAAACAAAAAAGAATAGGTATATGGTGACGATGAATATGAAATGGATTAGTGTACTGTCAAAGTCCTTTACACTGGTATAAAATTATTAAGCATGTAATTAAGTAGGATCAATTGTACTGTTTGATTTTTTTTTAGGTAATGTTTTAGCTATTTTAGCCATTTCATCTCTTTCCAGAATTTAATTTCACACTTAAGTGGTCTTGCAACTTGCAACATTGGATACAAGTTACATAAACTTTCAGTATCTATGATAATAAAGCCTCTACTATTGGGGTATAAATAAAACACTGGACCCCAAAATTAATTAGAACTCATAAAATTATGAATACCAACAAAAATCACACATATAATGAGTTCATAGATGCATAAACCTAAGTATACATATGTGTAACAAACAAGTATGCAAATATATAACAATGTGATAGTTACTTGCCTTTATGAAACACATCTGTAACCAACTAACCAACTTAAAAAACCATAACAGTACAATAGTCAACATATGCAGTGATCAGTGACCTAGACCTCTTGTATACTAAGTACTAAGAATACAACTAAAGGCAAAAGTTAGTCTCTGTTCTCAAGGATCTCAC
>CM053588.1:199471303-199499912 GCA_028646515.1 Pseudochirops corinnae
ATATACATATACACACTATGTATACATATATACATTATCTATCATCTATCTATCTATCTATCTATCTATCTATCATCTATCTATCTATCTCAAATGAATCCTCAAACATTTGCAAGCTGCAAAATCCTTGGCAAATCATTTAACCTCTGTTTATTTCTGTTTCCTTAATTGTGAAAGGAAGCTATTAGAACCTACTTTGCAGGGTTATTGAGAAAATCCAAAGGGAAATAAAAAATAGCCAGTACTTGACCCAGGCTATGTATTATATAAATGCTTATTCCCTTATATTACCCAACCAGTGACCCTGTTTTTAGGGAACATGAACACTACTAAACACACTATAGATTTTAAAAAATATTGCTTGCACATATTACTATAGCAACAATTTTCAAATACATTAAATCATTGAATTTTATACTATCCATGTTAACATGACATGCAACCAACCAGAGGGATGTACCTTGACCTCCCTCCACATTTTCAGAAAACACCATATCTTAAATTCACTTGAAGTTTTGTGGAGTCAAAATTCATATTGTATTTGAAGTACATCACCTCTTTCTTAACTCTGTCAAATCAGATGGCTTGACTCTGTACAAAGGTCAAGTCTATATGCAACAAAATGAAGAAAGAAGCAGGGAAATAAGGACATTTATACACATCATAGAAAAACCAGAACTGAAGAACTAGAAGTCATATTAATTATCTCCTAGTCTAACACCTTTACTTTATATATTAAGAAATTGATGGTTAGAAAAAAATGAGTGACTTATCTAAGGCATAGAGCTAATAAATCTCAGAGGTGGCAAAAAAAAAAATCCTATTTCCTAATTTCAAGTCCAGGAATCTTTACGAGATAGGAAAGATATTTTCCATGTTTCAAATCTAAATGCTAACTTTAAAATAAATTAGCTTGTTGATTAAATAAATTTTGATATGTGCTAATTGCCTTCGCACTCTGCTTCATTTAAGTACTGATTTGCTAGTATTAGTGTACTTATAAAGAATGGAGTTGATGGGAGCCAGTTTGAGGGAAAAATGTCCCTAGGAAGAAGGTGCTATATCTAGCACTGAGGTTTTGCCAGAAACACTTTTTTCTGTTGGTTCAGAACAAATTATACATGGAAGAAAGAAGTAAGGAGGGAGATGAGATGCTAAAAACAAAACAGATATTGATTCTATGAAGACCTTTAATAATGTAGTCAGTGACTACAAGGCTCAAGGAAGATAAGTCAAGAAATGTGGTAGGTAAGTTTATCCTATGGCACTATTTTCAATTCTACATGATTTTGTTTTACATCTGGATACAATTTTTTTGTTTTGTTTTATGAATTGCATCAATGCAATAATTCTGATATCAGGGGAAAAAAAGAAAGGCACTTTGGATAGGTCCTATCCCGGTTGGGAATTTATAAGAGGGCCTAGTATGAGGCACAAAGTATCAGTAAGCATGGATAAATCCATACATTTACAGATGTAAGGGAATATAGGGGTCATTCTAGTTTCTTTGGAATTTTTAATAATATAATAATGTGTGTCTATATACATACATACATAATATACACACCTTAATAAGGCATTGAGGCATCAACACTTCCAACTCAGCAACCAATAAGGGAAATGCTTCTTCAGACCAATGCATTGAAATCCTTGTGAAAATGCTTCTAGAAATATTAGATCCTGATATTGTGAAATCTTATATAATTTGAAAATTTCACCATTAATTTTCCATTAATCATGAATCTACGTTGGTGGGGCAAGAATATAAAAATAAATAAACTTAAATATTGATAAATTGCTATTTACTTGAATTTTGGGTTTTAGTCATATCATAGTATGTCTCCTTTTTTCTTGACACTAATTTGATATCACTGGATCACAGATACAAAATGAGATTACATATATATCATCATTTGATTTTGGGTGAATTTAACATTAGATTTAATTTACTAGACAAATCAGACAGAGGAAGGATCTAGATCTATATTTACAAAATTGTTTTTTATGCTACCCCAAAAATTGAATAGTATTAGAGGATTGCTAAACAAATTGTGGTATAATAGAATGTCATTGTGTCATAAATACCATGAAATAAACAATTTCAGAGGAATCTTGCAAAATCTTCATGAAGTGATCCAAAGAAAAGTAATAGTAGTAATAGAAATAGTAGAATAATTATAGAATAACACTATTATATGGAAAATTAACTGTGAAAGACTTTAGAACTCAGATTTTAAAAATGAAGAAACCTTTACCTCCTTACAAAGAAATGATATTTTAAAATTCAAAAGAGCCCATATATTTCTACATATAGGTAATGTAGGAATTTGTATTGACAATGCAACTATATATTGAGGTGGCTTCTTTTTTCATTTTTTAAAATGTGTTCAATGAAGGGGTAAGTGAGAGGACATATTATATAAAATTTAATAAAAAATAATCCTAAAAAACAAAGGCAGTGGTAGCAGCAGTGACAATAACATTAAAAAAGTTCAAGTAAAACATTAGTTAATTGATACATACTTAACCTTTTAAATATCAAAAGCAACTCAAAAAGCAAAAAAAATAATTACTTGTATAAAGGAACTAGCTTTATGCTTACATGGTATACTTTTTTTAAAAAAGAGAAATCCACTTATACTTAAGAATATTCCTAAGTGTTTAAATAAACTCCCATTCCCAAGTCCCTTAACTGTCATGTTGAAGGTCTATGTGTTACCTTGGTTAAAAAGGCTAATTTACATTTTAGTTGACTTGGTTATATCAAGTTTTATTTCACTTTCATGGCTTCACATTATACTTTGTGCAAAACTGATTGTAATTTTGTTATTCTCTAATCACAGTTGTGTCCTTTTCCTGACTTCATATTGTATGCTTCATGAAACCTCTAAACACTTGTCTTAAATCACAGCTCTGGCTTAAAAAAAACAACAACATTGATTTCCTGTTCTTTTAAAAAACCATTTGCTTTCAAATGACAATGTATTTCATCAATAACTATAAGAAAAAAAAGTTATTACACTTCACTACATTTTTTACTGGAATAAAAAGTAACATCCAACCACTATTTAAATATACTGAACTCTTTTTAGAGCTGTGTCTAAAGGCCAAACATGTCATTACTGTAATAAGAGCATCCATAATGTGTTTCTGTATTCTTAAGGTCCAAGGTGAAGTAGCAGAATTTTAGAAACAGCATTTCAAGAAAATTATCATAAAATATTGTCATTTGAAAAAATGATTCACTATAATTCTGAGTTTTCTAATCTCTCTCTCCCAAAAGAGAGTATGCTTGTCACCAATATTCTCCTTTCATTAATTTTCTCAGTACAATGACAAACAGCTTTCTTTACAATGTATAAACATTGTCATTTTAATTTTTACTGTAGGAGTGGCCTGTTGGAAAATGCACTTAGTGTATTGAAAAAATACATTATTATGGATGAAAAAAATCTTTATGACCTAGATTATTTGCAATCTAAGTTATCTTTCCTGTATATCTTTACTTTCTAGTACTTTATAATGTTTCTATTAATAAACTTTTCTTTCTGATTATAATAACTTGAAAGCACCAGGAAAATGGAATGATTATACTACATAAGATTGGGAACATATAATAAATTCTACAATTTAAAATATTTATTGGGGTAGAAATTATATTTTCAACCCTCTTGTCTACCACAACATTTGGAGCATAAAATAAGTATATGATGAATTGGATGTTTTCAAGCATAAGAACAGTAGATAAATAAGGGAGGTAAGAAAAATTAGGGGAGGGGTGTGAATCAAAATGCTAGAGTTAAAAGCCACAATTTTGCCTTAGTTCCCCAAAAACCTTCTCCCCAATAACAAAGAAAGAATGCCAATCTAACTTTGGAAAAGGAAAGCCAAAAAAGTCACAGTGAGTCATGTTTCTCATCCAGAGCAGTTTAGGAAGATATATAGCCAGAGAATTCTTCTGACACTTGAGTGTTGTAGGGCTACCCAGGAGATATGCTAAGCAGCAGCAGCAGTATGGAAGCACAAAGGAGTGGAAGTGACCTGTAGAAGCAGTGGCAGGGAGCAGCCCAGTGCCAAGGGATGGTAAAGGGACTTAATATTTTGGCAGACATATTCCAGGAGACTTTTGTAGTAATATCAGCAGTAGGAGTAGGTACCATCCAATAGTTTTGTCACTCATTGCCCAGTTTGAAGTCAAAATTCCACGGCAAGGGAGGGATCATGGCTAATGGGGTCAAGAGTCCCTACCTATGTAAGGAATAAGGAACAAGTTCCAGAAAGATAGTTATGGGACTCGGAGGCTAGAAGCATAGTGTAGACTCAAATCTAAACTTAGTTCACTGGAATAAACCAAGGCAGAAGACCAAAACCAAAAGAGACCCAGCAGTTAACTCACTATAAACCTATGGAATCTCCCAGTAAGCTAATTGAGTCCAAGGCAAGCAAATGTGTCAAAATCAATCATGTACAAGGCAATGGTTCCAAACCAGATTTTAAAAAAATTGCAAAGTGTAGACTAGAAGAGTAGTGAACATACCTCTCACTATTTCAAACCACTTTGGAAGCACAGAAAATGTACAGGCCCCCAGACTGTTATGAAAATAGCAGAAAGGCATAAGTGAGAGAAGTTCAGGCCAGACTGTTATCCAGAAGTGAGCAAACAAAACAACAAACAATTAAAAAAAAACCCTGACCATAATGAAAAAACTGTGGTTGGAAGGGAAGTTCAAGACACAAACTCAGAATGCAATGACTTGAAAACATCTGCAAGCAAATTCTTTTTTTTAAAAATGCACATTGGACAGAAGTCCCTCAAAAATACCCAAAAGAGTTAAAGAAAGAAATAAAAAGAGAAAAATTGAAAAAAATAGTTTTAGAAGAAAATAAATGAGACCTATGCAAGAAAAAATGAAAAGAAAATTAACAGCTTGATAAAAAGAGGTCCAAAATACTGAAGAAAAGAATTCCCTAAAAGTCAATATTACACAATCTTGAAAGTGGCACAAATCCTAACTGATGAAAAGAGAAAAAAATAACTATTTAAAATTTAGAATTCGGCTAGTAAAAGCTAATAGCAAAAGGCATTATGAAAAATAAAACAAAGTCACATTTTTTTTTTAAAAGAGGAAAAATGTAAAATGTCTCAGAGGAAAAACAATTGACCTCGAAAGCAGATAAAGGAGAGACATTTTAAAAGCTAAGAAAAACAACAACAATAACAGAAGATCATACATATCATCTCTTAATTTCAAGAAAATGTAAAAGAAAACTGTCCAGATATCTTTTGCTCCCTTTACCACCTCTTCCACCCATTGAGAAGGGAAGAAATATGATTTTCATTATTCATGTGACATAATGAAAAACGTACTTCTATTTTAGACATGTTTTAAAAGCAGCAAGAAAATAAAGGAACAATATGCTTGAATCTGAATTCTGAGTTCCATCAGTTCTCTAACTGGAAATAGATAGCATATAAGATGAGTCCTTTGGAGTTGTGGTATATTATTGTATTGATTAGAATGAGTAAGTCTTTCATATTGGATTATCTCTATAATATTGCGATTTACTGTGTAGCTTGTTTTCCTGGTTCTGCTTACTTCACTTTGCAGTTTATGTAAGTCTTCTCAGGTCTTTTTAACTCTTCTTAACCATTTCTTAAACACAACAGTATTTCATCATATTCACATATGATAACTTCTTCAGCCATTCCCCAACTGATATGTGTTCCTTAAGCTTTCAACTTTTTGCCATAATGAAAGAATAACTATAAATATTTTTGTGCATGTAGATTTTTTCCTTTTTATTTCTTCTTTTTGGGCTACAGACATTGTAATTATAATGAATGGTCAAAGGGTTTACACAGTTTTATATCTCTGCAGGCAAGGTTCCAAATTATTCTCCAGAACAGTTGGATTAGTTTGTAGCTCCAATAACAGAGCAATACTGTGCTTATTTTCCAACATACCTTCCAACATGTCATTTTCTTTTTCTGTCATCTTAACCAATCTTATGGGTATAAAGTATGGGTATACTTTGGTGGTTTTAAAAAATTGATATTTCTCCAATTATTAGTGATTTTGAGCACTTCTCACATGACTATTGACAATTTTTATTTTTATCCAATGAAAACTTCCCATCCATATCCTTTGGCAATTTAGCAATTGGCTAATGGAAATGGTGGACTTTCAAACATTCCTGATGAAAAATTATATTGAATAGAAAATGTGACATTTAAATACAAAACTCAAGAGAAGCTAAGATACTAAACATAAATGAGAAATCATTTGTGTCTAAAAAGTTTGAATGTTTTATGTTGCTACATAAGAAGATGATATATGTTTTCCCTCAAAATGTTAACCTTGTTAAAAAGTGTCTACTTAGAGCACATGGGTATGATTCTATTATGTTGAGATGATCTTGGAAGAAGAATAGAAGGGTGAGAAAGTGGTATACTCTGAATTGCAGGGAGAGAAAATATGGAAATTTATCTCCCATAAATGGGTAGCACAAGGAATAATTTATTCAGTGGAGAAGATAGTGTGAGGGGAAGAGAAGAGGGCCTTGGAATCAGGAAGACAAATTTAAATTCTATATTTGATTTATCTGAGTGCCACTGGCAAGTCACTTAAACTCTCTGTTCTTCAATTTTCTCTTTTTTTTTTTTTAAATTGAAGTGGTTGTACTAGTTCATCACTAAGGTTGATTGCTGCTCCCAATTTATGATCTGTTGATGTAAAGACTACTATGGTAGAGCATCCTTGTGTGACCAAGGAAGGTGGAAAACATGCTTCCAATAGGCAACTAGACAAACATAAGGAATAAACAAAAGAGAAATGCAAGAGATAGATAAAAGGAATAGAACATAAGAATGGACAGAATAAATTGTCAATGGAAGACCAAGAAATAAGGGAAAAGACTGGCAGTAAAATTGGAGATCTTTTTGTGGAAGAAATAAACAATATTGTATAAGAGCAACAACATTAGTTCATCCAGTAGATTCAATGGAGAAAAACTAGGAAAAGAAATAGATGAATGGACACAAAGTGAAAAAAATACTATATAAAGTAAAACAAAGTCATCTATTGTATCCATTTCTAGACACATTTTGGAAGACCAAGGATAAATATAATATCCACGTACCAAGGATTTTTAAGTCATAGTGTTTTATGCTATGGCAACCAACGATATGCATAAGATGTTATCCCTGAAATTAAAAATCTTACAGCTTAGCAAAAGGAATAATATATGTGAGCAAATGCTTACAATATTGAGTATTATGTGGAAAGATTTTCTTCTAGGTGACACAAAATGTTCTAGGGGTACAAAGGTTGGAAATATCACTTCTGGCTGAAGAGATCATGGAAGGCTTTGGGGAATATGACATTTAAAAAAGACCTTGGACTATTACAGATATGTTTTGCATGGCTACACACGTATAACCTATATCAAAACTGCTTGTATTCTCAATGTGGGGGTGGGAGTTAGAAGGAAAGAAGGGAGAGAATTTGGAACTCAAAGTTTTAAAAACAAATGTTAAAGATTGTTTTTGCACGTAACTGGGGAAAACCCAAGTACTAAATAAATAGACAACAACAACAACAAAGACCTTAAGGGACAGGGCAGAATCGTAATGTATCTGCTGATTTTCTATCCAAAGGCAGTGTTGATAGTGAAGGCCAGGAATGGAAATAATAGCATCAGGCAATATTTCTTTTTTGGAATCTAGTATTACCAGTCCATTTAAGTTAAATCAGTATTTCTACTATAAAAATGGTAGGTGCTGGTTAATAGCAAAGTCATAAAATATACTACTTTGGGCAAAAATCTCGACAAGATCTTGGTTTAGATTTCAATTAGTATTTATGTAAATTTCCTAAGAGATTAATTTGGTAACTTTTTAGGCCATCAGAGATTAAAAAAACATTAATAGATCTGAAATGTTGGCTTTTTTCCCCCCTTTGAATTTGCATATATACCTTTAAAACAGCTGGGAAACAGATCAATATTTGGCAAATAATCCACGATGTAATTTTGATGTAAAGTCTTATACAAGGGTCTTGGTTCTGCTGTATCTAGGTTTCTTCTTAGACAAGGTCATTGCTGAAGTTAGACTATTCCAAACTCATTCCCCACCACTGTCTATATGAATACTTACTTGGATAGTATGGTTTCCATTATATTTAAATATTGCTAACATTAAGTGTTTCCATGTACTCATGTCTATGCTTCTGTTGTTATGTAAAGAAGCATTAGAAGGTGACCAGAAAAAAGGCATGAGTTATTTTTTTTTCTTTGTTTTGTTTTTGTTTTTTCTTTTTGGAATGGGAAGGTAGGGCACTTGGGGTTAAGTGATTTGCCCAAGGTCACACGACTAGTTTTTTGTGTTAAGTGTTTGAGGCTGGATTTGAACTCAGGTCCTCCAGGCACCAGGGCTGGTGCTCTATTCACTCCACCACCTAGCCACTCTACATGAGTTAGTTTTGAAATAGCCCAATATTTTGTTTTCTTTCTCTAATGAAGTTATGATCATTAATTAAGCTCCTATATTTTGTCATCATCATAGCACAAAGAGAATAGAAGTACATCAAAAGGCAAGAGGCAGCTAGATGGTGCAATGGGTAGAGAACTGAGTGGAGTGAGGAAGACTCAAGTTTAAATTTGGCCTCAAATACATTTTAGCCATGTGACCCTGAGTAAGTGACTTAAACTCTGGTTGCTGCAGCTTGCTCAAGTATAAGAGGAGGATAATAACAGTACCTACCTCACACCTTCAGTTGTGACTCAGTTTGCTCAGCTCTAAAATGGGGGGTTATAATGGCATTTTTCTGTTATGAGGATTAAATGAGGTAAATTTATACAATACTTTGCACATTGCCTCAAACATAGTAGGTACTATATAAATGCATGTTAAACTCTCTCTCCTAAGATAAAGCATAGAAAGAACTAAGGATAGAAGCATGGAGTGATTTTGAAGCAAAATGAGGCACAAAGATTGCTGCATGCTTGCTTATGACCAGAGAACCTGTTCTTGTTTTGTTTTAATAACTACATTTCTTCCTAGGCTAATATGAGATTTTCAGACTAAGCCCAAAGGAGGACCTATACCAAAGCAGCCATCAAAAAAAAATCCTTGCACCTGGGCTTGACATATGGCCAATAATGAAAATTTCAGGGCCAATTTTGGCCAAAACCAAGCCTTCTCTTCCTTCCATGACCTGGGGCTCTAAATCCTTCCTAAACTAGATTTGGAACAGTGCTTCTTAATCTTTTAAAAATTTTTTATGGCATGGATCAATTTGTTAGCTATAGTGAAGCATATAGGTTTTTTCTAAGAATTATATTTTTAAATATTACACAGAAAAATATACAGGAGAAATATTTTATCAGAGTTAATAAAATGTATTTTAAAACACCAGTTCATTGACCTCAGGTTAAGAAACTCTGACTTTGAATTTTGAGAGTTCCTGCAATTTGAAAAGATCTATTTTTCTTTAGACACTGTATTACCAATATAAGTGAGAGTTTACTAGAAATATACTCTACAAAATAAAATTTTATCATAGAAACTCAATTCTTTCAAATAATAAGCTTTAGTTTCCTCATATCTAAAATGAGCAAAGTATTGTCTAAAATATGTTATTTCAGAGGTATCAAAGGGACCAATAGCTGCATGCAACTGGCAAAACTCCCACGTAAGTTAGAACGAGATTAAAATGTTGTCAGAAAATGTTCAACAAAAAAAAAAACAAAAACAACAATGTGTAATACTGTCTAAATGTTAGTCTGTGGCTTTCTAAATCAATATATAGCCTATACGGATCCTTTTCTATTTGAGTTTAACACCACTGCTTCTAGGAGTGCTATGATGTTTAAATGAGATATGCAAACCACTTCAAAATCACCATCACGATAAGATGACAGAAAATTTATAGAGAAATCAATCCACCTTTGATGGAAATCTGACATTTGCCCATTGAATAACCTGAACTTTTTTGGACTTTCTATCAGTAAAGGTGTCAGCCTTATCCCATAGATACTCTGCCTTGTGGCTTAACATTAAAGAACTCTGCTTGGCCTACTTTTTTGGCTACTATCAAACAGAAGGCAGACTTTTAAAAACTAAGCATAATATGCTTTCTTAACCTCAATTCTAATATGAGCTTAGTTACCCTTTGGTTCTTTATCTTGTTACTTAAGATGACATGTAGAAAAGTTCCTCTGGGAAAACTGGCCCGTAACTGTTCCATTTAGTTAAAAACCTGACAGCTGTTGCCCATAACACTGTTGACTACATTGCCAGCATCTCTCCTCACCACAACTTCCATATGCATTTTCATTTAAGTTGGATTCGAATTTTCCCCTTTCTTAGTAGCAAATAGCAGTGCTTTACCTAAAGACCTACTACAGTAGGGTTTTCATTGCTAAATGGTCAACGTTCTTCAGGGCCCACTTCCTGATTTTTTAAATTCTCCCTTGTAATTGTTCCTTGCTGAACCAATAATATGAATTTTCAAAAGGCTTAATGTCAGAAATAGGAAAGGCAATATTGGAATAGGAAATTTCAAAGAGTAACTCCTGTCTAACTGAAGAAGTAGTTTACTTATTTATCTGAAGAACACAAATCACAGAGATATGGTGTGAAATTCTCAAGATGTTCTGCATAGTATTATGTGAAATATAACCCTTATAGACCAAGTCATAAAGAAGGTAAACTGATTTAAATAAAATATTTTTTTCATATACTAAAATGAAGCCACTTTCACTCATTTTAGGATGAGTTCTTAAGTTGGTAATGTTATTATAAATATGTTATATATACATACTATAATAATGACTAACATTTTTATGGAATTTCAGAGTTTGGAAAGAACCTAGCCTGCATGACATTGTATGAGCCTATACAAGCATTACAGGCCCATTTTTGTTTAGATGAAGAAACTGAGGAAATGAGAAATTAAGATACTTGGTCCATGATCACAGAGCTACTAAGTCCCTGAAGTGAAATTTAAATCCAAATCCTTTCTGACTGGAAATTTAACACTCTTCCAAAGTTTTTCTATGTTTTATTTTCGTGTAACAGATAGAATATGAGACAGAGTCAGGAAGACTTGGGTTCTGATCATCAAGGTATAATGTTTCTGAGCTTCAAATTCCTTGTATGAAAAGAATGGGGATAATATGGCTGTAATATCCATCATACAGGCCTGTTATGAGGCTGAAATGAAATAATAAAAAAAAAACCAAACTATTTAAATATAAAAGCAATAATAAATATCATATTTTGTTAACTAATGAAATAATCCAATAGTAAAGTATATGAATAATATAACTGTATGGATAAGTACACACAAACACACATATATACATGTTTATGTCAACATAGGTATGATTTGTATAACATAATTATCTTAAAGAATCAACTTTAGATCATGTCTGTAGTCATAAACATTTTTACATTTAATTTAATACTGATTTCACCATGGACAAATCACTTAAACTTTCTGTGTTTCAGTGCTCTCATTTGTAAAATGAAGAGATAGAGTCAATAAGTTCTAATGGTCTTTCCAGCTCTATAGATATGATATTCTTATGCCTTTTGGACTGCTATAACTTGCAACCTGGCCCTATCCTCTTTATTGTGGGTAATTCTTTTTTTTTTTTTTCTCAAAAAATCCTTCATACACTCTGTGAGTCTTCATAGGGTATATTTAATGGTTTGGAAATGCCAAATCAGTACTTAGTCAGTCAATTTACAACCTCTGATACTTAATAAAAGCTTAGTCTACTTTTTTTCTGTTTATACACATCCTTAATGGTGTCTTTTCTGCCACTTATCCTCCATGAATATACTGTTCTTATGACAATCTTGAAGACTGTGTTCAGGCCACTCTTACAGGCAACTGAAAAGACTTTGATTATGGACTTAGTGATAAGTGAATTCAAAGCCTGAATCTATGACTCAAAGCATCAGTGATCTAAGGACCTACCAGATCAAGATTAGAAGCATTGGTCACTAAAGGGCTAGTTATTGAGTGATGAAATTAATTTCCAAGGAAATTCAAGAAGATCACCTATGCATGCATGGAAGAGTTGTGGCTATATATCAATAAGGAGGGTAATATATGCATTTGTATGCATTTGTTTATATGTACTGTTTTAAACTTTATACAAATATACACATGTGTATGTATATCTAATAATGTATGTGTGTGTGTATATGTAGATATATTCATATATAACCAACACACATATGGGTGTATAGGTGTGTGTATACATCTATGTGTATGTATACATCTATATACAAACACACATACAAGAACACACATATACACATCCCAAATGAGTAATGTATGTAAAGCATATTGCAAAACTTAAAGCACTGTGTAAATGCTCAGCAACCATCCTGATAATGACTTCATTCCTTGAGCATTCTACTGCACTTTTTCTGAATCCCATCAATGTTTATAAAGCAATACAGGAGAGTGCTAGTAAATGTTTAACAACTGGGCTTTCTAGAAAAAAAAAGTATGCACACAGTTTTACATTTAATTTGCAGTATTAACAAGATCTTAAGTGTTAAAAATCAATAAAACAATAAATCAAGTCCTGATTTATACTGTTTGCTAATTTCTGAGAAGCAAACGTTGACAGTGAAAATTTAACAATGGACTGATACAAACTGGTTAGAGTTGGAACCAGTATGCCCTACATGGAACCTAAATTGAACCTAGAAGAAATATAAGGAATCTGAAAAGCAGAGAACATGTGGAGAGGAAATATATCCCAGTAAGGCAAATAGCTTGAGCAAGGGTATAGAGACAGGAAATGGAGTGCTCTTGGTGAAATGTCTGTAGTTTGGTTTGGCTGAAACATAGAGTGTGTAAGGGAACATTGTAACATATAGTTGGAGAGATTGGGAAATACTTTAAATGACAGGTTGAGAAGCTTTCATTCGATCCTAATGGTTATGTGAAATCAGTGAAAGTTGTTGTTTTTTTAATGGGAAAGATAACAGTAAGATATTACTTTAGTAAAGATATATTGGCAGATTTGTGAACCATAGAATGATGAAGGGACAGGCTGGGAAGTAAGGAGACTATTTAGAAGGTGTTGTAGTATAACCAAGAGTTTACAAAGGACTGAACTAGAATGGCTACTGTTTGTAGAGAAGAGGGTGGTTATAAGATAAGTTATAGAATCAATAAACCTTGGAAACTGATTGGGGTGAGAAGATGGGAAGATGATTTTGAGAACATGAACTTGTTTGACTAGGAATATGATGGAATACTCAGCAAAAAGAATTAGGGTGGAAAAGGGTGGCAAATTTAAAGAATATAAGAAAATGTGGCTACTTTTGGACATTAAGACTTTGAAATTATTATGGGACCTACAAGAAGAGAAATAGAGTTGTATGTTAAAAAAAATCCAGGACTCAGAATGAGGTAAGAGATATAAATGAAAACAACTAATATTTGAGCATATAAAAGCTATTGAGATCTCCCAAGACAACTCTAGAGAAAAGTTCCAAGGACAAATCACTCTGGGGTGTGTGTGTGTGTGTGTGTGTGTGTGTGTGTGTGTGTGTGTGTGTGTACGCAGGAGAGGTTTATTTCCCTGAAGGATGCAGGATATGGATCTAACAAATAAAAAAAGGGAGAAAAACAAGTAATAAAGATAAAGAGAAACAGAAGAGTGCAGTGCAAGAAAAAGGGGGAAAAAGGGTAGTATGTCCAGGAATATGGTGAAAAGGATCAAAAGCTGCAAAAAAGTCAGAAAGAGGGAACTGAGAAAAGGCCAACAGATTTAGTCATTACCACATTATTGGCAAGCTATGAGAGAGCAGTTTCAGTAGAGCAAGGGGTTCATAAGGCAGCTTGTAAGGGATTGAGCAGTGAGTAGGTGGTATATAAATTGAATTTTTTAAAAATCAAATTTCATTTTAAATGCACTAGGAAAGCTACCTATTTAAAGAAATCCTGCAGTGATGTTTTTTCCATAAAGCAGAGCTTCCTTTTATAATGTAAATAATCACTCTTTAGCTATCTATAGTGTAAATTTCCATGTATATCTTTGTGAGCATAAGAGTCAGAGAAAAAAGGCATTTTAATGACTATAAATCAGAGTGTCTGTATGTATGTTTGCATATATATTATGAAATATATTAATCATCTCTAATTAGGTTAACTGTGTATGGATATGCACAAATTCCTGTTTGTGCCTTATATATGATACATATACACACATGTGTAAATATGCATGTGTATTTATATCTATATCTGACTATCAAGAGTGAGAGAAAATGAGAGAGAGAAAGCAAGAGAGAGAGAGAGAGAGAGAAAGAGAGAGAGAGAGAGAGAGAAAGAGAGAGAGAGAGAGAGATAATCCTCAAGTGGAATCAGAAATAAAGAAAATGCTATCTCTAGCAACATATTGATAATGCAGAAGGAACATAAGGAACAGTTTTTATATTATGTCTTCTCCATAGTATCTAGCATAGCATACTTAACAAACATTTTTGAAGGCCTTATGATCTGGTTTTCTTAAAGGTTACCCTTTCTATATTGTAAATCAAAAGTGAAAAGAGAAATTTTGTTTTCTCTTCTCAATTATGATTGTACCAGGAAAGAGAAAGAAGTTACCATTTCATTCACTCATTCATTTTTTCCTAAAAGTTATCAAATGCTGAATGTGTACACTATACTAGGTATTAAAAACCACAAAAAATGTAAAGCCAGGAAAAGACTGTGGGGAGAGAAGTCATTATTTTGAAATCTTACCACAATTAACACTTGTAGTGTCTTTTAAAAAGAGAGAAGTGTCTGCAAAATGACAGCCATTATTAACTCTATTGTCTATTGCAACTTTTCCCCCTGGTTGGAATCTGAAATAATTAAAATACAGGATGAGTTTTATATTAATGACTATGTTATGGGTACTAAGCATTATCTTATTTTCCCTACAGCACAGTGCTAATGAGGTCAAGTTCCAAAGTTTGCTTCCCTCTCTATGCCGGTTAGCTTAATACAAAGAAAAAACTGGTTTTACAGTAACAGACCAACTCCACTCATAAGCCTAGAAGATGAGCATCACCAATCACAAGGATGGAACAAGGAAGTACATCTGGAGTAGAATTCGCATCAACACAAAAGAGGAGAAAACAACAATCTTGAAACTCATTTCCTATTTACTTTGAATAAGCAATGTATTTCTTGTCCACATAAAAATAGAAGAATAAATCCATGTAAAATTGCTTTTATTTTTAACATTTTAAACTTTCAGAATATTGAAGAATTTATTATAGGCATCTAATAAATTGCTGTTCACTCTACATATTCAATCAATTGGTAATTTGTTGTGTATCTTCTATTTTGCTCTGCAAGGTTAAAGTAGAACATTTCTTTAAAATTTGGAATATATTTTATGAGCAAAGAAGACCTTTTAAATTACTGCATTGAAATTGGAGTTCTATGAAGATGTGCCATGGTGAGAAGAATTAGAAGATTTGTTTTTTATGAGTTGGTTTCAGCTTTGTCACTAATTGACTACACAAGCTCAGGAAAATTACCTAAGTTTTAGGTGCCTCGGTTTCTGAGAAATGGAGTATTATATGAAGTAGCCAGTTTTAAACATTGTTGTACCAATCACATGAAATAAAAGGTTTCTTTTCCCTTTGGTTTTAAGTATAAAGCACCATTCATTTACAAAACAATATCATCTTCCTTACTCATGAAGAGTTGACACTGACTGTATTCTTATTTCACGTTGGATCCCTGAGACAAGAATTATTCAGATGTGAATGCAATTCCAACATTATGTTGGGGATCATAATGGCTTTGGCATGCAGCTCACAGCCAGAAGGATTAGATAGTTTGCTTAACTCCTGACTAAATGTGAACACATTAGCCAATTACTTGAATGACTGGATCTATCTTGACAGGTCTGGCTCTATGAGATTGCTCATGTGACTATTTTACAGAATTTCTTTTACTAGCTTTCTTTACTAGGCCATGAAAATAGGTACTCCTAATTTCCTTTTTTTATATCTCCTGCAGCAAAATGGCACAGTAGGGATTCAATTAATCAGCTAGCATTTATCAAGTGACACTGTGTGCCAAGTATTGTGCTAAGTGCTTAAGATACAAAAGTTAAAAGGAAAACCACCCTTGCCTTCAAGATGTGAAAATAAAAAAGTAGGAAAGGGAGACAATGTATATACATAGACACACATATACTTACCTACACATAAACATACACACACTTTACTCCCCTCCATCCCCTCCCCCCCCCATATAGGATAACTTAAAAGAACCTGGAAGGAAAAAGTGTAGAAAATAGGTCCTGAGCTGAATACTGAAGGAAATCAGATTCTAAGAGGTGAACGTGAGGAGTAGGGATATTCTAGATCAGGAGGACAGGTAGTGAGTGCAAAGGAATGAATGGAAGAAATGAAGGGTTATTCATGAAGAAAAACAAGATGACCAGTTTTGCTAGACCAAACAAAACATGCATGGAGGGAGTAATATGAAATAGGCTGAAAAGAAGGATAGAGTCAGATTGTAAAGAGTTTTAAAGGCCAAATGTAAGAGTTTATTTTTATTCTGATGATAAGGGTATAAGGAGAAAACTGATATCATCAAAAATATTGGCAGGTAAATATATGAATGGGTGAGTGAATGAATCTATGATAAGTAAATAAATGGGCGCTCTAAAACCTGAGCTGGTGCTCAACATACTATGGATGCAAGTCTTTGGCGACCCTCCAGGAAGCCTCATTTTACCAAGATAAATATTACTTTCCTCACCCTTTACAGCCTGGTTCTCATTGAAAGACATTTTTATGCAGTCCTGTGTGACAATCTTTTAACTGAAGTCCATTTTATTCCTCAAGCTGAATATGCCCTTAAAAGTGGGACGATGCTATTTAGCGATGGTATAACACATTTAAGTTTTATATTTCTCCCTTGAAAATTCTATAACTATAAGCTCCCATTATCTTGGGGTGGTCTTTGCTCTCAGGAAAAATAGACTACAGCATTCTTTATTGCAACATTTGGCAAAATTTGTCATTAGACAGGCACTTCTGAGTACGAAATTCAAATGTAAATTTTATAGACTGACTATAAAGAGTAAAATACCCTCTGGGAAGAAATGTGCTCACCCATGAAAGGTAAAAAGCCTTTGTGTCCAACCCCAAATGTTAGATAAGTTATGGATAGGCTGATTAAAGGATTTTCTCTCAGATAGTCCACAACTGTCCCTACAGAGGCATTCCAACAATATTTGTTTACTATGCATAATCTCCTAAAATGATGAGGCTCCAGAAGGGTTTATGAGAACTGTTTGCAAATGCATGGGGTGTCATCACTCCTGGACACCCCCCACTTCCAGATGAAAGTGATCTCTCTCCTCATTTTCTTCCCACAGCATTCTAGAATTTTCACTTTCTACCTTGCATTGTACTTGTTTGTAAAGATATACCTTTCTCCCTAAGCAGCTCCAAGTCATCTGAGGACAGAACTGTATCATCTGACCCCTTTCTATCCCCAGCATCTAGCACACTGTCTGATATAGGATTTTAAATCATAAGATCATAGTTTTAGAGTTTAGGGTTCTTCTAATTTAATCCCCTCATTTTGCAAATGGAGAAACTGAGGCCCAAAAAGTCAGGTGACTTGACTAAAAGTGCACAAGCCTTGTATATTAGAGACAGAAACTTGAACTCAAATACCCTAAATGAAACTTCAGCATTCCTAAGTTCAGTTTTTTTCTTCTACTCTGTCATACTTAGAATAGGTGATTAAAAGAGGTTGAAATTAACTGTACCAACTCATTTTGCTTTTCTTCACTTTTTTTTCTCTTTCCCCTTCAACTGATATTCCAACTGCCATATGGGTTGGAGGGCACAATCTTTTTTTTTTTTAATCAGTTTTTTGATCAATGGGTCATCTTGGACTCAGAGGCCACTGAGCAAAGCACTATGCAATAAGACAAGATGATGGCAGTCCTTGCTTGATCCTTGCATAACTGATGCTCCTCTCCCTATGGGCACATCTGCAATATATCAAACTCTATTTGGCTAGGCAGAGTAGTAGACAAAGTCACAGACCTCAAGTTAGGGAGACTCCTCTTCCTGAGTTCAAATCTGGCTGTGTGACCCTGGGCAAATCACTTAACCCTGTTTGTCTCAGTTTCTTCAGTTGTAAAATGAGCTAGAGAAGAATATGGGTAACCATCCTAGTGTCTCTGCCAAGAAAATCCCAAATAGGGACACAAAGTGTCAGAAATTACTGAAAACAACCAAACAATGAGAACAACAAACTTTTCACCCATGCTTTGCATTGACTGTTTTGAAGCAACAAAGGCAGATTTTCATTGGCTTGCCAGCATAATGTAATAGAAGAACTAATAGAAATGGGACTCATATCTTCACTCCAAGACAGCTAAATGAACCAAGGCTTGGAATTCCAATTTGGTCCAGATTTACATTTTAACCATCATAGTCTCTTATGCTTTTTGCTGACTTACCAAGAGATTGAGAAATGGGTAGAGAGTTTTTGAAAGGAAGGGTTAGTGTTGATGTCCTCTAGTTGCTAAAGAGAATCAAAATAAAATTCAGAACAAAGTAAAATGAGTGGCAATGAATATAACCCATCCTCACATGTTATGTTTTTTTTGTTGTCATCTGTCACATTATATTGTTTAGCTACCAAAAATTTGGCATTATTTCTTTCCTAGCTTTGTTGGTTTCAGTGACTTACAACACCCCTTCTATCTAAGCACTATACATCCATCCATAGTGTTGTTCCTATAGTCTGCTTTCAGTGCTCCAAATTTTACTTTATTTTTATGGACACTATCTATTTGCAAATAACCTCCCACTATCTGGCCTTTGGGAAAGGAAGAGAAATTGGAAAGATCGTATGAAAATATTTTCTACTTCAAAACAGTTGAATAAAAAACAGAGCAATAATCATCCTATTAGCTAAAACTTAAAAAACCCTGAAGAATGGAAATATAGGGCATTTTACACAAACACACACCTTTTGTTTTTAGAAAACACTTCATAAATGTCTACTCTTAAGCATTTCCTTTCTTTAAAAAAGAAAACTAATACCTCCATTAATATAATTTATAATGGCCCAGAATAATCAGGTCACTTGTTCAGATTCCATTCTTCTGAAAGGCTTCAATATTCTCAGTTTCAGAGTAAAACAATCCTATTTGTTATTTGATTGTAGAAATTGTAGAAATGAAAATAGTCCTTCCTTATTATTTTACTGTTTGTGGTAAAGTTGTATAACTCAAAAGCTAGTTTTACACCCAGTGGAAAGGAGTCCAAGCTCAAGGAAGTTCAAGGTTCAAGTAATAAAGTATGTGTGCATGTGTGTGTATGTGTGTGTGTGTGTGTGTGTATGTAGGGTAGATCTTTTAACCACACACAAACATAATCATAGAAGCTTTATGCACCAATGGAGTTATTTGAAATGGTAATGGGGAAATAGACTCCCCACTTTAATGTTCTGAAAATATTTCTCCTATTACCTCTGGCAGCACATTACCTAAAATGCATACTCTATTCATAACTTAATTATGCATACTTTTCATGTAGTCTCACGCTTTAGACTGAAAGCTTTTTAACATCAAGGATAGGCTTTTGTCTTTTTTTGTGTATCCCAATCACCAAACAGTGAATATAGTAGGAATATAGTAGGCACTTACTAAATGCTTGCCGATTGACTCACAAAAGGATATGAAAAGACACCTTTCCCTATTCTTTTTCAGAGATGGTAGAGGAGTTCATGGGTTTGGAACACTGCATATCAAATTTTTTTATGTCATTAATTGGTTTTTCAGAATTGTCTTCCTCTCTCTTTTTTTTTTAGAAGTATTTTATATGGGTTGACTCACTGGTAGGGAAATAGAGAAGCACTCAAGGAAAAATTCAGTAAATGAAAAACAAAAGACATGAATAAACATTTCTTTGAATATATATACACACAAATGCATATATACATATATTATATGCATACATTTATACAGGTATGTCTATATCTATACAGGTATATCTATATCTATATACACATGTTTATGCATGTATGCATACATGTGTATTTCACCAAATTATACATTTCTCCAATGACTTTCTAGGATAACCTAATTTTGTTATGTTCTTGGAGGGACCTTTCATCTATTTTAATTATTCAGTACTCTGAAAACAATTACAATCTGTGCCTGAAGAATTACTGGATCACTGGATCACTTCTGAGGGAAAGGACGTGTACCAGGGAAGAGATGTATATTGCCTCGGTGATTTCAAATGAAAAACAAAACAAAACACCTTGTGTATTATAAGAAATGAAATCCTGGAAACACATTAGGACTGTCATTAGCAGAAATAAATTTAAATTCTAACACACAATTGCTGGATATATGACTCTTAACTGTATAATGGGGAAGATATCTATATGAATATTTGATCAAGACTTAATTTCACTGATGTAGTGAGCAATCTCCCTCAGCCAATGTCATTGTTTGGCAACTCCTTTACAACTTTTAGTTTCAGACAATTGCCTAAAACATCAAGAAGGCCAATCAGAAAAAACAGAGGCAAGGCAAGAACATCATTCTAATAACTATGAAAGCCTGCCTAAAAATAACTCACAAAATGCTAAGCAGACATTATCTTCTTAAAGCCTTACAACAGCCCTGTAATGGATAGCTACCTAATAGGGCAAGCCTTATTATTTTGCTACTTCCCAAATAAAGGTAGTGAGGTTCAGAGAGCAAAGATGGGACTTGTCCAGGACCACACACCTTATGTATTATTAAAGAGACAGAGCCTCAACTTAGTTCTCTGAATCCAGTGCTCTTTAAACATCACATTGACTCCCAGTCTTACAGGGATGTAGTGAGAAGCATTAGGTCAACCTTTAAATGTCATTCTATGAGAGTATTTTTTAAATTATTATTATTATTATTATATTCAATTCAGATAACTTCCAGAAGGTAATTGATCACAAGTAGCCAACATGATATGAGAGTGACATTTAAATTGTGAGGAGTAAAGGTGGCAATGAAAACATCCGAGAAAGGGGGGACTCTAAGTTTTGATTCTGAAAAGGTACCCAGAAACTTATTTCAAAGTTGAAGTTGTATTTCACTTTTTTTTTTTTTTGACTCATCAACATCTTACCTACACTAAACTGCAATAACATGATTAACAACATTTGGGATGGAGGAAATGCTATTTTCCTTATACTCTGTGGTCCACATCTTATAACAACTCATACTCTCACTCACCCCCTTCAACTCTCAAAAAAAACCCCTTTAACACAAAATTAATTTGTTATTTAGATATAAGAATGTACAATTAAAATATGTCTGATTAACCACTTCTAAAATTTAATGATGAGAACATAAATGGCTGAATATTTTATATAATATTATATGTTAATATAATAGTGTTATACATTAAAAGTATAATATATCATAATATAAAATAATTAATTGTTATTATATTCATTCCATCAAGCAACCATTACTATTTTTTCCTCTTATAAATAATCAGAGAACACATTTCTCTATTTGCCCCACACTTTGGGGTATCATAAGTCAAATGACTCCTTTCACAAATGAACAAAAACATTCTTATCCAAAGTCTAAACAAACAGAAAATGTAATGGGAAGAGAAAGGAGTGAGTGTAAATTTTAAATTCGCAGAGTCTTTCACAACTGAAATTTGAGTTTATTTCTAGGACTTTGTTTCTGCGTTTCTCTTTTACCTATTTTAAAGGTTTTAACAGTTTATCATATAAAGGCAATCTTTTCCACTATCTTCCCAATATCCATTGATGTCCAATTATGAGATTTTCTTTCATGGTATTTACAATATCCTAACTATTTATTTTATTATTCTTGTTTATGATTAAGGGAGAAATGGATATAAGGGGAAATGTCTCCTTCTCATGAGTAATTTTCCTTTCAGGTTTTGTAGAAATAGCAGTTAAGCCTGAAGAGCAAATATGAGACCACTTCAGCAGCCACACTGGTCATGTTGTAAAGATTTTTCATAAAGAATATTCTAGGTGCTCTATTTTTAGCTCTTTTTCTTCCTTCTTTGTTAGAATGCATCCTTTGATAGTTATAAAATTATGTAATTATTTTATATGGAGCATTGCTATTGACTGGCTGCATAGATCTCTCATAAAACAACACATCATGAAATCCCATAATTAGAAAAATGCTAATCGGGAACATCTGTATTGAAGATGTTAAATCTGGATATGTTTAATGCTTTTTCAGAGATGCTCTTATATTTCAGACTAAATTTGAGGTTAGACCATTATTGAGATTATTTCTGTATGATGCTGGTAAAGTAGCTACTGTAATGGTCCCATCTTTTGTTTATCCTGTTTATATGCATGAGGAGAAGAGGTGGTATTTATAATTCCTTATTACTCATTCACAATTGTGTCATTATAGTTTGAACGCCAACTTTAAAGAGACTCAGTACTTTTCATGTTATATAATAGAAGAGGACACCTGAGATGCCAGAAAAGAACCAAATATTGTGCAAATATGCTTCTGGCATATTTCAATCCAGAGGACTTGAATATTACCTACAATATTTAAATATTTTAATGAAATTTTTCAATTGTTTTAAGATTTTCAAAGCAGTTTTATGCATTATGCTTTTTGATCCTTACCAAAAACAAAACAAAACAAACAAACCTTGTGAGATATGTGCTAAT
The DNA here is from genome assembly GCA_028646515.1 of Pseudochirops corinnae. Taxonomy (NCBI): domain Eukaryota; kingdom Metazoa; phylum Chordata; class Mammalia; order Diprotodontia; family Pseudocheiridae; genus Pseudochirops; species Pseudochirops corinnae. The sequence goes on from CM053588.1 coordinate 199,494,055, forward strand.
ACTTTTTTTTTTAATCTTCTAGGTGAGAAAACTGGGGCTCAGATATACCCACTGGCTTGCCTAGGATTACAAAAGACTTAGTACAGAGTTACTTTGAAAATATCATAGAAAAAGTGTAATTTGGTAAATATGGTTGGGTCTGCAACTTGTTAGTTTGTGGTCAGATAGCATCACTTACTCTAGTCCCTAGTGATGGAATTCTATAAAAAGCTGCTTTTAGATTTAGCCTCACCCTTACACCTGTAGTCTAGCCATCCCTTCCCAGCAAAAGAATTCCATTCATATAAAAAGAAAAGCAAGATTGAAATGTCTCAGAAAAAAGATACTAATTCTCTAAATTAGTATTCTCAATCCAGATGCTTTCAAATATTACTTTTCTATACAAACCTGGCCAACCTCCACAAAGGAGGTCCATTTTAATATTCACATGGAAGACAAATAAATTGCTATGCTGCATGTATAGACTTGACATGAGGAAAGGTGGGATCGATCCAATAAAGGGGAACTCAGCCTATTGAGAAGAGCAATTATGTTAGGAACTTGTTTGAAACATTAACACCCAGAGCTGCAGCTCTAAGAAAAATCTTGCAGGTATGGAAAGGTGGGCCCTGTGAAATAGCATGGTTTTGAAGTCCTCTCTGGCTCATTATATGAACAGCTACATAGGTCACTCTCAGTAGAGTGAAGTTACAGTTTCATTAATTAGCTACAGCTTCCGTGTAGAGATAGATGTTTACAGTCTAACTATTGTCCTCCTGACCTTGAAGACCCTAGAAAATTGTCCTTTCTCGTTACTGAGTTAGACCTAGAGAAATCATCTGGCTGCTATCATAGTTTTTGAGGGATGCTAGACACTGATTATTCGTGTGGAAAGTGTCACACACCTATCTTCATGACCTGCTGAGAAACACAGTTAGACAATTCTCAGTAAATAAACTACATCCACATCAGCGGTTCTCAACCTGCGGGTTGTGACCCCTTTGGGCATTAAACGACCCTTTCACAGGGGTTGCCTAAGACCATCGGAAAACACATATTTCTGATGGTCTTAGGAACCAAGATACTGCTCCTCTATCTGTCTCCAGGGGGGTTGGCCCACATGCAGGTATGCCCACATACACGTATGCCCACATACACTCGTATTAAAGGTTGTGGCATTAGGAAGCTTGAGAACCACTGATCTACATGATTCCCAACAAGGTTATACTTCAAATCAAGAAGATCTCCTGTGTTTATGAGTTAAAAGTGTCATTAAAACATAATTTTGAATGGCAGGAGAATTGCAGTATTTGAGCACATGACCCAATTGTTCTTAACAATATTCACTACCACACATTTCTGGAGCAATTAAAGCATGTGGGTAGACCCCCGGAGCTTTGATACTAGTGATACTAATAAGACTAATAACCCTTGGAGTGATAATATCACTTTGAATTCTCAACAAGTCACTGTTCTGCTTCTATTTCACAGGCTTAAAATAAAATATTTTCAGTTATTTGTACAAAGTCTCCTAAGATAAAGGTAGAATCCTAAAGAAAGGAACGAAGTTTTGATTTCTAAAGGTTATTCTATCTCTGGGAGCATGATCCCTAACTACTCCATCCTAAGGAATAAAAATAATCATATGTCTTTCAGGTTATTGTAGAGATAGTCTGGACATATATTATTACTTCATTTCCCCCACAACAGTGAAAAGAAGGAGATGTCTAAAATTAATGACAGACATTAATGGATGAGAATACAGAGAATAATCAACCTCCAAGAGAGCTATTCTTTTGCTTACATCTCTAAACCAAAAAGGGAAAGGGAAGACATGTAACTATTAAACATGAATTATTTAAGCCTATTGTCCATTTCCCACAATGCTTTTCTTGCTACTTTTCTTATCATGCTTTCTTTGTCTCACAATTTTTTTTTGTATTTTTCCTAATAAAATCATTTTGTTTCAATAAAAACATTATATTAATCTTTACTTTCTTATTTTCGTGGGTTAATCTGTACTAAAAAAAAATAATTTATTTCCCATTGACAATATTCAATATGAAGGAAATTTGAACATCTTTCCAGAATTTGTAGAAGAGAGAATGCATACACTCCACCATAGCAGCTGTCCTCAAAAACAACTGCAAGTCACTTTTACATATAATGGAAATTCAAAATGTCATGAGAACCTTTCTACTTACAGGTGTCTAAAGATTCATCCGAATCATCAGGGCAGTCAGGGTCCCCGTCACATAGCCAGCTCTGGGATACACAAGTCACATGATCATGGCAAAGAAATTCACCAGGATCACACAACTGTGGCTCTGAAAATGAAAATGTTTTAAAATAAAATATGAATGGTCTGAACATATGACCACAAAACAGCACAAAGATGAAATGTGAGAAAGCAATACATAAAGGGGATATGAATGTGAAATATATTCCCTGTGCAAAGCTCAAACATAAGCAGTCTTTATCTTAATTTTAGCATTTTACTTCAAGCATACAATCTGTTGATCACCTTATTAGTCAAATAGCTTCAATTGACAAGTAGACTAAAAGAGTGTGCTCTGAAAATAGTTATTTTGAATTGGTTGTCATCTTTATTACAAGACTTCAAAGAATGTATAGACCACCCATTGAGTAAATTTTAGGTACATTTCATTATTCAAATGTATGCTTACTTCACATAACAAGAGCATAAATTGACTCAACAGCAACAATATCTTATAATAACAAAACTATCTTGTATTCTCTATTTCCTATCACTTACATTGCTCATCCCAAAACAAATGTTACTGCAGTATTATTTTAGTTCAATTCCATAAATATTTATTGAGTACCTACTATGTGTCAGGTACTGCTAGGTACTGAAGATAGAAACACAAAAAAGTCCCCTCAACATTCTCTCCTGTACCCCAAGGAGAAAGTAAAGTCATTCCTATAATTTGTAGTAATAAAATTAAATCTCTAGGGATTTCAGTTCTTTTCTTGAAAGAGGACTTTTAAGATGCTAGATTAGTCAGGTCACCCTAAATACAAAACTTTTAGAGTGATAATTTCCTTGAAACAGTTTGTGTTTCTATCAGTTGCACTACCCAATTGCTGTCTCCCACAGGACTGCTACTCATATATATCCACCCTTATTATTATCTCTGCCCAGGTGATTATGTTTGAAACCATGTCTCCGTTCTTCACAAAGACATCACTTCCAGCTTTTCTAAAACACCTGAAAACTAGACTCTTTCTACAATAACTTGCTGAATTAGGCAGATTTTAGACTTAGAAAACACATTTTCCTTACTAGTGACACACCACGGAATAGCAGAAAGAACAAGAGACTGGGCACAGATATAGAAACAGAAGAAACTTTGAACACCATCTAGTATAATTCCTTAATTTTAAAGGGGAAGAAATTGAGGTGCAAGGAGGTTAAATATCATGTCCAATATCACAGAGAGAGTATACATCAAATACTAAATTTGAATCCATAACTTTTGCCTTGAATCAGTGATGATTGTGGGGACCTAAATTCAAATTTTTTTAAAAATTTATTTTATTTACTTTTAGTTGACAAGATTCAATTCCACAATCCCTTGAGTTTGAAATTTTCTCCCCTCCCCCCCACCATGGTGGCATGTAATCATGTATAGGATCTGCAAATACTTTCACATTGTATAATAGTTTGGTTATATAGAAAGGCTGTAACCAATGAGTAATCCCTGAGAAAAAAAAAACAAAAAACAAACATGAAAAAGAACAATTGCATCTTTTGCTTCAGTCTCCATTTAAACTATAGTCTTTCTAGATCTTTCTCTGAGTTTAGATATCTCCTTCCATCCTGAGGCTTGTAGAGTTGTCTTTTAGCTGTGCATTGTTGAGGATAGTCCAGTTTATCAAGGTCTAAATTCAAATTTTGCCACAGACAATTGTACCGCTATGTGGCGTAGTGTATGGAGGCCAGACTTGGAGTCAGGAAGACTCATATCCATAAGTTCAAATCAGGCCTCAGATATTTACTAGCTATGTGACCTTGGGCAAGTTACTTAAAACCGTTTACCTAAGTTTCTTCATCTATAAAATAAACTAAAGAAGGAAATGGCAAACCACTCTAGCATCTATGACAAGAAAACCTCAAATGGGGTCATAAAGAGTCAGATATAACTGAAATTTGTATCTTAGGCCAAGTATACCCAATTATGTATATATTGTACCCAATTGTACATACTGTATTTCTAACATAGGGAGAGAGAGAGAGAGACAGAGTGAGAGAGAGAGACAGAGTGAGACGTAATAGATATACTTATACCTACTTTTCCCTTTTTCCATTTTGTAGATGTGGATTTACCTTCCTCTCCCCTGACTCTGCCTTGTTTGAAGTGAAAAGTGTTCTGGATTTGGGATCAGAGAACCTGGATTCAAATTATATCTTTTCTACTTACTTTTCATGTAATCCTGGGTAACACATTTAATATCTCTGATCTTAACGTCATGATCTATAAAATGAGAAATTTATAGTAGATGAACTTTATGGGTACTTCTAATTCCAAGCCTATGGCCCAATTTCATTCACTTTCCTCACTTTAGCCCTATTTATTATAATCACCAAGTACTTATTAGACATATTCTCCCCACCTCTATATGTAAGTTACTAAGTGAAATATGTGGGAAATAAAAGTTGAGACATTCGTATACTGTTCCTACCCTCAAGAATCCTACAACTTAGATGGGGATACAAGTTATATGAATCAAAAATAATGTTACAAGTTAGCATATAAATATAAGAGAGGCATCATGGTGCAATAGCTAGAAGGCTGACCTCAAAGCCAGGAAGAACTGACTGCAAGTCTCATTTCCATACAAAAATTATTCAACTTCTCAGTGGAATAGGCAACTCTCTTAAACTATAAATTACAGGGTATATTGGAAGAGAGTTTCCTCAGTTGAAAGTTAACTATACCTATGAAACATTAGGTCAATTCACTATCCCTATGTAAGTATGAAATAAGTGCAAACAATCATTGAATATCATAGAGTTTGAGGGCAGAGAGATCATAATGACGTGGAATTAAGAGAAGAAATTAGTCCTTCACTTGGAGTTTGATGGACAGGTAGGACTAAAATTGATGAAAGAAGGAGGAATTATACATGGCACATTCCAGAAACACTTGCAAAGAAGTTTCCTCCTTTAAGCAGTAAATAAGTCTAAATCAAATTGCAAATATCCTCCTTCCAAAGTGCACTGTGTCTTTCTTTGACATCTTTAGTTCTGTGTAGTGGGTTTCAATTCTATGTAGACACATTAGATAGTGTCTGCACCTGGACATTGAACTACAAATGATGTTAAGGCAATCTGAAGACCATGGAGCCTACTCCAAATGTTTATTGACCTCTAAATAGATGATCCTTTGGAGAGGTTAGTTATAGTTCCTCTCACTGAGTCCAAAGAAGAAAACTAAAAAGTGCTGTGGAGAAAAGCACGATAGATATGATCAAGGAAAAGTTCAAGAATTGTAAGGGTTGTTGTTATGGGAATCTGAAGATCTTCCCTGCCCCTAGGCCCTTTGCTAAAGTGGCTACGTGACTCTGAGGACCTTCGGATATTTGAAAGTATACTCTGTTCCCTAATAGGCTGAATGTGGTCACGTGGAGCCTGTGGTGCCAGGCTTGTTTTTCAGGAATGCCCGTGCCTTGTAGCTTTGTGATTGGGCAGTGGGTCCAGAGGACTGTGACATTCTCCAAGCCAGGAGAAGGCTATATATACGCCCTGATGTGAGGTTTTGGTTTGGGGCTCACTTTGAGAAGAGTTGTGTGATTTGGCCAGATAAGACTCTGGGCAGCCGTTGAGGCCCCCGGCTTTGAAAAACCCAGATGTT
>CM053588.1:199517695-199533613 GCA_028646515.1 Pseudochirops corinnae
GAAAGAATCTCAAAAGCACTCTGAAGAGAATAATTCTGTCAAAGTTAGAGTTGAGCAAATGGAAGCAAATGACTTCATGAGAAATCAAGATACTATCAAACAGATCCAAACCAATGAAAAAATAGAGGGCAATGTGAAATATCTCCTTGAAAAAACCACTGACCTGGAAAACAGATCCAGGAGAGACAACTTAAAAATTATTGGACTACCAGAAAGCCATGATCAAGAACTTTGTAGAGTTATATATAGTGAGCTCTTAGTTTTATTGATGCTATTTAAATATGTATTTAAAATACTTAAATATTTTATATGCTTAATATGATATATTTTACTTATTATTAAATATTCAACATTATTCACATAGGGGTAGCTAGATGAAGCAAAAGATTGAATGCCAGTCCTGGGTTCAGGAAGACTCCTCTTACTTACTGAGTTTAAATCTAGTTTCAGACACTAGCTGTGTGAATCTTGACAAGTCACTTAACCCTATTTGCTTCAGTTTCCTTATCTGTATAATGAGCTGGAAATGGAAATGGAAAACCACTCCAATATCTTTGACAAGAAAACCCCAAATGGGGTCATAAGGAATCTAACAAAACAAAAAAAGTGACTAAACATAAACAAAAACATCCACACAATTGAATCCAGTTACTTCACATATCTGCCTTTCTAAAGTAAAAAAATTATTTCTTTAATTCCTTTAACTTTTCTCTTAAAAAAAAATATGCCACTAATCACTTCAGTTACATTTACACTTAGGTAGAACCTTGAGAGATTTTTCTCATTTTTTAAACAACACAGATGAAAATCTAGACAGGTTACACACTTGCATGAATGCAAGTGAATGTGCACATGCACGTGCATACAAACATGGCACCAGTGTGAATAAAGCAGAGTTCATTTCTTCTTGGTCTGTGTTAAATTAATGCTGTTGCTTACACTCTAATAAAATCTATATTCAAAGTCAAGTGTTATTCTCTGATCTATATTACCAGTATTAAAACACACGCACACACACACACACACACACACACACACACACCTGTATTTGTGTAGGTTTCTGTGCCTGGCTGTGTCACTAGCTATGTAGCTGTATTCAATTGCACTATGTTTTGTGTAAACCATTTTATCAAGGTCATTTTGGATTGGCTTTCTTTTGTTCAGAACATTAACTAACTACACTATCTCTTGCCAAAAATGTTCATGTACTTGTTTCAATTTTTTTTTTTTAGGTCCTCTCCTATGAACATTGGATAGATAGATGGAACTAAAATAATCCTGTGGGATACTACTTAATGCATTTTACCAAGTTGGATCATCAATCCTCATGTTGTCATAAAATTACAGGTCTAGGTAAGAGTTCAAGAGGTCATGAAGTTCATTCCTTTCCCTCTGGGCAGGACAGAATCTAAATCATTTCATATCAAGGCTGTTTTTAGGATAATAAAGACTCAAATATTATTATCTATCCTCTACTGCCTTATCAGTGTTCAATGACTCTCAATGTGATGCAGGGTTTCTTTTCCCCCCCAATAGCTGTGATTTTCCTTCTCAGAGAGAACACTCAGGTATGGAGTTCCTGGCACTCTTTTAGACTTTGGGCATTTTCCTGATGGGCAGTCTGTGAATGAGGACTACTGGAACGGCTTTTTTTAAAGTACCATTTTGATTTTACCTAAAACTTTCTGTAATTTAAACTCAATTTTTTCCTCTTACCGAGTTGAGATTTTTAGACTTTCTTGAAATTAATTTTGCCCTGATTTCATCATTCTTTTTAAATTTATTTCTGAATTGTATCTCCTCTTTTTTCTATTAAGTTTTCATCTACACTTAAATTTTCAAGTAATTATGCATTTATATATACCATAAGGATATGTGGTTATTGTTAGGATGGGAGCTCTTGGTGTGGGAAATTTCCCTCTCAAAATAGAACTTGACCTACACATAATTTAAGAGCTGTGTCTTAAGTAGCTGGCTGTGGCATGGAAAAGTCCATTGCTTTCAAGACACAAAGTTAACAATAATTTCAACGTTTGAATACAAATCCAGGTCTTTCTAACTCCAAGTCTAGTACTTCATCTAATATGTTATACTTCCTCCAGATTACTTGTCTGTCCTTTGTATTCGAAGAGAACCAATCACATCACAATGTTGGGGTAAAATAGCAGATTGTGGATATTATCTTGATTTGTGAGTGAATTGGATTTAAATTGGGGCAGTGTAGCACAAAGTCATCAGCCTCACTCTCTCTTCCAGAGTCATCAAAGTCCAGTGACGAGACAAAAGTCAAGATGACCGTTGATGGCCCAGGATGTAATGAATGACCTTAGCATCTTTAATGTCTGATCAAACTCTGAGCACTCCACAGTACCTCTTCAGGTGCCTTCGTGGCCATTGGGGTGTTTAAGTAGAACTCCTAGCAGGAGGGCTAAACCAGAGTAAGGGTAACTGACAGGCCCCAAACCTGTTGGTGAATTAAGGGCACATCTATCCCAAGCATGTGAAGACTTTCCAGAGGGGAAAGAATGATGAGAACATTATTTAAACAGCAAAAATAAAGTAGGACAATTTGGGGCTAGTCCTGAGACTCAAATTCATTACCTTCTGAAAGATGGAGTGAAAATAATCACATTTCTAAACAAAGAGTGACTCAAAGATTTGCATTGATAACTAAAATTAAACTCACTTTACCTCTGCTTGGAATTTTCTTTTGGTTTCCTCTTTTAAAAATGACTGACATAAAAAATAAGGGTATTCCAACAAAGCAATTCATATATTTTTAAACAATGGATAGTATTTACTTATTTTTACTTTGTGATTTTATATATATTTTTATAATAAAAAATCACCTCATTTTGAGAGGAAAAAAAAAACAACTTTGTACCATTACTTTAAAAAATCAATTCATCTTACCTCTATCTTTTACTAACTCCGAAATCTCAAAGATGGGATAATTTATGCCCTAGATTGAGTGATGTGCTATGTTTCTTTCAAAGCATTTTTTATTTCCAATGTAGAACTCTAGAATACAATTCTAACTGCTATATTAAGACAGGTGAGACATTTTGGCTAAACAATGTTCTGAAAAACATAACTCCTTGCAAAATACCTATTTTAATAGTTGAGTTTTCTTTTAAAAAATAGGGTTCACAGGCATTCTGACACAAATACTCACACCAGCTTTCTTGCAAAGTACACTACTAGGTTGAACATTGCAAGAATGGTGGTACAAGTTTTACCAATTAGGGCAGATTATTCAGCCTTTCTGAACTCAACGTCTTCATCTCTACAGTCAGAGAAGTGAACAAGCTGATCCTTAAGGACCCTTCTTGCTCTAAATACTGTAATTATCCTTCCAAAATGGTACCTTTGCATTTGCTAGTGGATTTACCATGTATATATTAGGTTAAAAAATAATTCCTACTGATGGATTTCATTACAAGATTCACATTTCAGAAAAGTGGGGTTGAATAATATATACTCATGACTTTAGAGTAGAAAGTTTGAAGGTTGGGACTATTTTATTCATATGCTATTTTTTACAGTTGCCACAAAATGTACCCAGTAATCAATGTAGCCTTAATATTTGACATTATTATGCTCATGCCAGACTCTTATATAAACCTACCATGTTGCCAGATTTATTCATCTTAGTTATAGAAATACAAAGTCATTAATATAGTTAAATGCATTCTAGAAATTTTTGAGTTAGAAAAGGAAAGCAATTTATCCTTACTGGCTCTTCCTCCCACAATTTTCAAATGTCTATATTCCAAAATAAGCTGATTGTGTGGTTAATGAAGTTAATAACTTTATCAGGTTATACAATTCACATAGTGGGAGCTATGTAATGAGCAATGAAAATACTATAGGAAGTCATTGAAGCTTGTGAACATAAAATGGTGAAAAATAATTAGATCATAGAAAACAGAAATACAAATAAAAACAGTGAAACAGTATATTTTAAAAATATCATGAAAATCTCTGTTCATAAAATAAAGTACAAACAAAGAACCAATCATAACTGCAAAATGTAGTGTTCCTTTGAAATTATTTCATGTTTTCACATGCCCTCTCCTCCTTTTATCCTTCATTCCACTCCACATTTCAATCCTATTCTTTGCCATGTGCTAATCACTTCTATAGTCCCATTACTAATGGTTTCCAACCTTCACAGAGACTTTACTTTCTCAAGAGGCACATCTCAGGATCAAATAAATTTTTCCAGTTCTTTAACTTTCATTAGTTTCAGAGGTTATGATAATCTTTTGAATATTTAAAAATTTTCCAAACATTTATTTTTTGAGAGAAATTGATTTTTTAAAGAAGTCACAGGGTATGAAATCGGAGCATAAAGATAGATTCTTCTTTTTTTAAATCACAAATGAATATATATTTGTATAAAATAATGAGGTTTTTTTCCCCCTCATACCTTAAGAAAATTATTAAGGATAATTTAAAAATATTTATTAAAAAGGGCAATTGCACATGGCCTTCCAAGGTGACTTCTTTTTCTTTGAAATATATAATCATGTGAATTGAAATGCATTTATATTTATTTTTGAATAAAAAAGAATAAGTAAAGAAAGAATATGAACTATACATGGGGTGGATGGGAAGATGATAACTGATGGCAGAATTAGATCTTTTGTTATTTTACATGTTTCTTCTGTAAAAGAGATTAATCCTTATAATTGAGAAAACAAAAATAACTTACACAGAGTTCATTCCCAAAACGAATAAGAAGATTGTAGAAGAGCACTTAACTACTTTGGATGAATGCAATTCAATTGGCCAAAATGAACTATATTTTGTGGTTGTAAAATAACTGTTAATGTTATTGCTAACACACTGTCAGTTATTGTGATGAAAGATGAAAGAAGTATCACATGATTGTAGAAGGGCACATGTCTCAATTTTCAAGAAGAGAAGAGAATAGACTCTGCAAACTACAGACCAGTGAGCTTAAGCTTTATCCCTAGGAAAACTCTCAAAAAACAAGTAAAGTAATGGTTTGTGAATATCTAGAATGAGAAATGGTGATTTCAATGAGTCAATATGACTTCACTGAAAATAAGACATGCTAGAAAAATCTTATATTTTATATAATTACAACATTAGGGAATAAATGGAATTCTGTACCTATTGTTTTCCTTCATTTTGGCAAAGCTTTCAATAAAATTTTTCATACTCTTCCATTGGAGAAGTTGGAGAGATGTGTCTCAAACAATTATACAATCAAATGGATTCAGAACTGATGGAATGGTCATTCTCAGAGTGATGTTGTTAATGGTTAGTTATTAACTTGTCAGATGGTCTCCAAAGTCCTGCCCCAGGATATGTAGATTTGCCCCATGCTGTTTAACATTTTTATCAATGATTTATATAAATGCATAAATGCTATGTTCATCAAAATTTTAGATGGCACAATATCCTTTGAAAATTCCAAAATGAAAGTTATTCTTGACCAAATAAAAGTTTCAATGCTGATAGTTAGCAAGATTGTGTTAGTTATAGTTTCTCAGATAGATTAAACAGGCACATACAAGTATAAATGTTATCAAGCCCAAACCATAGCAGATTGGATTAGTAATGAGGTATGAAATGATCTATAGGATCAATTTAGAGTTTTTACCGATAAATTGTATAGTCATCATAGATGAATGAAGAGATGACAGACCAATTTTGCTAAAAAGAAAAATTGACATACAATTTATTTAAGATAAGATTTGGAGATACAAAGAAATAATTAAGTTCCAAGTTTGTACAACAATAGGAACTATTTTTAATTTCCCAGGATTATAAACTTGTGTCTTGTTTATTACAAAATTTGTCTGCCTTTGATAAAACATGTTCATGATTATCACAACACCAAATATTTATATTACTGTCTTTTTTAATTCCTTGGAGAGCTGAGACAGGGAACAGAACAAGTTGGAAAGCAGGAGGCAATATACACTTGGCAATAGTGATCACACTATTAGAATGAGATTTTTTTTTAACCCAACCTCATTTATTTTGTGTTTAAATCATGAAGAAACTAATTTGGAAAAGAACAAGATAGTAGCAGCTTATCTTTAATATAGGATGAATCAAAACACCATGTTGTTTATCTCTCTGTACTCTCAGTATTTTATAAGTCATCTTCATGAATCTCTGAAGCATTGATTCACTGAAAAACTACAAAAATATCCCTTTCATTTTTGAGACCTTTCCAATTCACTGCACTGAAATCCTTGTAGAAATTTCTTCTCAATCTTCATTTTTTCTAAATACTTTAGATTTATCTTTTCTTCTCTTTATTTTTCTATGTGTGATTATGTACTACTTCACGTGTGCTTTATTTTGAAGGGGGAAGGGTGGGATAGCATGGCACAGTGTTGCAACTTTTTGTTACCAGACAGGCCCCCAAGTAAATATTGAAATCGGCAAAGTTGCAGTATTTTACACTAGCATAATATAAATTTGTGCAATGGACTTGGGGAATGAACACTCTAATCTCAGTTCTAGAATATGTACTAACATAAAGGCACATGGAATCATACCAAATATTCCTGTATAGTTTGGAGAGAGAAAAATAACCATTGTCCTTTCACAGGCAGTTAAATGTTACACTGCATAGAGTCCCAGACCTGGTATCAGACAGACTTGAGTTCAAATTCTGCCTTTAACCTTTACTAGCTGTGTGATCTTGGGTAAGTCACACTTTAAAGACTTAATTTCCTCATCAACAAAATTTGACTGCCACACTAATTCTGATAATCAAGTGAGATGGTATATTTAAAATACTCTGAAAATTTTATAGGACTATGTAAAAGTTACCCTTGATTATTATTAACAACAACATAGGGTAGTGTTGTATCCAGAGGTTAGAGACAGAAGAACTGGTAATTTCATCTTCTCACTATGAAAGAAACTAGACATTCAAAACTTTGACAACTAGTTGGATAGTGCCTCTAACTCAGAAAGCTCCCTAAGTATGATAATACTGAGGGACTAAGGAGCCTCAGTTGACACCTCAGTTAGTTGAACACCTATTTCCCTTTGCTTTACCTTGTTCCCTTCTTTGTGGTCTAATTCTTCTACATCCTTTGTGTGTTGAGATATTTGGTAATTCCAAGAAAGTGGAACAGACAAGAAAATAAGGATCATAGAAGAAAATAACATAGATGACTTTGATAAAAATCTTAAAAAGTTTTGTTAAATTTGAAGTATAGATATTTCTTTTTTATAGCAATTTTGCAAGCTGCTGAGTTATTCTTCACTCAAGTTTACTCATGATTCCAGTTGAACAAAGGAAATCCTAAAGGGATAAGAAAGATAATTTCCCTCCAGTAATGGGTTATTAGTGTCTTTCTGAATTCAGAGTATGAACTGAACTAATTGTCTTCTGATTTTCCCAATGACTTGACTAGCTACCTATTATAGAGGCATATAGGTGATATAGTAGAGTATTGATCTTCAAGTAAAAATGACCTGAGCTCAAATCTCACCAAAGTTTTTTTATTTACTTTGTGACTCTTGGCAAAATATTTTTCTTTTCTTCCTTGCTTCTTTCCTTCTTTTATTCCTTCCTTTCCTTCCTCTACCTCTCTGTCTTTCCCTCTGTTTTCCCTCTCTTTCCGCTCCCTATCTCCCTCCTTTCCTCCCTCTCTCCCTTCCTCCTTACTTCCCTCCCTCCTTCCCTCCCTTCTTCTTTCCTTCCTTCCTTCCATTCTTCCTTCCTTCCTTCTTTTCTTCCTTCCCTTCTTTCTCCAGTTTCCTAATGTCTAAAATGGAAATGATAATAGCACATACCTCTCAGGACTGTTATAAGAATCAAATGAAGTTTCTATTTCTATCTTTTCCTGTGTATCCATATATGAGTGTGTATGAATATATATGAATGTATTTGCACACATGTATCCATATGCTTATATAGATACCTACATATATATGTACATTGTGAATTGTTCATATACAATATATACATGCATATAAACACATGGCATATACATATGAATAAAGACATTGATATGAACATATATGGTTTTGAAAACCTAAACTCTTGAACTAACATAATTAGAAAACTTACTAATTAGCTAACATAATTAGAAAATTTTAAGCATTTTAATGTTGCATGCACAGTATTATTCTTCTGTTTATTAATATATGATAACCGATCAAGAGGAAAATATTTGCATATTATATGGAAGCCCTATAGGGAACAATGGGAAAATCTGGACAAAGATCATGTGACCAGTCATAAATATTAAAGCTAGCAGATTATTATGAAAATTAAATGAGATAATTGAGATAGATAATAACTAACATACAGCCCTTTGAATTTCACAAAATACTATATGTGTTATCTCATGTGAGTCTCACAACAATCCTGCAAATGAAAACACAGTTATTACTATTTTACGTATTAGGAAACTATGACTCAGAAAGGTTGAGTGACTTGCTCCTGATCACGGAGCTAGTAAATGTCATAGGTGGGATATGGATTCTGGCCTCTCAGAAAAGAAAAAAAAAAAAACACCAAAAAATATCCTCCCAAAATTACAAAGGTATTAACCTTAATTAAAAGTCTACATTGAAAGCAAACCTGTTTCTGGACATATATAACAAGACATAAAACAAATCTTTGACATAATTTCTCAACTTGCAGAAGATCTAAGGCTCAAGAAGAGGAAGATTAGCTCATTAGCACTTCTTCCCTATCACCATTTCAACATTCCTACCTATTTTTCCCTCTCTTCTTAGTTTTATGCTAAGATGATCAAATGAGATATGAGGTAAAGTCAGAATACTAAGGGGAGTCATAATTATCCAGTGGTTCATATCTTCAATGAGAGTAAATACTTTCCCCAAAAAATTCTTATTCTTTTTAGATGTTACTTATTTTCATACTATTTCATATAGATTGCAAGGTTTTGTATAAACGTAGATTAAGATAACAGAAAATAAGTTCAGTACTGAACTATTGGAAGAACTGTGAACTAGTCCAACCACCTTGATAAAAACCTTAGGACTATGCTCCCAAAGCTATTAAACTCTGAATACCCTCTGACCTACCAATATCATTACTAGATTTTTCTCCCCCAAAATAAAAAAATAATAGAATAGGATTTATATGTAAAAAAAAAAATCTATGTTTAGACTAGCTCTTCTTGTTATGACAAAGAATTGGAAACTGATATGATGCCCATCAACTGAAGAATGGCTGAACACTGTGAATGTAATGCAAAAATGTTATTGTGTTATAAGAAATTATGAAAATAATGGCTTCAGAAAAAAAAGAACACAGAGTTTACATGAAGTAATACAATTTAAAACTGGGAGAACATGGAGAATTTTACCTGTTAAATCTATGGGTAAAGGCAGAATTGATGACTAAACAAGAGATGGAGAGAATTATGGGATATAAAATGGATAATTTTGATTACATTAAATTTAAAAGTTTTTGCACAAACAGAACCAATGAAGCCAGGGTTGGAAGGAAGACAGAAAACTAGAAAAATATGTTTATAGCAGGTTTGTATGGCAAAGGCCTCATTTCTCAGGCATAGAGAGGACTGAATCAGATTTATAAGAATGACTCATTTCTTTTCAGAAGAAGAAATCAAAGCTTGCTCTAGTTATATAAAAATGTTCTAAATTACCATTAATTAGTAAAATACAAATTAAAAAATGTTCAGTTATCACCTCACAGCTGTAACATTGGCTAATAATGAAATGAAATGAAGATGACAACTGTAAGAAGGGATGTAGAAAAATGGCAACATGAACTTTTAGGGGAGTTGTGAATTGATCCAACCATTCTGAGGAGAAATATGAAACTATGCCCAAAGGACTATAAAACTATGTATCCTCTTTACACAGCAACACCACTGCTAGCTCTATATCTCATCTAAGAGATCAAAGAAAAAGGAAAATGACCTACATGCACAAAAATACTTATAGCAATTCTTTTTTATGATGGTAATAAACTGCAAATTGACAGCATGCCCATCAAATGGGAGATGGTTGAACAAGTTGTATTATATGATTATGATGGAAAACTCCTATGCAATCATGAGCAGGATGCTTTGGAAAAACCTGTGAAGACTTACATGAACTAATGCAAAGTGAAGCGAGCAGAACCAGGAAAACATTGTACACAGTATCAGCAATATTGTAGGATTATCAATCATAAATGACTTGGCTGTTCTCAGCAATCTGATAATTCAAGATAATTTTGAAGGACTTATTATGAAAAATGTTATGTACCTTCAGTGAAAGAACTGATCAGTTTGCAAGTCAAAGCACATTTTAAAAAAATATTCTTTATTTTTCTTATTTTGGTATTTTCTTTCATGGCATGGCTAATACTTTGCATGACTGAACATGTATAATTGGTATCACATTGCTTGCACTTTCAAAGAGGAGGGAAGGAAATAAGGAAAAGAATTTAGAATTCAGAATTTTTTTTAAAGAAATGAATATTAACAATTACATATAACTGTGAAAAATTTAAATTAAAAAAACTGATGCAAAGTGAGTTGAGCAGAATCAGGAAAACAATTTATACGGTAACAGCAACATTGTACATATTGAAGATTTAGAAACTCTGAGCAAAACAATAACCCAGCAGGGTTCCAAAAGATTCATGATTAAAAAAAAAATAAATTCTATCTAACTCTAGATAGAATGCTAATGGACTCAGAGTACAGATTTAAGCATATTTCTTTTAAAATATTTAAGAACATGTATAATGAAGAATTTGTCTTTCATGACTTCATATTTGTAATGATTTTTGTATTTTTTGCCTTCTCAATAAGTGGGAAAGGGAATAAGGGTAAGGAAGAATCTAGAATTTTTTAAAAAAGTAGTACTGAATTAAAAAATAAATATGTTGTAGAATTAAGGCAAAGCGTAAGGGTCAAATGTTTCTTCATATCATATCCTTTTCAAGAAAATTCAAATCACAGACTACAAAAATTATAGGAAGATAAATATATTATTCAGCTTAAAGACACTAACATTAACATTCTTATCAGCTTGCATAAATAATGAGAATCATGGTAGATTGTACTAAATCAGCTTGTCATATGACTGATGTAATAATGCCATTGAAAGCAATATATACTGTACTGCTCTTTGACAGTAGGAATTTTTAAAAAAGTTCTTCGTATTTTATTTTCCCCCAATTACATGTGAAAATAATTATAACATTTATTTTTAAAACTTTGAGATTCAAATTCTCTCCCTTCCTCCCTCCCCTCCCCCACATTGAAAAGGCAAGTAATCTACATAGATCATACATGTGTAGTCATGCAAAACTTATTTCCATATTAGTCGTGTTATGAAAGAAAACATAGCTCCTCTCAAAAAAAAAAACTCAAAAAAATTTTAAAAAGTATTCTTCAGTATGTATTCAGACACCATCAGTTCTTTGTCTGGGGAAGGATAGCATTTTTCATCATAAGTCCTTCAGAGTTGTTTTGAATCATCGTATTGCTGAGAATAGCTAAGTTATTCACAGCTGATCATCTTACAATATGGCTGTTACTTTGTACAAAGTACATTTCACTTTGCATCAGCTCATGTAAATCTTTCCACGTTTTTCTGAGAGCAGCTTGCTCATCATCACATAAAATAGTATTCTATCACAGTCACATAGCCCAATTTGTCTAGTCATCCCTCAATTAATGGGCATCTCCCCAAATTCCAACTCCCCATCACCAGAAAGGAGTTACTAGAAATATTTTTGTATATATAGGAAATTTTCTCCTTTGTGTTTTGTCTCTTTTTAGATACAGATCTAGTAGTGGCACTGCTATGTATCAAAGGGTATGCATGGTTCTATAGGTCTTTGGACATAACTTTAAATTGCTCCAAAGAATGGTTGAAACAGTTCACAACTCCACCAACGATGCATTAAAATATCTCATTTTTCCCACTTCCCCTGCAATATTTGCCATTCTCCTTTGAGTCAACCTAATAGGTATGAGGAAATATCACAGGAATGTTTCCATTTTCATTTCTCCAATAAATAGTAATTTAGAACATCTTCTCACATATGGCTATAGATAGTTTTGATTATTTCATCTGAAAACTGTTCATATCTTTTGATTATTCTTCAATTGGGAAATGGCTCCTATTTTTATAAATTTGACTCAATTCTTGATATATTTGAGAAATGAGGCCTTTATTAGAGAAATTCATTTCAATTTTCTCTTACAATTACTAAATGTATTCCTTCCATCCTATTCCCCCATTTATCCTATTCTCTCTGTCCTTTCACCCTGCCCCTCCTCAAAAATGTTTTCCTTTGAACTACCCGCTCCCTCAATCTGCCTTCCTTCAATCACACATACCTTTTCTTTTATCCCTTTCCCCTCCTGCTTTCCTGTAGGGTAAGATAGATTTCTATACCAAATTACATATATGTTATTCCCTCTTTGAGCCAGTTCTGATGAGGGTAAGTTTCACTCCTTCCCCCTCACCTTCTCCATCTTCCTTTTCACTCTACAAGCTTTTTCTTGACTCATTTACACACACACACACACACACACACACACACACGTGTGTATATGTACATACATATTTGTTTTTTCAAAATTCTTTTTGAGTTCTTCTACAGCCTGAGACCAATTCATATTCTTTTTGGAAGCTCTGAATTTTGGAACTTTAATTTTGTTATTTTCTGTGTATTTTTATTTTCTTTGTCACCATAGTATCTTTCCATCATGAGAAATTTTTTCTTTTTTTTGCTCATTTTTCCAGTCTATTTCTTGACTTTGAACTATTTGTTAAAGTATGGTTCTGCTTCCAGGGTGGAGGGCACAGTGTCCCACACTTCAGATGTTTGGTGCAGCTAATAGATACTGCTAGGGATCTGAAAGTTTTTCTTTCTTCCAAGGTTATATGATCTAAAGAGAGGTGCATTTCCTATTCTCCTGGCCTGTGCTCTGATCTGTGAGTGACTGTAAGAAATCTTTCTGCCCTGAAACTGTGTGAAGGGTCCCTGTTCCACTGCAACTACAAGCTGTTATATACTATTGCTCCTCCTCACCCAGGAACTGCCACCCATGACTGTGATCCAGATCTGAGTATATGCAAAGTAACAGTGTTTTTTACCCAGTGCCTCCAAGAAGACCCCTCCTATTCTCCTGATGAGTTGTTCTATCACATTAACATTTGTGGGCTGAGAACTCTGAAAGCAGACACTGTTTCTGTGGATTCAAGAGCTCCCAAGGCCTGCTCCTGGTTTGCTGGGGCTGAGTTTATTGTAGCATGACCTGTACTAGGCTGTACTCCACTCTCACCCAGTTGTGATAGACCTTTCCTGACATCCTTATAAATTGTCTTTGGAAGGAAATTAATTTTGTCTTGTCCATTTGTGGGTTCTGCTGGCCCAGGAATTATTTTATGGGATTATTTAAAGGTGTTCATAGGGGTTTTGAAGGAGAGCTCAGGCTAGTCACTGCCTTTTCCTTGAGATCTTGGTCATAGTATCCACAGTATCTTTTTATAAGGTTATTTCTAGTACTTTTACTTTTCACTGGACTTGGCACCTAGCAAGTAAGCACTTAAAATTTTTTCATTCATTCATTCTGAATATAAATATAAATATATATATATATATATATATATATTATGTGTGTGTACATATATATATATATATACACATATATATGATCAAGACATTTAATTCTTCTGTCTTAATATCTTCACTTGTAAAATAGAGGTAAGAAAGGTAGCAGAAATAAAAGGTACTAGCTATCTCACATTGTTTTTCTGAGGATCAGATAAGACATAAGATCCACAAAGACCTTTCTTTACACATATGATCTCATTTGATATTAAAACATTATCTAGATTGTCATTCCACTACATTTCTTTAAGCAGTGATGTATGTACTAAAAGTTCTTTGTGAGGACATAGAAATCATGCAATTAGAGGTCATGGAATCATAGATCTTGAAGTAGATGGGACGTTGGAGATTATTTCCAGGGCTGAGAAACCTGTGGATTCAAGGACACATGTGGCCCTCTAGCTCTTCAAATGTTGTCCTTTGAATCCAAACTTCACAGAACAAATTTTGGACTCAGTCAAAGGGGCTATACTTGTGAACTTAGAGGACCACATGTGGCCTCAAGGTTGCGGGTTCCCCATCCCTGATTAGACCAATCCCCTTATTTTTAAACATATGAAAATTGAAAACTAGGAGGGTCAAGATACTTGACAACCATAATATAGAGAAAAGTGGTAGTATAATAGCCTACAATTAAACAAAAACAAAAAAATTGACAACTGATCTATGAAAAATAGGGATTCTTATCCATTTTTGTGCCACGGACTTCTTTGACAGTCTGGTGAAATTTCATACTTCTGTGGTTTATTGTCTACATGTAAAAAACTGATTTTAAAAAAGCTAACTTTCATTTAATATTTAGTGAAAGAAAAAATATAAATTTCCCATCCAAATTCACAGAATCCCTCAAGTATATTCATAGACCCCAGATTAAGAACTCTGGTTTATAGAGTTGAACATGCATCATTCATTAGCCTTGCACACACACACATTGACGTCAGGGATTTAGATCAACAACAATACTTCTTTTGGTATGGTATTTCTTTGCTTATTAATATGAAAAAAAAGTACATTTTAGAAAGATTTTTCAAGATGGTTGAAGCAAAAGAAGCTTTCTCACTCATCTACACCAAACAATCCATAGCACAATACTAAAACTTTCCAGTTAAGGAAGGTTTCATTTTTTATATAAGTAGATTTTCACTGTATTTCTTTCTTTGGGAAAAAAAAAATCATCAACAATAAAAAGTCTGAATGGTTTTCTATTTAAAATTAAGAATTTGAAGTTAGAGGATATGAGTTAGAATTCTGGTTCTGTCATTTGTCACCAATCTGACCTTAGGCAAATCACTTAATTTCTATTTGCCTCAGTTTCCCCAGCTGTAAAATGAAGGACATTTGATGAGATGACTTTCAAAATATCTTCCAGTACTACATCTATGTCTCTACTATCTGGTGAGTAAATATATATATAGGATAATGTTTTTGAAGTAAACAAGAAAATAATCTGTTATATATCTTTGGGATCATGGCATTTTTTTAAAATTCTAAAGTTAATAATTTTATGTTTAATTTTAAGAAAAAAAAAACTTACAGGTCATACCTCCTCCATCACCACCACTACCACCACCACCACCAATTCCTCAAAAACTTATTGTCAATCGAAATGATTCACTAAAGAGGACTTTGACATATTGACACTGATTCTTTGTACATGGATTATAAACCTCTTCAGCCCATAGTGACATAGGCAAGTTAATTATTAATCCACTCCACTGAATTCTACTCTAGCAGTTCCAAATAGATTTAGCTTTTCTGAAACTTAACCCAAAGAGAATATAGAGTTCAATTTGCTCCAAAGGGTGTTAATCATGTACAATATTGGTATGCTGAGATCTATTAAGCTTCAGTGTCTGATTTTTTTTAGGGGGGCAGAATAGAATATAATCAACTAAAAAATGCAAAGATTTACTTCTTTTGATGTTCTTAGTTTCTGCTGCTAGAAGAAGAAATTATTTCTCCATAAAACTCACTAAGGTAGGTCAGGACACACTTAGGTTCTATTCTTCTTCATAACTGACCATTATTTCATGGTAGTAGAGCAATCTATTTCTATCTCTGCCACTTATTATAGAATACAGGAATCATGGGTTCATATGTAGAAGAGAAAAGAAAATGAAGAGACCTTGAAGACCATCAAAACCAACCTCCTTCATTGTTTTTTAAATGAGCTACATAGAGGTTAAGTGACTTAACTAGAGTCACATAGCAAGTATCTGAGACAAGATTTCAATCGAAGTCCAAGTCCCTTTCCTAATTCAGTATGCTATGATTCCTGTGAGATATAATATGTT
>CM053588.1:199534113-199570587 GCA_028646515.1 Pseudochirops corinnae
TCCTCCTGAACTAGGTAAATGATATGTTTGATTAAAGTAAGATTGTTAACCCATTTTGAGTTGCTTTCCTTTAGAAAAGCAGATCTAAGAACCTGTGCTAGTAGCCGCCCTAGGCATGCTAGGGTGCTTGCTGTTACACATAGTCATCACTTCAATCAGACTCCAATAATGACTGCATAAAACACCTTAAGATTCTCTACATGGAAAGAACTATTGAAAAGTACAATTCTATTTTTGAAATCCATTTATTAGAAAATTGTACTTTCTTTTTTTAATCACGGACCTTTTTGATTAGTAAAAAAAAAAGCCAATTGAGGACCTGGTTTTTGTTTTTGTCAGTGTTGTTATGCTGAATCTGTGATTTTTATTTGAGCTGAGAACTCCTGGTGTGGATACTCCCTGTATCCACCCAAATTAACAATTTATGATTGGAAGATTAATCAATCAGTAAGCATTTATAATGATATTAAGTACTAACGATACAAGGAATGACAAAAATACAAATGACTTTTGAAACAACCTTGGCCAGTCTCTTTACTAGACAACTAAGGATACCTAAACCTGAGAAATTAGGTGATTTGCCTAAGGGCACACTTTTATAATAAAGTTTTAGAGAATTCTTTAAGGAATTTATAGGTTGGATAGCTTTTCTACAGTTAGTAGGGAGGGGGGAAGAGAATATGCATAAATATCAGACACTGTACTAAGCACTCTACAAATATTTGTTGATCCTCCCAATTAGGGCTACTATGATTCCCATTTTACAACTGAGGAAACTGAGGCAGACACAGGTTAAATGACTTTTTCAAGGTCACAAAACTAGTAAGTACCTGAAACTAGATTTGAACTCAGCCTTCTTACCTCTGGACCTATTGTTCTATCAACTATAATGAATATCTACCTTATAACCAGCATGCTGCTATGATAGGATTCAAAACCAGGTTTGGTTGACTACGTGTAAGAAACACAAACACACACACATACACACACACACCATTTCATGTTCATTGGAAAGATGAAACCCCAGTCTAAGAGAAATAAGTTATACCACATTTGCAACTTTGCATACATAGAAAGCTTACAATAGCAATATTATTTCATTTTCATTGTTACCTACAAGTTGATTTACATTTATTTTTAAAAGTCTTGAATTATGCATACAACATTCATATATTATTATGATATAAATGCCATTGGAAGAAAAAATGAGCAAAACCTCTTTTTAAGATCAAATTCTAATTGTTATAGCAGAAAGAACATCAGGTGTAAGTTTTCCTTTTATACTGAATATTAAGTTTATCTTACAAACAACTTAGCAACTACCTGGTTCTTGAAATACATAGAACGTATTCCACCCATCAGGAAGAAGTTATCAATACTTTTGTTGTTGCTCTTATCTCTGCTGAGTTTCAATCCCATATCACCACGTGCCTACTATAGACGTTTCCATTTAAATGCTTAACCATCAAAAACTTATCGTATGTAAGACTGAACTTATTATCTCCCTGGAAAATCGGATCCCTTTAACTCAACTTCCCTGGTATAGTAAAAAGATCACTGGATTTGCAAAGCAAAGAATTGTTTTGTAATCTTGGTTCAGGCCTTTGAAAGCTATATTCTTTCCACTCTGACCTTCAATCTCTTAACTTGTTAAACCTGGTTAATTGTATTTGCACTAGCTACTTTACGGGGTTTCTGTGAAGAAAATGATTTTATCTTTTAAAGCACTATAGAAATGTGAATTGTGTTAATTTCTCAATGGCACTATTGTTCTGACCACCCAGAGAGGTATACACATACCTTTACACAAGTATACAAGCAGACTCAAATATGTTCTCATAATTGTGTACATATACATATTTTTACATATACAGATATACATGTTTACATGGAAATTCATATTCCCATACATTTTCACATATGTCTGCATAGATATATAAATTTCCTTTTAAAATACTTTTATAATGTCATTTCCCTATAAAACAACTATATATCAATAGCAAAAAAAAAAAAAAAATTCCCTGCCTCCTTTTCCCAATCAAATCTTAATTTTCCTTTCTGATTTCCGTGTTCCCCACCCCTGCTTTAATTTGGCTACACTCTATTTAGCCAACTTTACCTATCTACTACTTTTTTTTCAGTTGGAATAACAATCTATTTGATGGCAGAGAATATTTCATTTTGTTCTTTTTAGTCCCAGAATCTATTTTTTGTTTGTTTGTTTTTGGAGGGGGGTGAAGGCAGGACAATTGGGGTTAAGTGAGTTGCCCAAGGTCACATGACTAATAAGGGTTAAGTGTCTAAGGCCAAATTTAAACTCAGGTCCTCCTGATTGCAGGACAGGTGCTCTACTCACTGTGCTACCCAGCTGTCCCTTTAATCCCAGAATCTAACACATTACTTGGCACTTTAATAAGTTTGTTTATTGAGAGACTGATCCTATCTACCTATCCACTATTCCAATCACCACCTCCATACCTAAAACACACACACATACACACATGCTTACTTACAAAAGGGATTTTTAACCCAGGGGTCTATAAACTTTAATTTACATTTATTTACTTATACATGCACATGCATGTATATTCATACATGTGTATATGTATATGTATATATACACTCACAACTTTTTTCCATTGCAATATTATGTTTTTAACAAATAAGTTTTAAAAACATATTTTGAGACAGGATCCATAGACTTTTCCAGGCTTCCGAAGGAATCCATAACACAGAAAAGGTTAAGAAATTTCATCTTATACTTTTAGCTGGCTTTTTTCCTCATTGATCCAAGACTAATCCAAATTCATTCATTTATACCTCTAAGTTATTAATCATATTATGCCTGAAATGCCCACTTTTCTCTTCTACTTCACAGAAAGTAGCTATTTTAAAAATCCCAGTCTAAATCCAAACTCTTCCTTGAAATGTTCCTCAAAACTATTAGTCTCATTGAGTTCTGTTTTAAATTAGAACTTGTGCAGATTATCCCACATTCTTTCTCACTTAACAACTGTCTTTTATTATTTTATTGATGTCAGTTCTGTAGCCCCAATTAGTCTATAAACTTTTCGAAAGAAGGGACTGTTTCTTATATTGGTTTTCTATTATCTGGCTCTTTAAGCGCCGAGCACATGATTGGAACTCTCTCTCTCTCTCTCTCTGTCTCTCTGTCTCTCTGTCTCTGTCTCTCTGTCTCTGTCTCTCTGTCTCTCTGTCTCTGTCTCTGTCTCTCTCTCTCTCTGTCTCTCTCTCTCTGTTTCAGATATAGATATCCAAATCTAAAACTGAGGAAAGCTGATGGCTTAATCATAATATAAGCCTACCTTCCTATAGCAGGTATGTTAGACATCTCAGCTTGAATAGAGATAGCACCAGGTGTTTTGCCACAGGAAAGGAGCTTTCTAATGGCTTTCAAAACCTCTTCTTCAGTTGTAACTTCACCTAGGGAGGGCCTGATTTCAACCTGAGGTAATTGATCAATGGCTTCAGCATTGAATAATGATGGTCTGTTGGAAAAATTATGGAAGTGTTCAACTCATCTCTCTAGGACAGTGGTTCTCAATCTGTGGGTTATGTTCAATTTGTAAAAATGAAAATACATCCTGCATATCAGATAGATTCATAACAGTAGCAAAATTACAGTTAAGAAGTAGTGACAAAAATAATTTTATGGTTGAGGGTCACCACAACATGAGGAACTGAATTAAAGAGTCATAGCATTAGAAAGGTTGAGAACCACTGATCTAGGATCAAGCCCTTGTCAATAATCAATGTGTATCCATCAATTTTGAGTAGTTGAGATGTACCATAGGTCTTTGACCCATAAATAACTTTCAGGGCATCATAAAAATATGTTGCGTTGTTACTATCAGAATAAAACTGCATTTCATCTGCCTTCTTACTGAACCAAGAATCCTGCATCTCTCAAAGCTTCACTTGTACATTTCTTTTGAAGGAATTAAATGCTACCTTCTTAGAGATGGATGGACTATCCTGCTGGTAAACCATTATTCAAACACTATGGCAGAAAACACAACCCTAATGGTCCAGCCATATTGTTCAAATGCCAAATGTACACTTACCAAAACGACTAGTTTATGGAGAGCTCACATAAGGCAACACTTCATGTGGTGCTCAGAAGAAGAAACAATACAAGTGGACTCTCCAGGTGTCTCTTAAGAACTTTGGAATTGATTGTGTGACATGGGAGACACTGGAACCTTACTGCCCAACATAGCATGTCCTCATCAGAGAAGATGTTTTGCTCTATAAGCAAAACATAATTAAATTAGCTCAAATGAAGTGCAAGATGTGCCACTTTAGAGAATTCACCCTGAATGTTCACATGGACTATTTGTGCCTGACCTGTGGTACAACATTCTGAGCTCATATTGGTCTGATTAGCCACAGTCAGACACACTATAACGTGACTGACATAGTGATATCATTTTGGTCCTCTTTGAGAATGAAGGACAACAACCACATGTAACATATTGCATTATGACAAAAGTTCTTCCCTTGATTATACATACATACACACACATATACACATAGAATAGAAAATCCTTCTATATCTATATATAAAATATACTTTTACAAAATATTTTAACAATGTACTATTTCCTTCTGTAGTCTTACTCTTTAAATTGTGGTTAGTAGGATTTTCTTTTTAGTGCTGACTTTAACATCTGATCATCCTGGCCCCATCAATTTCTTTCGTCTTCAAACCTTGCATACTCATAGGAAAAAACTAAGTAGGGCCGACATTTTCACTTGCAGATCATACGACGTTTAATTATTTTTTTCCTTCTTGAGACTGTAGATCCCAAATGCAAAGCAACTTAAAATTTAGGACTTCTGATTTTGATCATGTCACTTTCCACAAACTTGTGTGACCACAGACAGACCAAGAAACAAACCTCTTTAGACTTAATTTTTTTTTTTTATAATAGAGGTCTTAGTGTTAAGTAAACATGATCAAACATAAAGAAAAATAAGACTGAAACCAATTTAAGTTTTATTCCTCTCTAAAATATAAATAATATTCTTACAAAAGCAGCTGTCTTGAGTATTATTTAATTTTAAAGCATCTTGTAAATGTCATAATTAGCAGCAGAATTCAAAATGACAAAACTCTATGTTTTGACTAAAAGTGTTCACTTAGCATTGGCCTTCATTATTTCAAATAAATGTAAACATTGAGTAGAGGGCAAAGAAATCTCCTTGAAGACAGAGACTGTTATGTTTTCTCTTTTTATCCTCAGTCTTTTGCCTGATGTCCCACATATCATCAGTATCATCATGACCATCATCATCATCATCATTATCATCTTCATTGAAATTATTTTTTTTAAATAACATTTATATAAGGTTTGCGAAGCACTTTGCAAATATTATCTCATTTGTTTCTCCCAACAACTCTGGCAGGTAAGCATTGTTACCCCCATTTTGCTGATGAGAAATTGAATCTGGGACAGTTTAGGAGACTTGAACACACGTTTCCCAAGGCCAGCACTTTCTCTACTGCACTATGCAATGCATTTAATGGATGCATATATTTAAATGTCTCATTAAGTCAGATAAGTATAAATGAGTTTACCAATAATCCACATATCAGGGATAATTTTAACATTTGTGCTTAAAAAATGAAAAGAACTTTCCTAACTCAAGCCTGCTTTCAGAGGCATAAAGGAGAATTATGGTGGAATTGTTTTCTAATCACAGCGAAGTTACAACTCAAATATTTATCATATTTTTCTTGTCTTTCTATATGAACTCCTGCAGATCTAATTTATTTGGTTATCTGAAACATGTAAGTTATTTAGTCTCAATATTGGAGATTCAATTGATTGAAACAGACATGCTGATAGACTTTTAGTATGACACTTAAATACAAAATAAAAGCAAAAAAAAATGTGTTCTGCCCAAAATCTATGAATTTCACAGTGTTCCTACTACTAGTAATTCATAAATTTGACCTTTTGCAAATCAAAGAGCTTAGTGCTCAGCATATAGTTGCTGCTCAGGAAAGACTGTAGTTAATGAATTGAAAGAAGGAAAAGTGCCACTATCTCTAAGTACCTAAAGCATAACTTTAACTTTATCTATGCACATGCTTAGTTTTGTGCTGCTGGGTAAGTGCTAACCTCTCTTGGTTGTTTCCTTATCTGTAAAAATAATAATAATAATAAGAAGAATAAGAATATTGACCTACCCACCTACATCTCAGATTTGTTATGAAGATAAATGAAATAATATGTATGAAGAACATCACAACTATTAAAGAATGATACATCATATTCATTCATCATTTATTTGTTTGTTTACTTATTCATTGCTACTTATATGTTGCCTAGCAAGAAAAACAAGCCTATTCAAATATGGCCTGAATTATATATTTTTAAAACTATAATGTTTAAATGATCAAATATCTTTCAGATTTAATTAATTAAAAATGACCTTGGGTGAATATATATGTTGTGTTTAAAAAAAAAAAGATTAAGAGGTGTTAACCCTCTTTGGATGTTGGTAAATAAAAATTATATACCTGGCTTTGAATGACCAAAAAGAAACTATTGAAATCTACACCTAAAATCATGGCCCTGTATAAAATGTGTTTATTTTAATATTTAAAAAATTCTTCAACTACTGATACTTATCTTTCTATAGATTATTTTTTATCTCAGTGTTTGGTAGGTTGATGCTAAATAAATTGATCTTTATTTTTTTTGTCTAAAGCAGTAGTTCTCAAACTTGCTAATGCCACAACCCTTTAATACTCATATGTGGGAGTATCTGCATGTAGGCAGACCCACCTGGAGATGGATAGAGAAGCAGTGTCTAGGTTCCTAAGATCATCAGAAATATGTGTTTTCCAATGGTCTTAGTCGACCCCTTTGACTCCTGTGAAAGGGTCATTTGACCCCCAAGGGGTCGTGACCCACAGGTTGATAACTGCTGGTCTAAAGTTTTGATCCCAAGAGGTTTGTCTATTTTATTTTAATTGTACTTTCTGTTTAAAGAGATTGAACTTCACATGAAAAGTAAATAATGTTTTGATATCATCCTGGATGTAAACATTTCTCTCTGCCTAAATGGGACAATTGCTGTAGCCAATTAAATTTTATGTAACTCTCCCTGTAGTTCTATAGCTCAGAAAAACTGACATTATCATAAATTTAAGTGTCAATATGTGTGAATTGTAACTATCATTTGACCTTCTAACTCACATAATGGGGAAATCAATGTATAATAACATAATAGTTATTGTACAAATTTATTGATACAACTCAGTTGTCTAAATAAAACACAGATTCCTCTGCACTGTCAGAAAATAATTCACATGTATTTATTTGCATTTTTCTCTTTTAAAATATGACATCTTATGTATATATTTGCATTTTCTAGGATTTTACATATGTGCATTTCAGCATAATTACTATCAATTGGAAGATTGGGAATCATACCCATATGGATATACCCCATGATATACATTGTTCTCAGAAAAGATGTAAAGCAATCAGGAAAAAAGTATTAACTCAGACTATTAATGAATAATATAGAATGAATTAATAAATAACATATTAATAATGATTTTGTTGTCAGTATATTTTATGAGAAGGAAAAAGCATGTACTAGAAATAGCATTGGTTTGAGATACATAAAACCTGTAATTTGATGCCATTTCTTGTGTTTCCTACGTGTGTTACCTTGTGTCAGTCACCCTCTCTGAGAGTCAGATAATCTTTAATGCTACTAATTAGATTGTAATGATATAATCCTCAATAACGGGAAGAGCACTTACACAAGCTAAAATAACTTTGCTTGACTCTTGGCATCTGCTTAATAAAGTTTTTGTTGAAGCCCTTTCTATTAACCTTTTACCTCAGAGCTTGTACATTCAACCCTTACTGATTAAACAATTAAATTTCTAACCAGTAGTATGAGTCATTTGTCTAGGGAAGACCTGAACTTTATTGACCTATCCTTGACAATTACATCATCAATCAGTTTAGGTAATTAGCACTCATCCAATAGCTGTAAGCAAAGTATGTTTTCTACATTTATATCTATTGAAAATGAAACTGAGTAAAGCAAAAGTAGTTTAAGGGGGAAAAAAAATCTCTTCTGCCTTTCTGGTGGTCATTTTAGTATCATGTGAGAAAGAAATAAAATGTGTGTGTATAAGAAGACATATATTTTTCTTTGTGAATTTCACTGTATATTAGTCCTTGAGATAAATAATAGATTTACATGAGAAGCTAAATTCTATTTCTTATACCAACAGATTGATTACAATTTAATATTCTGGACCAAGCAGAAAAATTCAGATAACTCTTCCATCCTGACACCTTTTCTTTGAAATCATTTAAGCTTGTCTTATAGAAACTGTAGTTTTCATAACTGGTTATAATATTGTGAATTTCATGGAGCAGGGAATAATATAGTGGGATCAATATATCTCTTGTGTTAACCACAACGATTTTGTTAATTCAGTCCAAAATTGTTTTAGCTTTTCTTTTCTTTTTGTCTTCCACATAGAATTATTGACTTAGATTGCACTTGAAGTCTATCAAACCTTTAGATCTTTTTCTCATGAACAATCATCTAGGCCTTCCTCACATCCTTAGGTTGTACAATATTTTTTTGTGTAATCATATATATAGGAAGAAAATCTGTTAATTTTGAGACATCAAAAAGTTTCCAAAGAAGAATTTCAACAAAATTCTTGAAATTTTAATTTATTAAAAGATTGTTTGAAAAATGCTCTTACTTACTTGTAATTAATTATCCATGTACTTTTGGTCACATACTACTGGAACATCTGACTGAATGTCTAATTCTTTAAACTATGATCTCCATAGAAATCAAAGGTTCTCAAAATTATTAGAATTTCTTATGTAACTCAATTTTTCTATGAATATTCTCACTTTCACACTTTATTCACCATCTCTATAAGAGAATGTAACCTTATAGTCACATTGGAAAAAAAAAAAAAGACAGAATCACACCCAGAAAACACACAGAGAAAAACAAACAGGAAAAATAAAGCTTTGTACAAAACCACGCCTCTATGTTAAAAAAAAAAAATCTACTTCATAAAATGTGGCTTTCATGAAAATACCAAGCCATCATTAAATAAAATATTGGACCCTGTCTATCATTACTCAAAATTGGAATATATGAAGAATAACATTTTCTTTAATACTTTAATGTAGTCTGAGAAATAAAGTGAGATTTTAAAATAATATTTTATCCTATAGGAATGCTTAGACTCTTTGTGGAAAACATAGGTAACTGAATGAAGTTTGAGTCAGTGTTGTGGGAAGCAAGAACTGTGGAGCAGCAGGGTAGAGTAGAGGAGATGAATAATTCAAACAAAAGAAATTACAAGGACTTAACGTGTGTTGATTGGGACATTCATCATGAAGGAAGTATGTTGAAAAGTAAAAGGAATTCAAACATGGTAATATGATCATTGGACTCAAGGCTCTATACTAAACTGTTCATAGGCAATGGAGGTAATTGTTAATAGTGTACTTGTTATCTCTGACAAGGCTAATTTACTTAAAAATATGTTATACAATGAGATCATTCTCTCTATTTCTAATAGATGAACACAGAGATATATAAACACATATGTGTGTATATAGTGTGTATATATGTATATGCATATATATTACATGTAAACATATGTATACATATATGAATATGTTCAGTAGAATATAAAATATCTAATGTAGACTGGTAATTCAATCACTCTTTCAGATCTCCACCCATCTATCAGTCACTAGCTAAATTCTAGGGAGTTATTTCCAACAAATATTAGGTGTTTTGATCATGATCACAAAGCTAATATGTTCAAGGCAAGATTTGAACTTTAGTCTCCCTGACTCTAATCTTAACCCTGTCTATGGTAAGCCACTCTAGCTTTACTATGTCAGAGAGCCACTCTAGCTTTACTAAGTTAGAGATTTTTTTTTAAACAAAGTACAGGTGAGGCTCAAATTGACAAGAAACACTTTATATCATCTGAAAGTTTCAGGAATTATTGTCTCTCCATACTACATTATGTCTTAAGTTTCTTTTTTAAAAAAATTCCTGGTAAGTGTGTTATTTAATGCTCTTTAGAATGAACACTTTGATGTCTTCCACTAGAGAACTCTAAGCCTATGTTCTTTGACAAGGAAATACAGATTCGTTACTCAGCTCTCAAGTATGATCATTTAGGCTATAAATACTAGAAAACAAAAACACAAACAAAAACCTTACTATTTAAAGCCAGACTCCTCCCCAAAGTAGTTGAGTTAAGAAGGAGAGCAGAGAGTTGAGTTATGAAGGAATTTAAACAGCAGGCTATTTCTGCGTGAATTGAACTGTAAAGGGCTTCTGTTTCTGTAACAGTTGGCAGATTCTAAGATAGCTGGCAAAGAAACCCTAAAGCAATCCAGGAGATTACTGATGAAGGCAAAAACGAATATTGTGTTTTTCCAGAAGCCTTCTTTCATCGACTGGGGAAAAGGGGATCATTTGATAACAGTAGTCCACTGTACTTAAAAAAAAAATAAAGGAAAACAATTATGTTCTTCTCTTGTCACAAATATTTCAAAAGACATATTTTTCTTGAATTCAGTTCTTGCTCCCCCTCACAAAAAACTACTAAGTTCACATTTAATGAAATAAGGGACTGAATTTAATTTCTTTCCATATACTTCTTCATAATTATTGCATATATTAGGGACTTATGTGGGCATAAAGCATACATGGCACAGTCAAAACAGAATTGGCTTTGTAGTCAGAGGAACGAGGTTCAAAATTCACCTCAAATAGTACTAATGCAACTTTAGCTAAGTTGCTTAACTTCTATCGGCCTCAGTTGCCCCTTCTATAAAATGACTGTTTTGGAACATGAGGTATCTGGGGTCTCTTCTGGTTCTAAATCTATGTTCCTATGACTAGAATAATACTTCAATGAATTCATTTGTTCATCAATTTGGATAGTTCCCAAGAGAGGGATTGTTAACCTCCCTATGCCTTCTAATTCTGTTTGGGTTCTTTTCTATATTACTATACAAATCTTCCGTAAAGACTCAATCCATCTTTCTTGAGGTTTTCCTCTTGGTCTTTTAATATATTATGTAAGTACTGGGAATTTTATCTATCATTTTCTTTTCTTTTGCTACATGACCACCTTCTTCCATTTTTCACAATTCATTTCCTGGATCGTCTTTTATTTCATCTCACATATAGAAGATAACAGGAGGAAGATAATCTAAAGTCTCCTTTACTCACCACACCTGTCTTCATTGGTCTATGGGTCATTCAAAATTTGATTCCTTAGACATTTCATTATTTATAGCCATAAAACATTATTGTGAGAATAAAGTATTCAAAAAATTCTTAGTTAAAAAAAAATTGATTTCTGTTGAGATAGCAGATTGAGATAGATGAAAGTACTGTACAGTTCCACAAATTCAATATTCATTCTATTTCTCTTATTTAATCCACAGAGTACTCTTCCATAAAATATGTACTGATATACTATCTCAATTTAATGTCTATCCATTTTAAAGTCATTATCTGGGAAATAGTTATTTTTTCATTTATTAAGTTTTTTTTCTCCCCTCCATTATGCTTTTAATTATGATTTCATTGGGAAGAACCTATGAGGGTGTTCTGGGGACTGAAGCAGTCAGCACAATAGTATTTGAAAATAACAGTATTTGGGGGACCTCTCCTTATGCGCACAGGATCTCCTCCATTTGGACTATGTGCTGCATGAGTTTTGAATACTTTTGGCAAAGATATAGCTCTGTTTATTTATTTATTTTTGGTTTCTTTTAACGGTGACGATCTGAGGATCATTAACTACAGTTATTATCCTATTGTAGCCTATGTTTAGGAAACCTGATCTTATCATATGTGTGGGAGATACCTTGTTACTTGAGAGCCTTTAAGCCAAGGGCTATATTTTGCTCTACCAAGTCTACATGATTAACTTACACTAAATAAATGTAAAGTGACATATATATCCAGATGAACATTTGTCCCTTTCAAAGCAGTCACCTTGAGAAGCTATATATAATTATTCACAGTATGCTAGCAAGGATAAAACATTTTGGGAAGACCTCCTTTAAAACTACCTTCAAATCCTACAATATGTGCACTTAGATATTGTAAAGCATGGCAAATGGTCTTATTTTACACTTGTGCTTGACATTTGGGAATCATCAATATTCACCTGAAACAATGTTTCACGAGTGAATTGGGTAAATGTGATTTTTGGTAAAAAAAAAAAAATCAATTTTGAATATAAAATAAATCAAACATATACTTATGGGTCTTGTTGGTTTTGGAGGCAATTAAAAGAGATAAACTCTTTAAATTGAACCCCTAATTCAAATGAATATAGTGTTTATTATTACTATTTGAGCTTTGGCAATGTCATTTCATGTATTGACAAATTAATCTTATAGTGACCTCAGAGCCATGGAACCAGAAGTAAGCAGAGAAATGACTGAAATAACTAAATGGAACACATGTTATCATACAAAAAGGAAGGCTATAGATTTGTCTGGATTCTTCTCATTTACATGTAATTAAATCACATCCTGGTATGAATTTTCCAAAACACTGCTACAAGTCATAATAGCTGATATTGGAAGAAAGAGTGAACAGCCTAATATTGGGTTGGGAAAGAGGAATAAAAAGTAGAAAACTTGATAAAAAATAATACATAATCTGGGGGTCATTTAGCATAGGGTCAAATATTTGTAGATAACACAAAATCTTTTGGATAGGTTTGTACTATATAATATAAAAATTGCAATATACTATAATAATTAATTGGTTTATTCACAATGATAACCCTGAATCATCAAGAAAAAGGCTAAATTATGCTCAATGCTTTCTGTTTAAGATGGCAGGAAAATGAATAAGGCATTTTTTAAATAGATTTCCATCAGAATTTTTTTTCCCCTTAAATTAGTAGTTAAAGTACCAAGCTTTAGTAACCTGGAAAATTTGTTTATGTGAAGCATCTAATTCCACAAATGCTAGAAATTGATGACACATTAAATGCTATGATACAAGAACAGAAATATAAAGTACAAATTAAAACAAAATGTGGTTTGCATCCTCAATTGAACAAGATCTATTTTTTTAAAGTGATTTTTTTTTCCAGTGATCATAAAACCACAGTTTATAACAGAAACACCTCCCAGGGATGATCACAAATGGCTTTACCAAGCCTAAAGTGAATGGGTATTTAATTCTGTTTGAGTATCCCATAGCTAGGCAATGATGATTGAGGAGCACTGGAACACAGTTGACCTGAATTTACAGGCACCTGTATCCTCTATACAGAACAAGAGACAGCACTATTTATAATAGTTATCCAGTAATTCTTGAAATTTAACATTTTGTGATCTACAAATCCCAGTTTTATATCTTATCTCATTTGATCCTCACAATAATCCTGTGAGGTAAGTATATGCCAAATTGATTGCCTTTATTTTACAGATAAGAAAACTTGTTAAGGTAACTTAACAGGGAATTTGTTTAAGCTTATAGAGTAAGAGAGTTAGCCCTTGAACTCAATCCAGTGTTGTTTCTACTATGCTCATTCTAAAACTTGAACTATATGTCCAACACTTCACTTGGCTGTGGTGTTTTATAAGAGAAAAAGAAAGCCACAATTTTAGGGGAGAACAGGCAAAACCTTAAGGAAAAAGGCTGTGGTTAGACATATGAAGACCTCATTTGAATGAATCCTATCAACAGTCACAATGGGGATTTCTTTTAGCCTTGTCATTTGTCCCAAAGCCACTCCCTTCCTTTACTACCATTGGGCTGGGAAGAAAAAATGACAGAGGAAAATAAGGATTTATCCACTAGGTCATAAAATCTGCAGTGGGTATCTACACTGGGGGAAATGTCCAAGGCATTGTGGGGCAGCTAGATGGTGCAGTGAAGAGAGCACCTGCCCTGGAGGCAGGAGGACCTGAGTTCAAATCCCGCCTCTGACACTTGACACACTTACTAGCCATGTGACCTTAGGCCAGTTGCTTAACTCTAATTGCCCTCAAAAAAAAAAGAGAAAGAAATATAAACTTATTTGGTGACTAGGCCAATGCTATTGGAGATAGAAAAACAAATTTCATTGAGGAAAGGAGCTATTTTAAAATGTTTGCTCTCCACCCCCATATTAGAGAATATACGAAGTTTTTAGTGAGAATTACAATGCCTGAACACCCAGATTCTATAAATTAATTAGAGCAAATGTTAGAAATGGAAGTCACAAACCAAACTCCCAAAGGAACAGATAATTTTTTTGTAGCTCTTCCTAAAAGATACACATAAAAGTGAATTAATCACTAATTATTAAAATGCAAACCATCTAAGAAATCAGCTTGCCAGCAAAACTAAAAAGACAATAAGAAGTATAATTCAAGTTAACTTAGTAAGTGGTGTAGAGTAATGTAACTAGTAACTAGTGAGGACTTAGGAATGTGCGAAATTGAACAAATTCTGTATTTTGTTTTATTGTTCAAGGCACATCAGAGGAACCAAAGACTAAGAGTACTTAAGTACTCCCAAAGGATATAGTGTCTCACAAGTTTTGCTAGGTCTTCCACAAAATTCCTCCATGCATCTGAAAATTTCTACATTCCTTAACAGTAACTGTCAATCACAATTTGTTTCCTGCTTTTCAGGTTACGGTAATGGCTTTATCCCTGGAGACACTAAATGTCTTCTTCTTCCTCTTAGAATCTAGGTGAAGTAATGAGAGGAGGGGGCAACAGGGTAAAAAAAAATTTGGAGAGGCATAAGAATGCTAAGGTTTGGGTCTTAGATGTAGAGATCTGATGACTTTCTAGCAGCAAAAATTCTGTGAATATCTTGCAGAAGGAAAAAAAAAGAAAACTACAAAGAGAGATATTTGTTCACATTATAAATTTTTACAGAGACTTTTCTGTAGTATTTATAACCTCAGGTTGAGAAATCAGAACTTTAGTTCAAGTTCTGTGATGGAAATATTGCTAAAGAAAGATTATACACATCATGTAAGAGTGAGTAGAGGAGTCTAGACTTCTAATTTTCTCAATATGGGGAACTATCAGTGGAGAAATGTTGCTCAATCATTCAATCATGTTCAACTCTTCATGAATCCATTTGAACTTTTCTTGGCAAAGTTACTAGAGTGTTTTGTCATTTCCTTCTCCAGCTCATTTTCCAGATGAGGAAAATAAGGCAAACAGTATTAAGTTACTTGACCAGGGTCATATAGCTAGTAAATATCTGAGACCAAATTTGAACTCAGTTCCCCTTTCTCCAGTCCCAGCAATCTATTCATTACACTACCTATCTGCTCTAGTGTAGAAATTACTCCACTGTAATTTACCTTTCCTGGAACTTTGCTTAGGTCACAGTGAAATTTTGTGCCTTACCCATAGTGACATAGTTAACCTTTGATAGCTTAAGGACTTGCCAAGTTTTCCTGCCTCAAGACTAGCCATCCATCTGAAGTTACACTAATATAATAGTGCTAACATAATTGTAAAAAATAGTTTTATATGCAACAATAAATGAACCAAAGCAATGACCTTCAATTAGGAGCACTGATTGACATTGATTGAAAACTATTGCAAATATGGATCCTAAACTGGCTCTATCTCTACTTCCCTTTTTGATAATCCTATTAAGTTTTTGCTTAACTTAAGCAGTATAAGAAAAACAGGAAATTGGGAATGTACTTCTTTTTCTCATGTTACACTCACAGAGCTAACCAGCTGTTGAGCCAAATGTGTTTTAAGAGTGTGAAGCCAAGAATGTGGTTCATACACCCAATCCTATTTAGGAATGGCTTACAGCATTTAGGATTTTTTACACCCTGATAATTTCATAAGAGCCTAACTACAGATTATCATTGCTGAGCTATGAAGCTAAAATATGGAAAGCTCATTTTGCATGCAGTGGAAATACTTGGCTAGAATGATATAAGCTT
This sequence comes from Pseudochirops corinnae, assembly GCA_028646515.1. Lineage (NCBI taxonomy): Eukaryota > Metazoa > Chordata > Mammalia > Diprotodontia > Pseudocheiridae > Pseudochirops > Pseudochirops corinnae. The sequence goes on from CM053588.1 coordinate 199,550,123, forward strand.
CTAAGTTAAGGGGTGCAGATCACCTTCCCCTATTGGGGACCAAATAGATAGTGACATATGGCTAGAGTTTATGTCAGTCTCCAAGACTAAGAATATCTAGCAAGGATTCACTTTTCACACCAGCCAATCTCAAACTGATAATGCCAATGCAGAGAGGTAAGTTTCCTAGTGTTTAGAGAAAGACACATTTGTAGGTCAACAGCATGTAATTACTTGCTCCAATGCTCATCATGTTCAGAATCTCACCTAGACAGCCACTATTTTGGAAGACAAAGAAGGCTCTGAAAGGGAAGACAATAAGAGTTCTTGAGTACCTTGGCTCAGATGAGAGGAGAGAAAAGGCATTTAAGGAAAAGATCCAATTCTGTTAATGTAATGCAGCTACAGGAACTATTACAGGATAATTCAAAAGTAATGACATCAAACTATTTTCAGAAGCCTTGCAATTCAGCCTTCCAAGTTTCTCCTCCCCCCCAAGAATCATGTCATGTGAAAAGCTAGTCATTGAAATTTGAAAACCACCCTCCCCCTAAAAAATAGATTAAATTTATTGTAGTAATCATGCCTCCAGTTAATTTCTAGGTATACAGTTATTTTGAGTGAATAAGACAAAACCTCAGATCAATAAAAGTGAAGAAACTCATTATCCTCTCTACAATCCAAGACAATTCAAACTACTTTGCTTCTGCAACTAGACCAGCAGTTTTTACTAGATTATGACAGAAAATAGTCATTTGGAAATAAATTATTTAGTCATTTCAATATATAACATGTGGAAGTATTGGGTTCCAAAGAAACTATTACTATTATCAAGTAGAATCATGTGATTGCTAGTACATGGACCTTCAAGTACTTTTTCAAAATTCATGTTAGAAAAAACAACTCAGTAAGGGATAGTTTATTGCATTACTTTTTTGACCAGGTAATAGTAGGTTGGAGAATTATTAAAGCTTTGAAGGTTTTTGAGTTTTGAAAGGCACCAACAGCTAGAAGACTAGACAAAGAAAATGTTTTCAGTGTCTGTTCATTCTCCCTTTTCTTTCAGCTCTTTCCAACTTTTCATAGGTCAAATGCTTTTCTACTACAACTAATCATTGCCTAACTTATCAGGACTATGTGAACCCTTCCAGGCAATGCTTTGCCTTACAAATCTTTCCTTTCCCAGTTCCTCTAAAAAGAAAAATCACTACTTTCATACCTTATGCTCCATTACTTCAAAGCTTTGTTAGGTGACTGGTTACCTAATCTGATAGACTGATTTAAATCAAAATGTTAACAGCTGATAATGGTCTATTTGTTGCCAATTTAAGTAAAACAGGCCTTGTAACAGCAACCTTGACAAGTTATTGGAATAGTTCTTAAAGTGGGCCAGTTCAGGAGCTACTTTTTAATGCTCTTAATTATGCTCAATAGACGACTGTTCTGCCTGCTTACAAGATTGCCTATAGTTGGTTCATGGAAAGAGATCTTTTAATATAATACAAGTTATTGTGTAAGGGTGTACAATGAGAATAACAGTTTGAATTTGTATCTTCTCGTAGTAAGAATAATCAGGTGAAAAATTAAAATACGGGGAAATAACATTTACCTAGAAAACAAATTTTGATTCTAATATTTAAAATCTCAGAGTAGGACCATAGGACATTTCACAGAGTCATTTTTTTTTAAATGGGAAAGGGCCTGTATTTCATGATCACTTATCTGTAAAATGAATAATGATTTTACATGATAGATTCAAGCTATCAGTCATAATTTTGCAAAGACCTGCAAACAGTAAGCATTTAATAACTATATGCTGAATTAATTTTTCTTTAAAGGATGTCAGAAATTGCTTTGGAATTAAGAAACTTGGTAATGATTTACTTTTTTATTGCCATTTCTTATGAACATATTTGAACTCAGGTTTGTTATTACATGACAGGCATTGTCATAAGAGGTTCACAAATATCACATTTTGATAATCACAACAATCTGGGATATAGGTACTGCTATTATCTCCACTTTATAACTGAGTAAAATGAGGCAGACTAAGTTAAGTAAAATTAAGGAGGTTAAATGACTTGTCTTTGGTTACATAGTTAAGTGTCTAAAGTAAAATTTAAACTCAGGTCTTTCTGACCTCCAAATCCTACACTCTAACCATTGTACCATCTAGTTGCTTAGATCACTGTAAATGTAGATTTTGAAGATGTTTTATGTCTCACTGGTTTTTCTTCCATTCCAATATCAACTTGTACATGTATATGCAAATTAAAAAATAAAAGACAAAATTCCCTGAACATTGCAGTCCTTGATAAAAAATAACCATCCATATGCCCATCTTCTCCCTGGTCTTCATCCTTCTCACTTGCCTAGTGCCAGTGCAAAAAAAAAAAAGTTTCCAGTCTAATTGTTATGACTACTATGGCCTTTTTCAGTCCATTCACATTTTCTCACTTCATTTTGACTTTGAGTCACAGGAATTGATGGTGCCAACAGTAGCATTCCCTGTGCCAGCTACCCTGCCTCCTGCAGGTTTTGTCATCTCTTCAATTTTCTTTCCTGTTATCATTTTGTAAAGACTTAGATATGAATAGGTGACAAGTCTTTCTGATATGAATGAACTGAAATTACATCTGATAAAAATAAACTGATATAAGTGCTACAATTTCTTTTAAGAAATTAATATGATTTTTCTCTCTGACTGTCATTCATTTACCCTACTTATATTATAAGGATCTTGATCACTACTCTTTACATCCCTAAGTACACTATTGAGTTTTCCATCTATATTTTTTTTTTCAAAAAACAAAACCAAATAGCTCACAGATACTTAGAACATATATGCAAGAAAGCCCTAGATTATAATAGGGAGCACTTCTTATTGACAGAGAGGACTGTTAAACATCAGATTAGGTTATCATATTAAATTTTGCAAACTATGTTTATGGGTCTTTTAAATAAGATATTCCCTTTCTCGGGTAAAGGTAGTAGTAGTCTTATCTGGAGGCAGATAATTGAATTAAAGATCTATGAAGCCACTTCTATCTGTCACAAACACACACATACACACACACACACACACACCAGTACACAATGTCATAATGCTTCAATCAATAAGTTAATAAAAGATATCCTAGAAAAAAGTTTAGGTGGAGCCACATAAATACTTATGTTCAGATGCTTTTTAAATACAAAATGCTTTTTTGTATCTCAGCCCCCACATATTAAATTAAATATATATTTACATTTAAAATTTTTGAGGGCATAAGTTTTTACCATTTCAGCTTATCCCACATAACAAAATATTGGACTTTGTACACCAGCACAAACTCTTTCCATACTGCTTAGCTTCAGGTTTCATGAGGGTTAAACTGTAAAACTGCCCCACCACCTGCCACAGAGTCCTGAAAGAAGTATTTTTTAATGTTTGTAAATGAATGAATGAATGAAAAATAAATACGATTTCATAGAATATAGTAGTTTAATGGAATTTAATAAAGAATGACCTATAGTGATTAGTGTCTTCCCTTTCAATTTGCAAAGGCATTTTGGTAGAGCAGACATTTTCCTCACCTGCTCCCACGTGAATATTCAATGTTCTTATATAGTAGTGGTTTTAGGAATTAATATTAAAAATAGTGAGGACATTTATAACACATTGACATTGAGTCATTAATAAATACTTATTTTATATCTACAATGTGGGATGAATTGGCTTTTCGCAAAGTTTGCATTCTACTGGGAGGATATTGAAGCCTCTTTCTTAAAATGCTATGGCCAATGACTTTGAGATGTTTAGATCTATTATTGTCTTCATTAAACAATTATTATGTGTCTATCATCACATAAATTTCTATTAAACTCTGGCAACATTAGTTTTATGCTTATTAATTGTTGATAATATTGTGATTATAAACAAATAGATTATATGGATGCACGTGTGTGTGTAGAGCTAATACGCCTAAATGTATATTTTTCAAACCCTCAACAAACTCAAAATGTTAAAATTCACAAAACAACAGCAAATAAAAAGCATAAAACATACCAATCTTAAATTTCTCCTCTGGGAAGGCAGGTATAATGATTTGATCATAGATGTACAGTGAAAAAGGACCTTAGATGTCGAGATAGTCCAATCTCTTCCCTTTACAGATGATGAAAATGAGTTCTAAAAAGGTTAAGTGACTTATCTAAGGATACCCAAAGAATGAGAAAAAAGGTAGGTTTTTTTAAAAAGCTTTTCGGAGGGCAATTGGGGTTAAGTGACTTGCCCAAGGTCACATGGCTAGTTTTTGTGTTAAGTGTCTGAGGTCATATTTGAACTCAGGTCCTCCCGACTCCAGGGCTGGTGCTCTATTCACTGCATCACCCAGCCGACCCTAAAAGGCAGGTTTTTAAACTCAATTCCTTTGATTCTAAATTACCACAGTGTTCTCTCATACCCATCAACAGCTCCATTTTCCAAGAAATACCAATCTAGTGTAATTATATACTTATTATAATATCGTATCATTATTTCAAACCTGTCATAGGGGCAGTTGGAGGGATACAGAGGGCGAGATCGCTGGGCTTAGAATCATGAAGCCCCAAGTTCAAATAAGTTCTACAACATATCCTACTATGCTCTCCTTGGAAAGTTGTATCCCTTCTCTTCACCTCACTTTCCTTATCCAGAAAATGGGAATAAAATAGCATCTATCTCCAAAGGTTGTTGTGAGGATCAAATGAGATAATAATTGTGAATCACTTAGCCATGAGTGGCACTTATTAAGTATCATAGAAATGTTTGCTGTTAGCATTATTATTAACTACTATTGCAATAATGCCACTCACCCATAAACCCTTTTCCCAAATATACCAGCCTATTATAATAACCTATTATATTTTCAAACATAAATATAGGGGCAGATAGGAGGCCCAATGGATAGAATGTTGAGCCTCAAATTCATAAGACCCAAGTCAAATCTAGCCTCAAACTCTTACTAGATGTGTGACTTTGGGCACATCATTTCACTTCTACTTGCTTCAGTTTTTTTCAATTGTAAAACAGAGATAATAATAGCACCCACTCCCAGGATTTTTGTATCAAATGAAATAATAATTGTAAAAATACTCAGCACAGTATCTACCATATAGCGTTATATAAATTCTCGTTATTAATATTTTATGCTGCAAGAAAGTGTTCTTAACCTTGACTTCATGAATTTGAGGGGGGAGAGAATTACATCTTTATTTCAATATAACTTATTTCCATTGTAATCCTATACTTTAATGTAGTTTAAAACATTATTCTTAGAAGGGGAGAATAGATATCACCAGACTATCCAAGAATCCAAGACATAAAAATGTTTAAGATCCCCTGATCTAGAGGAAGAGTCACCCTTATCACTATGAAAGCATCTCAAGAATTATCTCATATCCTCCCTAAAAAATTGTTTGTACAACACCTTGCCATGTTGGTCATGGAACTATTTTTCTTATCAACCTTTGTTATTAGTTTCATGCATAAATGATGAAAAGGTTTGTGGGGAAAAGCATCCAATCATTTCATTAGTCCCAACTATACAGTAGGATTATGTAGTCTAGCAATGGCATGCATCAGCTATGAAGAAAATAAAAACACTTTTAATATCAGGATAGAGTGTAAACATTCTCTCAACATGTGGAAAGAGACCTTGACTGTTATTTTGAAAAATCTCTCTGGACATGATGAGAGTCATTACATGTAATAGTGCACCAAATTCTCCATGAACACACTAGTGATTTATTTGGCAAAGAAAATAAGAGTTTGAGCGCCACTGCCAAATTATGGCTGTAGGAGGTGTGTGTGTGTGTGTGTGTGTGTGTGTGTGTGTGTGCATGCATGTGTGTGTATGTGTATGTGTGTGTGTGTGTGTGACAGAGAGAGAGAGAGAGAGAGAGAGAGTGTGTGTGTGTGTGTGTGTGTGTGTGTGTGTATGTGTGTGCAGATAAAGAAACTACTACCTATGCTTCAAATCACCTAGCTTTAGATCAAGCTAAAAAGCTTGGGTCTGACCAGACTTTTTAAATGAATAATGGCTCTGTTTTTATTCAAGTGTCCCCAAGACAAAGATTACTTCTCTTGAGAGCTAACCTTCTACACTTTACAACATGCCACTGAATGAAATATTCACAACGAAGGAACTCACTCTCTTTTACAGCATTTGCCAGACGAAGAAACAGAAGGCATAATCACACAGGAGTGTTTGGTGAAAATGAATTAGAAAAAGCAGAGGGGGAAAAGGAAAAGTGCTCAAAGATAAATGAACTCCCCAAGGTCACATATTACGCTGTAAACATTTTAGGCAATGGATTCTGTGAGGGAAGCAATATGTGCAAAGCCAGAGTTCCATGTGAGAAAAAGACAGTTTTTTCCCCCTGATGATTTATATATTCAAGATGTCAATAGCACTGCTCCCAAACAAATTGTCATATACCCTCTAACTCATTCACATATTCTATCTAAGCTATGCCATAGAACAAAGGCAATGATTACCCTAGAAAAAAAAATTTAAGTAACAAAATATGCTATTGTATAGTTTGTTCTACTGACACTCTACAAGGTTAATAAAATGAATATTAAAGGCTGTGATGAGATATAACCACATGTTATATCACTATCCCTTTGGCTATATTAAAATTGAAACATGTATAATGCTACATGGAGGAAGTTAAGTGGCACAGTTGGTAAGAGTGCTGATGACATGGGTTCAAATCCCTTCTTATTCCCCTACTATTTGGGTAATTTAGGCATGTCGCTTAACATCTCTTAGCCTCAACCATCCATTCTCTAAAATGGGATATTAATAAAATTTAATTCACAGTGTTGTTGTAAGGATCAAATTTATACACACATATACATATGTACATACATAGCACACACATTCATATATTTACATATGCACATGCATGCATACATGTGTATACATATATATCTGCCTATGTATATGTGTACATGTATATATACATATGTGCAGACAGACAGACATATAGATAGATAGATAGATAGATAGATAGATAGATAGATAGATAGACAGACACACAGATAGATAGATAGATAGATCCTTGGAAAATAAAGTTCTATATAAATGCCAGCCATGGTGATGATAGTGATGATGATATTATTATTATTATTTTTACTAGATTAAACTATTATAGGGACATAGTTACATACTCTATTACTATCTTTATATACTTTACCTACATATCTATACTAGGGATCAAAAATTATTTAACATATTAAAAACTGGTTCCAAAGAAAATCATCAAATTGGTAGAATTTCTTTTTTGAACTTAATTACTTCCTACTTAAGATTATTCTCTGATTTTTAAAAATCTTAAACACAGTCTGGTGATTCTAAAAGTGGCAATGCAAAATCTATTCTATGACCATTTGATATTTCCACATTTGATTTACATGTCCACTAAATGACATCTCTTCTTAGATGTTTTTCTTTAAATTTGGCATTATTGCCTATTTCAAAACACATGTCAATTACATTGTAATTAGTGGCTAGGGGAAAGGGACTACACCTATGATTTCATTAATATAGACAATTCCCAGATGAGAGACTTTCTTCTAACTGCATAAGTCAACTAATTATCTGCAACATAAATTCCCAGGGAGTTGTCTAGAGTACCGAAAGCATAAGTGACTTTTCTGGGGTTATACAGACAGTATATCAGTAGTTGGATTTGAATCCAGGTCTACCTTGCTCCAAGGCCAACTGTTGATTTCCTATGTTATATAATCTCTATCATCCAAAACAAATAGGAAGGACCAATTCATAGAAATGACATACTGTTTATGGAGGGGGGGGAAGCTGAACTCTTCCTTCTTCAAAAATCCCTTCCTAGGTATTCTTCTGTGTGTCATTGTTACTAACATCATTTCAATGTAGTGGAAACATGAGGGTTCTGGAATCAGAGAACCTTGATTTGATGCTTCCTTACAATATAAACCTGAAAAACTCACTAGTCTCTATGGGCCTCAGTTCCTCATCTGTGATGAGTCAGTTCAAAATGATGGCCTTTAAAGTCCTTTCCAGTTACACATTTTTGATCTTAAGATCCCCTTCATCTTCTCAAACTGGAATCATTTAGACATGAATCTTCCATAGTCCAAAAAAAGCAGAGGGCTTTTACTGGAGTGTTAAAATGCTTTATTCATTTTCAGTGTATTATGGTATAAATTAAGTTCACAGTATCAATACTGTTCAAGAACCTGCATATGTAATCTATAATACCTCTTTGGAACAGTCATAGATGTACTTTAGCAGTAGATTAATTGTGATCATGTCTTTAAGTCTTTAGCTTAGTTTGACACTTCTTGATTCTTTATTCTATGAAAATACCTTTCAACTGATATAACCTACGTGACTTTGAAAAGAATTTTTTGTTGTCTATTAATTGTATTTGTGTACTATCAAGACAGTAAAAATTTTTGCCAAGTATGAGCTCTATATGTTTCATCAAAATTATTGGATTTTCCTGGTACTTTCTAATATGGATCTTCAGCTTCTAATGTATCAGTCTATAACTCTTTGTTTACCATGAAAAATTGTTCACAGTATCTTCTCTATCTGCTCACATATATGTTTACAGGGAATAAATACTTTAAAAGTTACTGCCTTAAAAATAATAAAGAATTCACTTGAGATCTTGACGAGAGAGAGTTAGTTTATATCCCAATTCTGATGCTTCCTAGTGCTCTGATTCTGTTTCTTCATGTGTAAAATCGGGATAATGACATTTGTACTACCTACCTGACAAGGTAGTTGTGAGGAAAATATTTTGTAAACTATAGGCCACTATAGAAATGTGAGTAGTTATTATTAAGGCCATAAACCTCTATTATGTGATGGCATTACTATTTGGATTACAACTGATGGTACTGGGTCAGTATTTTTCTCCCCCCCCCCCCCCCAATCAAAGCAATGAAGCAAAACTGTATAATAGATCTGCTTTTATTCAACCTATTTAACTCAGTCATGCTTGAGCACACAGTAAGACACTGTTAGAAATAAGCTGTCAGAATTCACTTCTGGTCCTTTGGGAAACCTTTCTAGCTCAACAGACTAACAACATCAAAAATATATACCTCTTAATGGAACAAAAAATAACCCCTAGTCAAGCATTTGATGTAAAACATGATGGCAGATGCTAAAAAACACTATGGATCACAGGAAAGGCTAAGTGTTCTTCATGGTAAAGGTTGAAAATCATTTAAAAGGTATCTTAGAGATTTAAAAGTTCCTTTCTGATAGTGTGCTTGCTAATTATTTAAATGAAAAAAAGGCTATAAAGCCAGAAACTTTCTTCTACCACTTTAAGAGAATCACTAAAAAACAAACACAAAACCATGTTTTCCTTGGTAAAGAGTAGTCATATAATTAATAAATTCCCTGAGCTTTAATCATCCTGCTTAGTATAAAAAAATACTATCAATACAGGACCAGGATACAATTTGCTGAACTGATTTTTAAAATACTGATAATTAAATATTTAAATTATATTTGGAAAAACCTCAAAGGTCAAAGCCAAGACTAATTCTCAAATGTGTTATTAGCACTTACCATCCTTTGTTAAGGATATTAACATCTTTGTGTTCATAACTTCTGAAGAATCTGAACTACTGACTTTCTAGTTAGTTTACAAGAATAATTAGAAAAGCCATTTCAATTGAGATACATATTTCTCTCACAATTTCAGTTTTTGAAAGTTCTCTTCTAGGCAAAATTTCTCATAAATAATTTCAGCCTTCAAATAGGTTTATTTAAATTCACTGAGTCATTTTGAAAGTTAAGACAAAATTTGAAAATATAAAGATGCTTTTTATTATCCTAAATCAAAAACTATTCCTTCTATTAGACTTCCAGTTTGCTGTGGTGTCAGTTTGGACAAGTGATTTTGACATGCTTGCTTATCATTTTCTAATTTGTGAACCAAATTTTTTGTAAACATGTCAAAGGCACTTTTCACATCTGAGAAAGAGAAAAAGTCCATGGTAATCTGAGAAAATAAAAATTCAACCACCCATTTGGTAGTTTCTTAAAAGGTAGACGAGCTTGGTAAGAGCCAGACAGAAAAATGATTTGTAAGGTTTTTCCACTGGGTGGGCTGGACTTGTGCTTTGAAGATATTGGTTCTGAATCACTGCATTATTTACATGTATTGCCATAAATTTACCTTTTTATCACACATTTAAAGTCCATTTTGCAGACCAGTCATGAAACTAAATATGGCTCACCAGGCCAGGATGAAAAGCATCTGTCCAAGAAGAAATGGTATGGTAATGAGAAATGGAAAATACTCTATGTCTCTGTTACTTTTGATTCAGTTTTCAAGGGCATCTATGCCGTGAAATGCTTATAATCAGATGTTTGTGCTTGTTCTTCTAGTGCAGTGACATATAGAACACAAGAAAGAGGTTAATATAGCTTAGGAATGGTTTGAACAGATAAATACAAATGGAGGGAAGGCAGATGCTGAGGGTTAAATTGAATTTGCACCAGCTCTGCATTTGTTTTTGCAAATACAAAGCTTTTAAAAGATTGTTTCAGAGTATATAGCATTTTGATTGGCAAGTAATTCATTGTTTTATTTCCATTTGTGACAAGATGTCCACCCTCTGCGAAAGTGCTCCAAGCTCCTCTTTCCAAATGTAAATTTTAGATCCCTTCTCATGCTCACCTGACAATATTTGCATCTCCTCTCCAGAAAAAGGCCAGAAATTCCCACACCCACTAACTCATATTTGATCTCCATTGGTCAGGGAATGATGGTCACTCTAATAAAATTAAGTTTAACAACATTTATTAATGGTCTCCTTGATGTCATATTTACAGTTAAAACAAAAATCATGAACCATCTAATTTTCTGCTCAATTTTTGAGGATTTTAGGTGAGATATGAAGACAATAATATATGATATATTCAGTCTAAATTCTACCTTTTGAATATGTTATACTCTATAGGTTAAACTGAGCCTTGATTGTTTTGGGTTTTGGGAAGGTATTTCCCTAAAGTGATGATAGCCTACATGGAAGTTGGGAATGATTGAAACAGCAATAATGATACCCTTAGTTGGATATATTATGGGGTCAAAAGGCTTTTTGAGCACTTTCTGAGCTTTAACTAGGTAATCTAGAAACACATTACTTATACTTAGTACTACTAATAATTGTATCTTTTTTATTAATTGGCATAGGTAAAGGAGCTCATTCTCTTACTCTAGAGATGCATATGAAAAGGTATGTCCCCAGAACAATCACTTCTCAAATGTTTGGGGAAGAAATGACAAAATGAAGATAACTCAGGTTCCCTTGCTGCCTCCTTGTATCTATATGACATCTGTAAATTAAGTATTTCTAAATGAAGGACCCCTCAGAATAAAATATTCTTAATAGCTTTTGTATAAAAGACTTCAAGAGGTAATCAAACAGGTCTCTCCCCCTGACTTAGGGCCAGTGAACATCTAAACCATCTAAGAAAAATGGTTGTACATTTTCATCAAAAAAATGGCATATTAAGTAAGCAAGGGAAATTATCCAGTGAAGGGATAAAGAAAATTTTAAGGAGTCTGGCAGAAAGGAAAATGGAGCTAATGCTATCACCTGATTCTTCCAATGCCTAGACTTGCCAATTGATTATCGACATAGGAAATCAGCATAATGCTACCATAAACTGACATCCTCTCATCAAGTCAGTCAGAGTCAACAATATTTAATTTTTGCTCCTTTTGAATCAGTCAAAGACACAACTTTGTGAGCTGAATATTTTTTTCAGGCCCTTGATATGAATCAGAACTGAACTACATAAACCTAAAGAAATCACCCCCCTTTTTCATTGTCTACCCTCTATTCTCTCTTACTCAAAGTGCTTCACAACTTTTTTTCAACTTCATATTTTTGTATTCTCATTAGGAATACAAAAAAATGCCAAAAATACTTTTAGGAAGTCTGGATTGGAGTGGTGGTATTTGAGATACAGGAAGAAACTAGATGTTATTTTTTTTAAATCAGCCTGTTCACATAAAATTCTTAGACTCTGTGCCAATCAGATAGCAACATAGCTTAGTTTGCGTAAAGTTCATATTGCTATCCATATCAAACATTTAGAATGGCTCCTACCACAAAGTTTAACAAACTCAACAATAATAACAATTTTATCTGTATTTACAAAAGAGGATTATTTCTGTATGCAGTTCAATTTTATAGTAGTATGAATTATTTTTCTCAATAATTTCAAATAATTGGGTAATCAGTCTATGATGCTTAAATACATAGTATTCCACCCAGTTAATGCAGCTAAGTCAATCAAAAATACATCTTTATTGGACTAAACTTATAACATAGTGCTCCTTATTTTCCCCTGTAACAGAGAAACATGTAATTCTCATATCCCTCTCATATTTGTTGCTCAAACTGTGGTTTAAGGCTAATTCAAATAGCACCTTGATGTGTTCTCTACAAAACTTGTCAACTCTAACACCTGTTCAGGTGTTACTCAGAGGTATTCTATGAAGTGACTCCATGAAATGACTCCACAAAGTTTTAGAACACACATCTCCCCTAGAATTATCCAGAGATATAGAAGATTCTCAAGGATGGGAAGAATTAAGCAGAGGGTCACTTTGGTATCTGTGTCTAGTCTAAAGTCTCCAGTGAGCTTAAGCCATACTTTATTGGAGGCTAACAGAAGCAAAGGTATATCATGAACAAAAATATCAGGATTGAAGCTGGCATCATGTGGTGAAATATCTCATGGTTAAAAATCAACTAAATATTTCTTACATTATTAATTGTGAATTATTCTAGGAAGAAGGAAAGTCAAAACTTAGTTGACTTGGGAGTTTAAAAGGATATGCAATATATTCTTTTCCATTTTCCAGGATACTCTGTCTTAGTCCAGCTTGTCAGACTAGGTACAGCAGTCTCCTGAGCCTAAGGACAACAACTAAGAAAGCAAGTGATATCACATGAAGTAACAGCATGAAATACATTTGTAAGGCAGCAAGACTGAAAAGGCATGATTTGAATGCCATCGCAATAGTGACCTTTCTGTTTGACATGATTTGTTAGGGAATTAAGGGGTTTGTAATAACAACAAGAACCTGGTGAGGCACAGTATATAAGATGTGCGACCCTATCATTCCAAAATGAAAATAATTTACCATTTTCAGAGAATATATTCAAACAACATTAGTAATATACTACCCTCATTATATTTACAGCATGCCCTAGACTCTACACCAGTCATGATCTATCTTCACAATCACAGTCTTTGTTTACATCTTCAGAGAACTGTATGAGTCACTGGGAAAGAATCACCTTACTGGAATTTAGCTTGGCCTTCCATCTCTGAATTTTTGCTCCTGTCAATATATTTGGTACTTGCCTGAGGAACCAGTGGACCATAGTTACTATCTGTGGAGATTATGACTAAAGGTAACCAAATCCTAATTATTATCTAGCCCCTCACATGTCAAGTCTAAGTATAGTATTTCTCCTAACCTTGGATGAAACTTTTGTTGTTGTTGTTGCTGTTTCTTACTTTTTGGATTGGGGGAAGACAGAGCAATTGGGGTTAAGTGACTTGACCAAGGTCACAGGGCTAATAAGTGTTAAGTGTCTGAGGTCAAATTTGAACTCAGGTCTTCCTGACTCCAGGGCCCGTGCTCTATTCACTGTGCCACCTAGCTGCCCCTGAAACTTTTTTTTACTGTCTGTCTATCTATCTATCTATCTATCTATCTATCTATCTATCTATCTATCTATCTATCATCCGTTTTATATATCTGTATACATATGTGTCCTCAGTAGAATGGAAACACCTGAGGTCAGGGACTTTTTTTTTCTCACTTTTGTCTACAACTCCCTACCTTCTAGCATATGTCCTGGGGCCTAATGGGGTCTTGTTCATGATTATTAAATTGACATAGGCATCTTTAGACCGGTATTCTGGATTCTCTTATTTTTTATTTATATATGAAGCAGAAAGAAACACAGTTGAAATTAAGAAGTCTTTTCTAAAAGCTAAAAAAGATCTTGTGCAGCTTTAATTGGGATTGCTTATAGGCTGACAACCTTGGTAGTTAAATCACAGTTTTAATGAAGATTTAGCTCACACAGTCTATCTGCACCCAAACATAACACTCTTAGAGAAATCAAAAGTACCCTGTCATGTGGCATATGCTGTGGTAAATACCTTTTATTACGCTCAAGCGAAAAATAAATAGTCTATTTAAATAAATTCCAGGCAGTCAGATTCATACACCTGCTTCTTTGCTGACTTTTCTTTTATAAGAAACTGCCAAGTTTATAAATTAGAACAGAGCACGCTATTTTCTCTATGAACACCATACACCTCTGGGATTCACTTAAGCAGTAGCTTTTGAACCATTCTCAATCACTATATTCCTTTAAATGTACACATTGAAGTTGTTTTTATATTTCTGGAAAACTGTACATTTTTAGGACTAGTTCTCATTAACTTATTCACACATATGCAATACATATATACTTACATACAAACATATGTGTATATATATATGTATATATATATATATATATATATAGTGATTTTAGAAAATCAAATAGAAAACACAATTAAGATCACAATATAAAAATGGAAATTTTACCTCAGAAACAGATTTCATTTCTAAGTATGCTTCAGCTCTGCACTGATTGACTGTAGAATCTGTCCTCCTCCTGTGTCTTCATTGCTATTCCCTGCATTTTAAGTAAAATCCTTACCCCCTACTTGTAAGATATTGTACCAACTGTGCAGTCAAGTGTCTTATTGGGCTGTGAAGGACAAGTACAACCTAGGATGCCTTCATGATAATGATAGTAACATCCTTTAGCAGATAAACACATTCTATTGCATTTTGTGCAGCAATTTGGATGACACAGCATTTGCAGCCTCCAATGCCAGTACCATTTTTGATGACTTACATGTGTGGCTGGCAAATTTATTTAATGTCCAATGAGTTGGTTGGTTGCACACATTAATTAAAAATTTGCCAATGATACTCAAACTCATTTTAGTCTAGTCACTTCAATCAGTCAACTTGGTTTCCTGGAGTAGTATAAGCAGAGAATGAAGGGGAGAGAAAAACAAATTGATTGACATAAATTCTGCTCCCTGTTTTCATCCAAACTAAACCAAAGAAAGTTTACTGACTTCATATGCATTTGTATCTAAGTCGATAATGCTTGCTATATTCAAAAGGTGCCTGTAATCTGTTTCAGTTTTGTAGAAGTCCCAACTCTTGCTTTTATATATTTTTTTTAAATTTAGCCTCTATCCTGAATAAAGACAAGAATTTTTGGGCCTATCATATTTCTTAGGAATTAGGAGAGAATAGAAAGATGAGAATGTGGTGGGTGGCCAAATTCATTGTTGAATTCTTCCCTTGTATATATTTTGTGAATTCCATCCATGGTTTGGGGAATCACTGTATCATAAAATTTTGCAATTAGATTTCAGTGAGGGTTCTCTATATTGTTTTTAGTATTATTTTTGAAGGACACTGTTGTGAAACTCTGATTTCATGAGTGCAGGGAAATTGATGTGAAGAAATCTGGTGCAAGTAAGTATTTTAGAGCTGACCCAAGAACTGAGATATTCAATGACTTTCTCTGGGTGATTCTCTCAATCCAAGGTCCTGAAAAAGCATTCCTGACTTTAAATCCAGCTTTACTTCTACCATAGTGCCTCTACAAGGAACACATACACACACACACATATATCTATATATCTATGAATATGACATATATACACACAAGTATATATACATGGGTGTTCATATATACATATACAATGCATGTATATATGCATATATAAACATATGTAAATCCATACAAAAGTAGACATCATATATACATACATATAGACATGTGATTTTATGTGTCAATTCATATAATATACATTTTGAAAGGTTAATTATGAATTTTTTTCTTAAAATAAAAGTATCATTAACATGTTAGTATGAGTATGTTCCATTTATATATCAATTTATAGTTTTAAAACATTTTTCTGTAAGTCTTTTTTAAACTTAATAATAACTGACATTTATATAACTGTGTAAATATAGATTTTAGGAGAATTTTTTTGAGCTGGAGTAAAGATTTTTATCAATGTGGGAAATGTCTTCCCCTAATGGAGATCAGAAACTTCATTGAACCTTATGTTGTTAGAAAGTGTTGCTTCTTGAGAGGGTAAATGACTTTATCTTGATCTTATGATGACTAGTATGTGTGAAAGGCTAAAGTTGTACCCAAGTCTTTCTAATTCTAAAGTCATCTGTTATCCTCTGTGGCCATACTGCTTTTCTAGGGTTTGAGTAGTAATGGTAACTGATTCGTTTTTTGTACATTAATCTCATGACATCCCAATAAAAAGCTTGTAAGGTAGGTATCATCCTCATTCTTACAATTGAAGAAACAGCCTCAAAAAAAAAAACAGAGCAAAAAACAAGAAAACAAAATAAAAATAGTTCTTGTTCTCAAAGAGTTCATAGGTAGGGCACACACACACATGTACACACACAGATATATCAATGTATATACATATACACACATACAGATATATACATATTTACATGTAGATATATATATATAAATTCTCCTAAAATCTATATTTACACAGCTATATAAATGTCAGTTATTATTAAGCTTAAAATGAAAATACAGAAAGATGTTTTAAAACTATATATGTATGTACATATATATATAATGTATAGTCTGTATATTTGCTTTGTATTCCAGCTAACACGCAGTTTTAATAAATAGTAGGTGCTTAATAAATATTTGTTGAATTGAGGTCTACAAAGAACTTCCCAACAACAATCTTTTGAAGCAGGGAGGACAAGATTATCTCTCTAGTGGCAAGTCCACTTCTAAAACAAAGAAGTCTTTTGTAATACAAATAATCTACATTGAATGTGAATATTTTTGGCATCTGGTTTTTCAGGACACTGTGCATCCACATTAATTTTGCTTTGTGTTATTCCTACTGCTTTCATAGTTTTAAAATTGTATACTTCAATGGAATGTTATGAAGTCTTTTAATTATACTCTAAACAGTCTTTGAGGTTGGTCACATGCTCTTTAAGGATAACTTTCCCATTTCCTGCTTCTGTACTCTAAAGTTTGAGCTCTCCTTCACTCTCATTGAAGTTATCTGCTGTAGCTAATCATTCATCTCAATAGTTAAAACAAAAAATAAAAAAAACTACCACAAAGAAGCAAGATGAGTTAGAGGGGGAAAAAAAAAAAACTTGGCAAAGAAATTGCTCTTAACAACCCAGTGATTGATTTTCTATCTATGTTTAAAATTGAGATTCAAGGGAAATTATATGAGAGTCAAAAAGTCTCAAATGAATTAAGAAAAATTACAATCAAGGAAAAACAAATGCCCCCAAAGTGAATGATTTAAGTACTTTGTTTTGCACATTCAAAATGAAATTAAATTCAACTACTAAAACAATAAAAGCAAATTGTTACTTGTGATTTGCAAATGTCAATTAAATGAGTATTATTCACTGAACAATATTCTGGATTTCAATTAGAGGCAAAGGATGGAAAATGAAAGAAAATTTGCCAGCAATTTGAACCACTCAATCTTATTACTTATCTATTTATTTTCTAGCATTTCAAAATAACTCACCTTCTATGTTCCTCCCCCTCCTCTTGAATGTAGAGATTTAAATTAGACAAATATGCAAGAGTTAATTAGTGTATTGATTTTGGACTTGAATTTTACTTTATTCACTTAAAAATTCAAAACAAACCAAAATTCTTTTTAAAAATGACATGTTACCTTCACACTAACATTCAGAATATCATTTGCATATTATTTATGGAATTCATATAGCTTTGCAAAATATTATCATATTATTTTTTGAAAGATATCTCCATCTGCCCATATATATATAAAGTTAATTTGTGTGGAAAATTTAAAGTTTGCTACAAATAAAAATATTTTAGAGTTAGTTGAGACAATAGAAGTAATCTTAGCCAATCTCTCAACAAATTCAGGAATTCCTGCATGATTACCTTTACAAGTCACAAATCCAACCCTTGCTTAGACATTGTCCAGGAAAGAAACTCAAAACTATAAGAAACATTTTAGCTTTGGACAAAACTCAATGTGAATTTATTTTTCTTAATTATATCTTATTTTAAGGACACTATGGGATCTTACTAACCAAATAATACCTCGTATAACAATAACTGCCATTTTAGTAGCACTTGTAAAGAACCAAACATACATTTTCTCATTTGAGTTTCACAATAACCTAGTGACAGAGATACACAAACTAGTATTGTGTCCACTTACTAATTGATTGAAAAAAAAAAAACTGAGCATCAGACAAGTTAAGAGACTTACATTAGTTGCATAGCTAGTAAGAGTCAGAGGTGGAATTTGAATTAACATCTTTCTGATTCCTGGCCTAGCACACTATCTATCCACTGTACTATATTGACTCATTGATCATCTTATTGTTTGTAAAGTGTCTTCTCCCAACCACCTACGAGGACTTCGACATGTAATATATTGTAAGATCATCTGTAGAGAGTTAGAAGGGATCCTAGGTATATATACATATACATATATATATTTGCTTTCCAAAGCTCTTTGACATATATGATTACATTCAAATGATTATATTAATTATTTTGCATAGTACCTGAATTTTCTTTAAGTAATAACTTCCTCATTTATTTTATGTGTAATTTGAGATTTTAATCTGTCCTTATATTATATCTTTCACTTAGTTTGTTGGGTTTTTTTTTGTTTTTTTAGATTTTAAATTCTCCAGTACCAGTAATAACCTTTGGGCATCCAACACAAAACTCTGCATATACTGACACGACTGCTTGCTAGTCTTTTTTTTTTTTTTTTTTTTTTACTTTTAGGAGAAAAACACAGTGAAGGGAAGGGAAACACGGTGAGTGAAAGGTAAAAAAGAATAGCTTGAAGGAAATCCTAGAATCCTATTTTTAGTATCCTTTATATGTGGAATCCTAGATGTTCACTTGAAGGGGTTTTATGCTTATACCTAGTTCTCTCTTAGGTACATTTTTTTTTGGTTTGCTAATGTTGAAGTACTACTTCCCCACACCCTCATACACATCAAAACTCATACCTCATGCACATCAAAAATGCATAGAAAACTTCTCTGGTAAATCAATACCAAGATATAGGTACCTCTTGCTTTATAGGTGACCAGTTCATTCCTTAAGTAAGAAATCAACTATTTAGGAGACTAGAAGAAGATTATACGTTCTTCTTCTTCCATATCCACAGGGCAGAAACTTGAAGAAAGTATTCTATTTAATATAATTA
Organism: Pseudochirops corinnae; assembly: GCA_028646515.1. Lineage (NCBI taxonomy): Eukaryota > Metazoa > Chordata > Mammalia > Diprotodontia > Pseudocheiridae > Pseudochirops > Pseudochirops corinnae. Next base: position 199,569,481 of record CM053588.1, read on the forward strand.
GACAGTACCATCTAATCCAATGGCCAAAAAGAAATGAATGTTACTTGAAGGAAAACTAATTTTAAGTGACAGTCATTAGAATGGAAAATCTATGGTTAATTTGGCATGGAGAATTTCCAGTCACTAGAATGCCTAGAATATACTATGATACTTTCATTATCCATTTTCCGCTTGTGATGTTAGGGATTTGTACTGAATTAGCAGAGATGACAACTACATTCAGTTTTCATAGCAAAAAGCATTTACATATTACTATACCAAAAATTCACCTTTATAATCTCATATCTCTTATAGGGAAACATGTCTATGTTTAGATCCACCTTTCTACAAATGACCAGCGCAACTCAGCTCTGAGTGAGAAAAATCATTCAGGGCCAATCAAAACCAAATGAAGTGTTAAAGCACATTTTGAGACAGGATTGTTAACAATGTTTTCATTGTTTCTAAAGTGTCAAGCTGAGACTTGTAATAAGCAGATTAAACAATGAATTCATTAAAAAAAATATTGGTGAAATATTGTGACTTTGAACCATTTGTTTCCATGGCTGTGTGACAGAGAAAAGGGAATGGCATGATTTCTTCCTTGGGCAGACATAGCTGTATTCTTGCCAATTCAAGTTTTAGATATTGATCCTAATGGTTTTGAATGAATCTAAATTATTTTCTACATTTGAGCTGCATGAGTCTTGCCATCTTCAAGTAGGCACATGTATTTGAAAATGAGAAGATGCCTTTCTCTGAATTCTAATAGCACCTTGTATATATCTGTCATGCACTTTCACATTCTACAATTGTATGAACATGTCTTATTATTTCCCACTAGGACATAAGCTCCTTGAGGATATGCACAAATTTTTCTGTCTCCCCAAGTGTCAATCATAGTGCCTTATTTGTGGTCAGTATGAAATAAATATCTGTAGATAGGGCACTGACTACTTTACACATACCTATGGCTATTGTTTGAGGATCACATAACATTAAAGGGGAAAAAAATTACTACATCATAATTTTTCACCACTTCAAAGATGTAGTTTTTAAAAGAATAAGATCAATTTATAAATTATACATTTATACAAATTTATTAAAGAAAAAAATAAATTTTAAATT
>CM053588.1:199571087-199618735 GCA_028646515.1 Pseudochirops corinnae
TTTATAATATAAAGAATCTCTACAAATCCCTCTGTTCAAAATTAGGAAGAGGTCATTTTAAACCCATAATATATATTAAGAAAGAAACAATTATAGGAAAGTAAAATAGCTTCCCTAAGACTAAAAGGAAGTTGTAGGCAAAAGTAGCCCTCAATTCTGAACCTTCTAATTTAAGATTCATATTTTACATTTGATACTACTGGCTTTCTCTGGCACATCCTCTTATGCTTATATTCTGATTACCTTAAACATAATGTTGATTTCTAAGTAAATATTTATAGTTAGGCAATATAATGCATACAGTCTTAAACACCCATACCACTCACTCTCATATTATTAATTTGGTAATTAATTATTTAATGCCCAGTTGCAACTTCTGTATTTTTTGCTTGAACAATTTTCTTGCTTAGCATTTTTCACTTTTCACATATTTTTATCTTATTTTCCCAAGTAACTAGAGTGAAAGTGCTCACAAGATTGATTTATTGACTTGCTTCTTTGTATCCCACTTAGCATATGACACAGTATCTTCCACATATTAGTTGCTTCATCTTCCTTACTCCAAAAAGTCCTGATGTATTAATTTTCTATATATACATATAAATTGTGTCAATCCCAATAGTATGTAAGTTTCTTTAGGCAAGGGATTTTCTCATTTTTGGTTTTGTATCTTCAGTTATTAACAGAGTTTCTGGTGTATTGTAAGGGCTCAATAAATGATGGTTAATTGAGGGTTTATAGTAAATACTCAATAAATGTGTTCATTGATAGGATAAATATGCCACTTTAATTTCTTCATACATAGATCCTAAAAGGTAAGAACTTTCCATTTAGAAATGCATTTTTCTATTTGTAACTTATATTGATTATACTAGAATTAGAAAATAAACAAATGATACAACATCCCTCATCCCACCACATCAGTACCACAACTACCATATACTGACATGTACACACTCCATAATACAGAATCAAAACTCATGGTGTATGAGTGGAAACATGGTAAAAAAAGTTTTTAAATTTGGAATGAAATAGAAACCATTCAGCTTAAACATAGTATATTTCAAGTAGATTCTAGAATCTTAGAGCTTCAAGGGGCCTATATAATGTTCATTAAATCTAACTTCTACTTACATAGAAATTTATTAGAAACTTCCTATGAAATTATCATCCAGATTATTCCTGAACATTTTCAGTAATGCAAAATCCATGACCTCAGAGGTAATTTCATTCCACTTTTTCACTGTGCCCCAATAAGTGGGATATTCCAACAATTAGCCAACATCTTTTTTTTCCTAGCTATTCATTCACTGTTCCTAATTCTACTCTATGGGGAGCATAAGAACAAGATGAATACTGCTTTTACTTGAAAATCTTTGTTACTTAAAGATAGCTATAATATCCTTCTCTAAATTTCTTGAAGAGTTGTTTAAACCAATTCTCAGTTATCTTTTCACATCATGGTCACTATCCTGGACAAAGTCTGGTTTATTTTTTTCCCCTCTTTTTATTTACTTGATATGTTAAAATGAGAGAGAGAGAGAGAGAGAGAGAGAGAGAGAGAGAGAGAGAGAGAGAGAATGTAAGGATTCTTATTGCCTCTATTTTGATGGAGTTCTAAGCATCTTAAGGTATGTTAATATCACTGATTTGAAAGGAAAAAGATTCTTTACTGAAAAAGTTTATTTAAATTTAATCATTCTCTTCTTTCTAACCATAATATACTAATTGGCATCACAGATTATAAAAAAATACATCTATTTTAAGAAATGGTCCTCATAATTTCTTTCTTATGGTAGCTCATATGGTTCTAGTGAAATTTAGAGCTATTTCAAATGACTTTTCATATGGGCTTTAGTGTATCTCTCTCTCAGGGTGTGTGTGTGTGTGTGTGTGTGTGTGTGTGTGTGTGTGTATACACATAGAATATAGACATATATATGCATGCATATGTGTTTTATGTATATTTTGACAGTGTACTTTCATATTATGTGTCTTTGCCAGGGCACTGAATGCAAAAATTGTCATAAATATACATAATCTTGTTAAACAACATACCTCATAGAGCATTCTAAATGTTTACAGCTGAGTTTTGCCCAGTGGCAGATGGTGGGATACATTTTAGTGCCACTCAGGGGCACAAAAAAAGTCCCTTGATTTTCATGCTGACAAATGCCCATGCCCCTTTGGCAAATTAAAAAAAGAAAAACGAAAAAAAAAACAGACCCCAAACCTTAAAGATCTGTAACTCTGAAGCAGTTTGCAATTTGTATTGAAGTACATGCAACTAAATAAGAAGCAAATCTAAATATGGAGGTAACAGAATCATCCAACTCAAACCTGGGTAACTGAAGAATGCTCTTTGGAAACCTATTAAACTATATTTTGTCACAGTATATCTCAACCTGCACCTTTGATCTTCCTTTTGAACCCCAAATGACATTTTTTTTTAATAGAAGGGAGGGAAAACAGCTTTTAAAGGAGCTTTATAACAATGAATTGATGTGATCTTTGAGTTAGAAGTCAGACGAATGAAAAATAAATAAATAACTAGTATCCTCACTTGGCAAGACTTCTTTCCTTCTAAAATAGAAAAGAGATACTTGGAGACTATTGTCACTCTTTTATAGATTACACCAAGCAATTAATTTGTAAATATTAATAAGCCAGGGAAATACATATTTCCCATGAAATTTTCCTGATTCACTTTTCCCTATCAGATTTATTTTTACTGCCTGTATTGTTAGATAGAAAGGATTACAGTATCAGTACATGTTGAAAGTCAAAGTATCTGGCAATGTGTATAAAATTATAGAACTTTATATTGATAAAAAAAATTTATCTTATTGAGATATACACCATTTCTATAGTTTAAAGTCTTCTTAAGAACCATACTCTACTTAAGAAAGTGGCTTTTGAATTTTATAATAATGATAAAATAACAATTGCCACAAAGACCTATATCAGATAAAGATTCAATGATAAACATGAAATGGTACCAAGGTTACACATTGAAGAGGGTGATAGCATGTCTGTATATGCATAATACATGAATATAATATAATATATATATACACACACATATATACATGTAAACATTTGTGTATATGCCTGTGTATGTATGTATGTATCTATGTATTCTTTTAAGTGCCAAGATAATTTATTGGAAGGAAGGTATAAAAAGTAAAGATGACATTGAGGCACAGTTTTCTTTAAGACTATGTGTGTGTATATACACACATACATATACATATATACACATAAATACATACATACATACATGCAATTAACAGTCATATGTATATTGTTAGTAAAATGGATCACATTGGCACCTAAGTAAAATACCAGGAACCTGACTATGATGAATTTATTAGTTCAAATAGCAGTAACCAAGAAATTTTGTCAATAATGTCTTTTGATGACCAGATACCCTGAGGGAGGGTCCATAGGGTTTTTAAACCTAGGCATGTCTTCCTTGTGATTGGTCTAACAATACAACATTTAGGCCTCCATAGCAAAGTTCTTTGTTGTTTGTCCTTCATTCTGAAAGAGGATCATGCTATCAGGAAAACATCATGACTTGCAAACGAATTGAATTTAAGTGAGGGAGGGTTATGTAAAGTAACCAGAGTCACTTTCTCCTCTGGGGCCATCTGGGTCCAGTGGCAAAATATGAATCAGGATGTAATGGGAGACCATGGCCTTTTCAAGTTAATGTCTCCCAAGTCTCAGTTTGAATGAGGCAATGCCCATTCAGTGATTAAGGTTGGGTAAGAGCTAAAGCAAAGAACTATGTCTTTTTCCTTGTTCCTTTCGCTTTCCCTTTCCCTCCCTTCCCTTCCCTTCCCCTCCCTTCTACTTTTCTTTCATTCCCCTTCCCCTTTCCAGGTCCTTTTCCTTTCCCATTCCTTTTTCCTTCCTTGTCCTTTGTCCACATAGGGTATCATACCCTTACCTATGGGTGGTCTGACTAAAGGGATGTAAATTTTGATTGCTAAAACCTCATAAGATATCTTGGGGTTCATGAGCTAGATTTCTTTCTTCAGTTTAAGGACCTTGCCTTAAACTGCAAAGGTAAGGCTATCCTGATTGGTAGAGATTTTAATGGGGAAGTAGGTTAAAAGTTACCTCAGTTCTTCCCTATTACTTCCTGGATTGAAGACTGGAGTAATCCTCAAATGATAGGATTAGTCTACAGCTGGAGGAAAAGTGGGTTAGCCTTCAGTTGTGTCTGACCACATCCTTCTATGGCAATTAAGAAATGTTAATTGCTTGATGAACATCAATTGCCTCTAGTAATCTTGGCTAAAAAATAAAACTACCCAAATCAGGATCTCCCTGGTTGGTCTTCCCCTTGGACACCAAGTCACTCTTAAATTTGATGAGGAACAGCAAGTACAGGAGAATTTTCCCCTAGGAAGGAACCCAGCCTAACCTGGTTTCTCTGTTTATTGGTAAACAGAAGGGAGGGTCCTACATGGCAGTGGCCCAGCCCAAGCAGATTAAGGAGCAGACGCTTGGGGGACTGGAAACAATCACATTACTCCATCATGCCCTCCTTAGTGAGCTAGACTTGGAAATGTAAGCAGCTTGATTCCACAACACTCAGAAGTGAACTTCTTAGACCCAAGAGTTCCGAGGTCCCGAAACTTCTGTCCTGAGATGCTAGAGAAGATCCTAAAAGTCTAACACTCTTACTCTAACGATCTAGAAGGGCTTAAGCTCAGGAGGTAGAGGTCAATGCAACAGTCCAGAGTAACTAGGGAAGATCAAGAAGGGCTAAAGCTTCCACTCCAAAAGGCCCAGCTGCAGGTGGACCCTGCCCCTGGTATAAAGATTCTATATTTCTCCAAAAAAAAAAGCAGGAGTAAAAACTGCAAGTAGAGACACAAAGACGTAAAAATAATATTGAAAAAGGATACTCACCGAGGACTACATGGATATCAAAGAAGTAAAACAAAAGATAAAAATGAAATAAAATGTATGAAGGGAAAAATTGGAAGAAAGATAAGTAGGATAGAAAAGACATCAGTAACCTTTTCTAAGAAATGGAGTCCTTGAAAGCTCAGAAACCAAAGAGAAATTGAAAACTATATGAGAGAGTAAAAAGAAAAAGCCCAACCTCCCCTGAAAAAACCAAATGTATAAATACATATAAAATAAGATAAACAAAAAAAAGTTTGAATAGAAGAATATGTTAGTGTATGGTATCATAAAATTGACTCAATCATAATTTAAGAATCATTGAATTCCTTGATAACCATAGTGGAGAAAAAGGTTGGACATGGTATTTCAAGAAATCATAATTGAAACCTGCTCAGATTTATTAGAACCTAGGGTAATGTAAAGATAGAAATAACCCACCAAACACCACCTGAAAGGAACAATCAAAAGGGAAAGTGCCAAGAATATAAAAGTCAAAATTCTGAGCTCCTATAGAAAGAAAAAAAAATTCTATAGGAATCCAGAAAGAAACAGTTCAAGTCCCAAGAAATTATAGTTAGCATCACATAATACCTAGGATCTTTTACTGTATACAAAAAGAGAATTTGGAATACTATATTCCAAAAAGCAATGACATAAGTTTACAAAACAAGCAAACATACAAAACGTTATGCTGTAAATGTGGATATAATCTTAAAGGAGGGAAAATAGATCTTCAGTGAGAAGGAACATTTTGATGAAAAGACCAGAGTTAAGTAATAACTGTGAAATACAAACACAAGTCCAGAGAAATGTAGAAATGTATATTTAGTTGAGCTGTTTGAAGGAGGTATATGAGGATGTAGTGCTGCCATTTTAATATAAGGAGAAGAAGGAAGCTTCTCTTCAGAATATTAATATCCTCAAAAGGGAATTTCAAAAATTAAATCATAAGAAAAGAAAAGAAAAGAAGAACAGTTGTCCTCATTCTATCCTGAATGTACTGAGGGACAAAAGAGAAGGGAAGGTAAGAAGCAGAACATACTAGTGTAGAAAAAGAGGAGCAAGGGGATAGAACTTGCTATTTTCCATAACAGGTATTGAGGAGAATTGTATACAAGCATGGAGCAAGGGGTGGACAGAATAGGTATCAGATAAACCTCAGTCTGATCTGAAATGAGCAATGGGGATTAAACACAGGGACACTTTAGTGAAGAAACATCAAATTCAACAGAGAAACAAAATCGGATTAGAGGAAGGTTAAGAGAGAAGATAAAGAAAAATAGCTTCAGTGTTAATACATTGATAGCTATAACAAAAAACCCAAAGAGGAAGAGAAGGTTGGAAAAAGGAAAGAAAAAAAATATAAGCAATTGCATTATTTGACTATACTATATAGATACAATTGATACAGTGCATAATAAATACAATACATTTCACAAATACTCACATATAGTGATTGATACACATACAAAATTCCCTATAGTTGTGATGTATGTATATATATATATATATATACATATATACATATGTATGTGTATATATAGTATTCTAATTTTCTAAATATATCTCAAACATAAAAATATTGCCAAATAAAAACAACATTTTGTTTTCTCTCTGAATTGCTTATAATCTCCCCCTTGATAGTCACAGCTCCTGGGATGGGCATGGCACATGATGGGTAGTCAGACACCAACTGTGGGTCTCACCACTCAAAACACTTAAGGGCATTGGACAACTGGTTGGAAATGTTACATGGGACCCTTTGAAGGCATTGAGCTCATTACTGGAAGATTTTTGTCAACTTCATTTACAATTAGTTGAGAATCGAAGTTCCAAAGTAAAGAGAGAGCAAGAGTTCTTGGTCTTAGTTACAGGATGAAGAAGAGCAAGAGTACCATTCATAAGGGAGCAGAGGCCCTTCCTGGGTAAAGTCCAGAACTCAAACCAGGAGAAAAATGAGTACGCCTCTCCCCAGATCACACCACCTTTGAAGCAGCAAAAATTCATAGACCACCCCATATCCCAAAATAGAATGGAAAATAACAAGGCAAAAAAAAAAAAGCCAGAACCTTGGGATAGGGACACCCCGTCCTCTCCCACTACTGAGTAGAACTCAATTCTAACATAGAGTTACAAAGTCAAGATATAGGTTGGAAAAATGGGCAAATAACAGAAAAGTATCTGATCAAAAAAGCTACTATGAAGATGGAGAAACACAAGAAAGAAACTGAGAAGAGAACATATGGAAATATAGGGGAAAGAAATTAGCAATGGAAGAAAATTATGAAAAGAGAATTAACAGCTTGGTAAAAGAGATGCCAAAAATAATGAAGAAAATGAGGAAATGCTAACAAGAAAACTAGATGTTGAAGTGTTTCATGCAACCTACTTTGTTTCTGGAACAAAACAATGTGACTTCTATAATCATTTAAAAAAAGGGCAAGAAACATATTTACAGATTCTAGGTCAATACATGTATTTAGGGTCAGGCAAACTAGTTTTCACTTTTTTGAAACCTGGAGAATACAACAGGACTTGTAAAGTAACTATTTTGCTTCCTTTCTACCCATTGGTCATATGCTAATCTACTCTCAGTTATGGACTTTTTCTCATGTTTGACAGGCACAGTCTGATTTTTCACCAAACTAAAGAAGGAAGCCTTCAAATTTTAAGTGTTTGTGGGCAAAAATATAATACTATACTAAAAGTCTATCACCAAGATGAGATTCAAGCTAATCTGATGGCTAAATAGCCACCTTGGGGACAGGGAGATCTGGGTTCTAGTTACATCATCATCTATTGGCTTTTTGTCCCTTAACAAGCCATTTTATCTCTCATTGATCTACAAAACTCTATAGGACTAAAATTTGTAGTAAATGTACCAATTTGCATAGGTAGAATGAGTTTCCTCATCTGATACCTGTATCAATGAAATTACAGGTCAATTTCTATCACCAAGTCTCCTCGACCCAATATCATACACCATCAAGCATCCAAAAAATAAAAAAAAAGTGATGATAATGATAGTAATATCAATGTGATCATAATGATAATTTTTATTCTTGATATACAAAATCATTGTTCTGACAAACCAGTGAACCCCAGCCATTACACCTGAGAACAAGTTTTGGGGGGGTGAGGGAGGATGGATCCCACCTACCAGTGGAGCAGGAAAACTCTTTCAAGCTCAGTCAGTTACTCAAGCATTCAGTAAATAAACATTCATGAAGCACCTACTGTGTGTCAAGCACTGTGCTAAATGCTGAGGATACAAAGAAAGGTAAAACTTAAACTGTGACCTAGAGGAGTTCTCAGTATAATGGAGTAGATCACATGCAAATAAATATAAAAAATCAAACTACACACAAAATAAATTAAGAGCAATTAGAGAGAAGGCATTTGGATTAAGAGGAATTGGAAATGACTTCCTATGGATGGTGAGTTTTTAGCTGGATTTTGAAGGAAGCCAAGAGATAGAGATAAGGAAGGAAAGCATTCCAGGTATAGAAGACAAAGAAAATGTCTGGAGCAGAGAGATGAAGTATCTTGTTTGGAGAATACCAAGAGGGAAAAATTGGAGCAACTTCCTGTTGCTAAGGTATCCAAAGGATGGTCCTCAGGGCTCCCATACTCCAAAAATTCTTAGTGTTCCCTTCAATGATAAAAAGGATATGGTCTGTTGGCTGAGAACAGTTACTCCAAATAGGGCCCCCACATTGGAATCCAACAGGTAATTTAGCTGGTGAACAAACAAGTGAGCAGGAATAGCAGGCAGTTTTCAGGGTAAAGCAGAAGAGTATAGTTAGTTATGACACTACCAAGTGGCAGATCTGGCTCCAGGGCCTATCTTCATTGCTGCCTATACCATTGCCATAGGAAAAACCTTCATGCATAAAAGATAAAGATCAATGGCAAAAATTCATTTTCTCTATAACCAAACCAAGCAAGCAGCCCTCATATCACATGAATAAATATGCTATAGGCAGGAGAAACAGGATAAGGATCTGGTCTTAGAGCCGGACTGGCAATGACACTTTGAAAATACAAGCCTCTCCACCCCTGGAGTGTATCTTGATAGCATGGCAGAAGAAAAAGGGAGACTTCTCATTCCTTATCCCATAAGGTGACAGGAAGGAACCCCCTTATTGGAGATGAACAAAACAACAGTCAGCCACAGCACCTTCCACAGACAGAAAGAAGCATAGATGGAAAAGCACAGTTAGCGGTTGTAGCCTGCCAGGGCTCAGGTACTCCCAAAGAGATAGGAATCCTTATTACCCAGACATGCAGGAGGAAGCTATGAGAAGGATGAAAAAGAATAAGGAGAAAGACATTAAGAAATAAATCTCCAGAGGTAGAATTAGAAAAGATTTTTAGAAAGATTGACACTCTGATAACCCAATCTGCAACCAAGTATCTATACCAATTCAGTCTATAGCACTAATGGGCTCTTCATGTCAGCAGTCATAAGGACAAAAGTAAACATATAACTGTGAACATTTTTTTTTAGCCCAGACTTATAGTTTCATCCATGTGAAGAGCGCCCAGTGTGGTCTTTCCTCCTATTTCCTCCCCACAAATCTTTATAGATTGGCATACTGTCCTTAAGTTACAGTCTTAGTGCCAGGGACTTGTTACACATAGCTTTTATGTGTAAAAAGTAGGACTTAAAACTAAGTTGACTGAACTTGAAGGCAGGTTTTTTCTCCACTATGCCACACTGTCTCTTGCCTTTTAAAAATCTGGTGTTTAACTAAGAAATTCCTTTGATTAAAGATAGAAAAGTTATTATTCCTAAGCATCTAAGAAAATGGATACATTTTAGGAAATGTTCAAATTGGAAATTACTGAAGAAAAATTGCTTTAAGTTGCAGTTTTTTTAAATGATATTGCAGACTATGCTAATGTTAGGATTTGCTGAGTATTTCTGCCTTCTGGGACAAGATCAAGCAAATCTACCTCCTTTTCTTCATGTAGCCTTTCAAATATTTAACAGAATTGTATATATATAAAAGATGCTCTTCAACCTGACAAGCTCCTCATCACCTTTGTTGCTATTCTTTTGGATTCACTGTAGTTTGCCAAAAGTCCTCTTATCATGCTAAGAATTCGCAAAATCCATCAAATATATCTGGCTAATACATAATACATGGACCTTCCTTCTTTCCTTCTAAATTAAATTGATTGTTTTTCTATTACCTCTTCAAACTAATACCTAATTATACCGATTGCTCTAATGACTAAGTTCTCCTGCTTTAAAGAACTCTAGCATTGAGTATATAAATTGTTGATGAACAAAAGTCACAGCTAAAATTTCTATAAGTATATGAAAGGAATGCATAACTTCATTCAATGCCTTATGTTGCCTTATGGTTAAATTGAAGTACTTAGACCTGAGTAATCCACTGCCAATTTGACATGAAAAATTGCTAAGACATTACAAGTATTCTTTGTTTTATTAAATAGATGTGCCTGCAAAGTAAATTTTAAGTGAAATAAATGTTTCTTTTCCATTTAAGTCCATGAATTTCTTTAGAAAAAATAATTTAATTTAATTTAGCAGTGAAAGATATCCTACTAACAACATATTTTTTAAAGGAAAATGCAAAAGAATTTTTTAAAAAAAAGCATATCTATCAACTCATCTTAAAAACTTTCTCCCTGCAATATCTAAGCTTCTTGGTTGTTGTGACTGATTTTTTTCTTCTGTTTCCCCAGGGTCTATCACAGTGCTTTCTACATAGAATGTGCTCAATTAAAAAAAAAAATTCTGTATGGATTGGATATTACCTCCTCTCTTTGCTACCTATGTACTATAACCTTATATGGCTTCTGTCTCTGAGGCTGATAATGTTATTGTTCTTGTTATCTCTCTCTCTCTCTGTCTCTCTGTCTCTGTCTCTCTTTGTCTCTCTCTGTCTCTCTCTTTGTCTCTCTCTCTCTCTCTCTCTGTCTCTCTTTGTCTCTCTCTGTCTCTCTGTCTCTCTCTCCTTCTCACTCTCAAAATAGGTCATATGGATTTATGTAAAAGATCAAAAAAATAATATGTGTTAACTTAAATGGTTATGAGAAATAACATTCCATATGAGTGCACAGATGATTCACCAGATCCTTTTAAAGCTCAAACTTGCATTGGGTATAGCCAAATTTTCCTCACTGACATATATAAACTCAGATCTAATTAATTTCATTTTAACAAATATTATTAAACACTTGTTACACGTGAGGTACTCTGCTATTCTGAGATTTTAATCCTCGAGAGGTTTCTAAAACTTTAGTACAAAGTGAAATTAATGTTCAACTAATGCATAGTACTAACCATCTAAAAGACAAGGTTGAGATAAGTTCTGGTTACATAGACTACATTCAATAACTGTCACAGCCTTCATAGTTATTTAATATTTCAAATCTATATGAAATAGAAGTCTCCAAGTTATAGAATATTTTCCATGATAAAAGTGAATTATTTATAAGGACATCCTAGAGTGATTCAAAATATCCTGACCTTTTAAATAGACATGGTATGTTATTATATGACCATAAGTATTCCTTGATTTGCTGAGAACACATTCATATCATGACAGGATCATAGATTTTGTGCTGGAAGGAACCTTAGAGAGTGAATCCAACCCTTCCATTTTAGAGTTGATGAAATTGAGAAAAAAGGAAATTTAAATGACTTGTCCAGAGTCACAGACCTAGTGTTTGAGACAAAATTTAAACCATGTTCTTTCTGACTCCAAATCCAGGGCCCTATTCACTATGCAACATTGTAACTTCTAACTATTCAAAGAATCTTTCAAAATGGAAGGGAAGCCAAAAATTGTCTACTTCAAGCAATGGTATAAATGAATGAGAATCCCCTCCAACAACCGAATCCCCTCTAGTGAACCAGTTTTGTCTTCACCCCAAGGAAGTCTAATCCAGGCTTTGGTAGATTGGCTGTCTCTTTTAAGCAAACTTCATACTAACTAAATTCTTTTTTCCTGTTGACTCCCATTGCCAATTTGTAAATTATTTTTTTCTCTACTTTTTTCTCTATGGGTTATGATTCTCCCTTTCAATTCACATCATTTGCGAGAAAATGCCTAAGATCTGCTAAGTCTTAAAAGTTACGTCTTCTGCACTCGCTGTTCAATCTCTTGGAGTTCTGTGTTAACTCCATCTCTGGTGACAGACAAAAGAAATAAGGAGTGTAATTAACAGTTTAATCGTACTTTTTATCAAATAAGCTTCTTTTGTGACTTTTACTTCTATCTTTTATTTTATAAATACATTAAATTTTCTCTAAAAGGTTTTACATTGTTAATTTGCTTTTTTTGATAGTTTAAAATTAAATGCAAACAGAATGTTTAAATTTTAGAAATTACTCATTTTTTTTAAAAAAAATGAGGTTTCATTCTATTAAGTTTCAGGATAACAAGATACTATATTACTGAGCAAATGAGATCAGAGCTTTTCCTGACTGACCAATTGGTTCTAAGTTTTCAGTGATTTCCTGTTTTAAAAAAGAACAAATGGGAGACGTGAAAAGAAGATCTAGATAACATTTAAGCACTTGTAGTTTTTTTTTTCCATTTAAATTCATTCCTCCTGAATGTTTAAAACCATCCATTTCATAAATTACAGCACTTTTCTATCCCATAGATCAATTTCACTCCCATTGGATTGGTACATTAGTTTCACTCCTCCATATTGGTTGTTCTAGTTCAACTGTTAGCATTCTAATAAAATAGAGACATATTTTAGGAGTAAAGAAAAATAGGCCTCATAATAACCCAGTAATACTTCATACTTATCACCTAACCTCCTCTATCAAAGGCTCCCATGCTCCAGTGAACATACAGTGCCACCACTCAATTAGTTCCCCGAAGCCAAATAACAGCCACAGGTATGTCAGAGTGGTGGTATACTAGAAGGCCTGTAATGAACTGCTATAATGAGATATCTTCCCACATATCTGATAACTCATCCTACATTTTTGTGATCTAAAACTTAAATTGTTATTGTTACAAAATTTGAGACATGGGAATTCTATTTCAATTTAGCTCATTGCAATTATTACTACTAGGAATGAAAATAAATGTAAAATATAAAAGTGCACATATATTATATATGTATATGTGTGTGTTTATATGTATTTATATATTTATGCATGTATGTGTATATACACACATATGTATGTGTGTGTATTTCCATAAATGCTGATAGTGAGGCACTGTAACCAAATGGACAGAAGGTTAATTTTGTAATCAGAGAGATATGGGTTCACATCCTGCCTCTCTGGTATGACTTTAGGCAGACTACTTAACCTCTTAGGAGACTAGTTAACTCATGAAGATTCAAAGTTAGAGATGATGCTGATATGCATTCATTGTCAGAATTTCAGTTTATGCCAAGAATTGACACTCAGAATAAACTTTGGTAAACATTGCTCTTAGATAAAATGACATTATATAAAACTTGCAGTCCTTACTTAATGTCAGTCTTATCTGGTTACTCAACATTGATTAGATACCATTTCAAACATTATTCTAAGTGATAGTTTCACTCCCCACTGAACTATTTCACATATCATCAGCAGATTATTTTTCACAGAGCAATTATTTCTTCATGTCTCTCTAGTTTAATACTTTTCCATAATATGCTATTATTTACAAAGTAAACTGCTCAACATTCATGGTCTTCTAGCAGCTAAACCCATGCCATGTATTCAATCAACTTACTTCCTACTCTTATGTCAAATCTTCAGTTCCTGTCAATCAGGCACTTCGTTGTTTTCTGAATAGAGAATAGTAATAAATTCCTATCCATTGCTTATGTTTTCCCTTGGAATGTAATGTCATTTTGCTGTCTCTTTATGTCCTCAAATTCTATCTATAGTCCCTGTGAAAATATATTCCCCAAAGAGGTATTTCTATGACACCTGGCCCAATTACTTTTGTCACAATTGAGATCTTTTCTCTCTGACCTAGGAGTGGACTGGTACCAGCTTGAGCCAGCTTGTTAGAATTAATTGTTAAATTTTCAGTGTGAACATTTAAACCTTAACATTTGAGAAATGGTACAAATCAGAACAAAATTGGGTGTTTTGCTGATTGTCTGTACTTAAGAAGGTGTTGGAATAATTGTTAATCATGCAGATTAAACTTTAAAACTTAAAAATGTGCTGTATGTAGATACTAAATATAACATACATACATGTATTTGTGTGAGCATATACTTGTATGTGTGTGTGTATATACAGGCACACACACACACACACACACACACTCAGATGTATTCTTTTTGGAGAGCTTGTTAAACATTTGCCAGCACAACCATGCTCTGAACCCTAAAGCAATTTTTATCATGGGTTCTCTGGTTTATATATTTAGATTTAGAGATTGAAGGGATCTCAAAGGTCATGTAATCCAATTCCTTCATTTTGACTATTACTAAAATGAATTTCAAAGATGTTATATGACTTGCCTGTTGCAGGAGAGAAAGTGTTTGAGTTCAGGTCCTCTGTGTCTAGAACAAAATCACTTTCTATGATACAATTATTTTATCTTCATATTCTACTTGGTACTTAGCAGAGTGAAATGCTCATAGTAAATAAACCATGAGTGCTAAATGATTAAGCAATTAATAGAGTTAGTCATAAATTACAGCGTTACAAGTCAAATATTAACAATTTAATTGTGTTAATTACCTATGAAACTTTCACATTCATTCCATATGTCTTTATTATAGACCTACTATGTGCAGAGTACTGTGCTAGACATCAGGGATTCAACCAGAAAAAATGTTTTCAAGGACTTCACATTTTAACATATGTGGGCCATTGAGTTTGCCTTTTTTTTTTTTTAAATTTCATTAGCACAAAACCTATAAGAAAACATTCTTGCTTGGAGATGTCCACTAAATTATTTTATGGCTCTCTCAAAACCCTTAACAAAATTCAAGAATATCAGCATGATAGAATAATAACTAGTAAAAGCCAACATTTATACCATGCTACACACTTACAAAAAAAATATCTCATTTGGTCCTTATAAAAACCCTGAGAGGTAAGTACTATCATCATGTTACAGATGAAGAAACTGACACCAAAAAAACAGAAGTTAAGTTTCTTGCTGGGGGTCACACAGCTAATTAGTGCCAGAGGCCAATTAGGGACTCAAGTCCTCATTGATTCCAGTTCCAGAACTCTGTGCCACTTAGAAGAATACTTTCTTTAAAGTTGGAATAATAATATTTGTAATGACTATCTCATGTGCTGACAGGCAGAAAATTCTTTGCAAAACACAAATCCTTAGGTACATTATATATAAAATAATTTATCATTTGTAAATTTGAAATATCAAAGTCAATCTTCTAAATTATACCTAAGAGTCAATAAGACATTAGAAGGAAGAGGGTAAGAAGGACTTCTTAAGAAAATTACTCAAGATTTGTGATGACTTTCTCTGATAAAGACCTTACTTCACAAATTTATGTGAAACAATCTCAAATTTACAAAAATAAGAGCCATTTCTCAGTTGGTAAGTAGTCAAAGGGTTGTGGAAAAAAATGGAACACAAATGTACTCTCTTTATGGTGGAGATGTGAATTAGTCCAAGAATTCTAGAAATCAATTTGGAACTATAGCAAAAAGACTCTAAAACTGTTCATACTCCTTGACCCAGGAATACCACTAATAGGTCTATATCCCAAGAAATCAAAGAAAAGACAAAAGGACTTATTTGGATGAAAAATATTTATAGTACTTCTTTTTGTGGTGGCAAACAATTAGAAATCAAGGGTTTGTCCATCAATTGAGGAATGACAGAACAGGTAGTGGTACATTATTATGATGTAATACTATTGTGTTATAAAAAATGATGAGCAAGATGGTTTCAGAAAAATCCAGAGAGACTTACATGAACTGATGCAAAATGATATGAGCTGAATCAGGAAAATAGTGTGCTATGTAACAGCAATAGTGTAAGGATGATTGACTGTGAAATACTAAGCTATTTTGATCAAAACAGCAATTCAAGAAAATTTCAGAGGATACATAAGGAAAATGCTATCCACCTCCAGAGAGAGAACTGGTGAACTCTAAATGTAGATTGAAGCATGCTTTTTAAAAATGATTTTATTTTGTTTGTACTTTCTTTTGCATCATGGCACTTTTAAGAAGTTTTCAGATTAGAAAACTCAAATGTTCAATTATTATATAGTTAAAGCCTAAAAATAATATACATCACTATATAAAATACATGGGTTTTCATTAGCGTGTTGGGTGCTACATAAATTGTATGAGAGGCTTAGACTTTGTCCTTTAGCAACGAAATTATAAATTGAGGTGACACATATAGAATCTATCAGTAAAGATAAGGATGTGACAGTAATATGCATCCAACATTTTGGGGACTTGAGTAATTAAAATATTTGAATTTTCAGCCTTTAAATACTCACTGGACATATCAGGTTTCTTCTACCCATAACATGATATGTTGTCAAAGGGGAGGGGGAAGGAGTAAGCATTTGTATAACATCCACTATGCAGCTAGGTGGCCCAGTGGATAGAGTGTTGGTACTGGAGTTAGGAAGACTCATTTTCCTGAGTTCCAATCTGTTCTCAGATGCATGTGACATAAGACAAGTCACTTAATTCTGTTTGCCTTAGTTTCCTCATCTGTAAAATGATCTGGAGAAGGAAATGACCAACCACTCCAGTATCTTTGTCAAGAAAACCCCAAGGGGCAGCTAGGTGGCACAATGAATAGGGTAGCAGCCCTGTAGTCAGGAGGACCTGAGCTCAAATCCAGCCTCAGACACTTAACACTTACTAGCTGTGTGACCTTGGGCAAATCATTTAACCCCAATTGCCCTGCCTTCCCCTCTCCAAAAAGACCAAAAGAAAAAAAAAAACCCAAATGGAGTCTTGAAGATTCAGACACAACAAAAGAGAATGAACAAATAATACCTACTGTGTACCAGGAACAGTAATAAATGACTTACAAATATTATCTGATTTGATCTTCATAACTACTTTATGAGGTATGTACTATTATTATCCCCATTTTATAATTGAGGAAACTGAGGTAAACAGAAGTTAGGCTCACCATCATACAACAAGTAAGTGTCAGAGACAGTTTTGAACTTTAGTCTTCCTGACTCCAAGTCAAGCTTTCTATTTACTCCACCCCCTAAATGCCTGGAACTTTGTTTGAATTTCAAATCTACTCCAACAGCTTCACCTCTCTGGGTCTCAATTTCTTCATATGTAAAATGAGAGATTGAATCAGATAATCTTTAAATATTGTGAGTATGTCTGAGAAGTTTACAGAGTGTGATCAGAAAAAAAAAAATTTGATTCAAATACACTAAGAGAAGTACAATCTCCATAGCTATAGACACCAGAAATACAAAAATCAAAAAATGAAACATGACAAAGTTTCCACAAGATATTTTAGAAAAAGAATGAGTTGATTATATAAATGTTTAAATGACCTCCATGTAAGGAAATGTGCTTTATATATATACTCATACATAGTAGGCAGAGTTTCTATAATTACTGCCACTACTTGACACTGGAAAAATAAGATACAAAAACTAGACTTTTCCATTAACCATCAGGAAAATGACTTTAAGATGATTTTTTTTAATAAAAGGGAGAGATTCCTAGGTTAGTTGACAAAATAGGCAAAGGTGACCTTAGGAGTGATTTACTATAACTCCTTTTATTTAGTAGATAAGGGAAGTAAAGTCCAAAGAGACAATATGCCTTGTTAAGAGTCAAGTGGGTAATTGATCAACAGAACTGAAATCAGATTATTTGACTTTAAATCCTTTGTTCTCATCACTAAACAACCCAGCTGTTTCTGTAACTGTAGTTATCTCCAAGTAGAAAAGTGACAAGCAAATGCCTCTAACAGATCAGAACATTTCTGAGGAAGGGAACAAGAGTAAAGATGTGTAAGTTCTTTCTAGATGCAGGATCCTAAGATTCAGAAGCCTAAACAAACATGCTAATTTTTCCTTTTGAAAGACATGGTTTTCCTATACTCTATGGTCTTCACACTTTCCTGGAAACAGAATAATGCAGAGTTCTACAAATCTATGCATACAAAGTTTCCCAGGATAAGAGAAAATGCATGGCTTTTATAGTCTTGGTTTATAAACTGCTATTAGTTCCTCTTGCCCTAATTTCTAAGCAGCAGCATTAGTTGTAGTGGCAAGCGCAGCAGATGTAAGCAGCCTAGCAAAAGGAGACTATGTTATCTGCAGAAATGTAAGAATGAGCAAAGTGTATTTGGGCATCTTTCCTAAGTATTTGCCATACTGCCAAACAGTTTGTGATTACCTATTCATAGAAACAGAATACCTCATTACAGGGATATTTTTTTTTTTACTGGTAAGAAAAATCAAAGGCTTTGGTGAGAGGCCCTATTGGTGAGCGGTTCAAAAAGGTCAAAGGTACAGTGAATTAAAGGCAAGAGAGTAGGAGATGGCTAAAAATGAACAACTGACATTGAAATGGAATGGGTCTTTTTTCATTCTTAGGACAAGAGGTAGTTATATTAATTGGCTACTATGTATTTTGTAGCCTTTTAAAATAGAGGATAATTTATCTTGATTCTGTAATTACTGCTTATACAAACTGCATATGACAAGTCTGACAAATAGACATTTTCAAAGTGGAACAGATACTGCAATGGTAAATATGTTAGCTTGGCTAGTAAATCAAGGTCACTCCACTTTAAACATTTTTAATAGTAGACATCATCTAAGCTCATTAAATAGATTATTCATTTCTATACATTTTATTTTCTGTGACCATTTAAAGTTTATAGTTTAAGATTCAAGGCCATGGCAGACCTTGGCTAATGGATCACAAAGAAATATAATCCTTTAAAAAGGCATCTAAAAAGAAAGGTTATTTTTTTCTTATGGTGCAAAATTGGCATCTATTTAAAAACAAATCAGATGCCACAATCCTAGGAAAGTCTATGAAACTGGAAATTTAGAGGCTAAGACTCTTGTCTGGGACCATCTCTCTGAAATTATTATCCTGCCTGTTAGACTAATAATTTCCTAATTAGAATAATTAGAATAGGAACTGAGGGTAACATTTTCTCAGAATGAAATAAGATTATATTGCAGGATACCTTTGTATACATAAACATTTTAAATATCAAAATATTATGACTTCAATGATACATTGTTATTTATTTAATGATGAGTTAAGTCACAAGTATGAGACCAAAGGTTCAAAATATCAAAGAAGACAATTTTCAAATAGTAGCTAGTTAGATGAAATGTTTTAGGTTGATTCTGAGTAGGAATCTCATTATCAAGTGAAAACTGAGGTTTACTTAAGCTGTCTTGCTGAATAAATGGCACTAAAGCAAGTCTCAGTTAAGAGAGCAGTCTATATCTGTTTTATCTAACTTATAAGTAAGTGTATAGTTAATGTATTTTTCTTGATGGGAAGATCTTTCCCATTCATTAATAGCCCCATGTGACCTGCTTGAGTCACAATGAAGCCCGAGTCATATGAGTCTGTGGTGGGAGGAGCTTGCTGAATGGGTGGAACAGTGGACCTGTAAGAGTGGAGGAGAGCCCAGAGAAAGTTGGTCAGAGTAGTTAGAGCTGAGACAGAGAGAGGAAGCAGGAAGTGATGGAGCCATGATTAGGAGGGTGTTTGTTTCTTGGAAGGCCCTAGCAGGGGGAAAGTTTGGGAATTGTGGTACTCCCTTAAGTGTTATTTTGCATAGATTTATTTGTTACTATGATGGATTTGGTTTTCAGGTGTTGGGATTCAGCTTTCTGGTATGTGAATAAGTGTTTTGATTCTGTCTTCCGTGTGGAGAGTCTATTATATTTTTCTATTTAGAATTACACTGGCATATTTATAGCTTCCATAGGTAGTGTGAATATCACATTGGTGATAAGTCAGTCAAGAGGCTAGTCTTCAAGTCAGAAAGATCTGGATTTTTATGGTTAAATTATTTAAACATTCATTACCCCTACCATGACAAATCTTGAACGTTATAAGTAGCTTATTTAAAATCACCTAATAGAATATTTTTATTCCATCAACTTCACTAGTATAAGGTCAGGGAGGTATGACTACATAGCTGTTTATTTAAAAGGAAGTTGGAAGGTCTACTGGATTATAAACTCATACGGATCAATATGGTAGAATGGAAAGAATATTGGATATAGAATTGGCTACTTAAGTTTAAATCTTGATTATGCCACATAGAACCTGTGTGACTTTGGACAAGTAACTTTGCTGGGCCTCAGCTTCCTGATCTATAAAATGAGGATGTCTGACACAAAGACTTCTATGGTCCCTTCCAAGCCTAAATGTGTTATGCTCTGAATCTATAGTGCCACATGACAACCAGAAAAGCTAACATGATATAAGGCAGTATAGAAAGGTAAAATATCCTAAATGTGGAAAATGATAGTCCCATTCTACATTACCCTGGTTATAATACATCTGGAATTTAAGGGACACCCTTTAGGAATAATACTGTAAGCTACTGAGTATCTAGAAGAGGGCAACCAGGATTATGTAAAGGCCTAAGACTAAATCACATATGGGTCAGATGAAAGCAATAAAGATGTTTGAAAGAAAAGATTTACAGAAGAAAAAAGTGCAAATGAGCCACAAGGATTTGAAAGTATATCTTAAGAAGAAATATTTACACTCATTCTGCTTGATCCAAGAATACAGAATAAGAAACAATGAGAATGTCTTAAAAGGCAGGTTTATATTCATTTTAAGGGAAACTTTCCAAATAAAAAAAGTTATCTAAGTATTTACTGATGCTTCTAATGATTATCAGCTGGTTACATTATTTTCATCCCTGAACTGTGCCTGTTAATTTTAAATCCCAAAACAAACAAAACAAAACAAAACAAAACCACAACATGCTTTCCAATTCTTAAATTGAACTTGTTTGGAATAGTAGACTTTTCACAGTATAGAAGTAGACTGGAACAAATTAGCAACAAGCAAATAATGGGACAAATTGATAGTAGTAGAGTAAACGAACTAAGCTAGGTGGTCTCATGATCCCTGAGATTACCATTAGCAGCAGAAAGTAGCATATTGACCTTAAAGTATAGAATATGTTTACTAATATTAAAGAGGCTAAACTGCTAATTCTAGATATATACCATGTCCTTTGATGGAATATGAGTTTGAGAAGTCGGTGATGTCAACTTTATTTCCTTATAGCTTCCATGAAAGCAATAAACTTTTTCTGTTCCTTTTTTATCCCAGAGGGTCATGCCTCTTTTGATGCTCAGTCAAGCCCAATTGAATTAGCTTTTTTTGATATACTGGATTAGAAATCTCCATTCTTTTGAATGTATTTCTGTTTACTTTAGACCAGTGGTTCTCAACCTTCCTGATGCCGCGGCCCTTTAATACAGTTCCTCATGTTGTACTGACCCCCAACCATAAAATTATTTTCATTGCTACTTCATAACTGTAATTTTGCTACTGTTATGAATTGTAATGTAGATATCTGATATGCAGGATATATTTTCATTGTTACAAATTGAACATAACCCACAGGCTGAGAACCGCTGCTTTAGGGGAACTTTCCGGCCTTATACTTGCATCATCTTCCTATCTGAATTCTCCACTGCCATCAAACTCATCTAACCTAGGAACTGTGCTTTCCTGTTTCTGAATTTAATAAAAATATTCCCTCAGTCTGATATGTCCTTACCTTCTTCATCTAATCCCTGTCCTTCTTTCAAGTTCTTGCTAAAACCTAGCCTTTCCTCATTGTCTAAAGCCCAATAATTTCTCTGAACTCTTATTATTTGGATATCCCTTTGGGCATTTAACATCATTACTAAATCAAGGTATTATTTATTCTCCTATGTTTATGCTTTCTTTACTCAACTAATAAGCAAGCTCCTTAAGGATAAAATCATATTATAAATATCATCACCATCACTGTGTTGAGAAGTTACCAAAAGTTTCAGTACTCACTGTATATTAATTGTATAATTCTGAATCTTAGGTCATAATAAACTTGGTTGTAAAATAATTATAGTATATTATTAGATTCTAAGTGCATAATCACCTAATTTATCTGAATCTTAAACTAATATGTGGTTGAATGAATTTGATTCATGGAGTAAGGCATAGAAAATATCTTGATTCCTAGGATTGAGGATTTCTTCATTTCAGTATCACAGTTTCCACATAATCTTCCTTTTATTTCCCAAACTCTCAATACTCTTGTCATTTAACATTTTTACAACCAACTACTCATGTATGGGGTGGAAGATGGTGGGGGTGTGGGGGTGGGGAGGAAGCAAACACTTCTTTCATGAAGTGTTTTCATTACAAATTTCATGAGATCTTTTCAATGGGCCCTATTTTTCTTTAAAAAAAAAGATTGAATTATTTGGTCATTATTTGATAAGAGCATGATTACTTGTGACAATCTACATCATTGTCTTTCTACTGAATACTGGTAAGGGTCTGTAGATGTAGCTGAGAATAGAGTCACAAGTTCTACGTTCATATAAGTCAGTGTGTGGGTACAATCATTGTTTTCAGGGTGAGAACTGTTTCTTTTCCTGAAAAGTGCACAAACCTCTATTCAAAGATGTCCACTTTCCCTTTGATTAGTGTACAGCTAGTAGGTTGATAAAGCTGTAACTTTGTCTTTAAGTTCTGCTTTAGTATATCCTTTTATTTCTTTCATATTCCCTTTTCATAAGGAGATGATACTATCTAACTATACAACCACTTAGAAATTTTGGTGTCCATTCGGCATATGTGCCCAAATTAAAGACATGGACTTTCATTGTGCAAGCCATTGCATTTTAATGGAAAATCATGTCTTGCAATTTAGTTCAGTATAATCACCATTATAATTGAGGTATATTTGTCCACATATGTGCAGTATCATTTTGGTAGTATGTGAGCTCCTTGGAGGCCAAGACTTTTAAAATTGTTTTTGTACCCCCAGCTAGCTTAGGGATTTTTATTTTTATTCAAAGGGAGTATCTGGTGTGTGTGTGTGTGTGTGTGTGTGTGTGTGCGTACGCGCGCATGTGTGTATGTAAATGGTGTACCTGTGATTACATCTGCATGAAGAAATAACTTAGCATGGAAATTCCATTGCCCAATAGCAGCACATCTGTAACTTGTGGCTCGTATAATTTGTCAGGACCATTGAGAGGATAAGCCATTGTGACCAATGTCACACAATTGGTGTAATTGTTGGACTTGAACCTTCCTGACTCCAAATTCAGTTCTGTAACTCCACTGCATGATACCTCCCAACAATACCATAAGTCACATCATGTCCCAGAAACATAAATACATATATGTTTTCACAAAACCTGATCTAACACAGCCTAGAACAGAACGGAGAGTGTTTCTGCTCACCACATTGTTATAAAAGTGGTCCAATAGAGTAAAAAACATGTAGATGAACATGATAAAATAATAGCAAGAGAGAGATAGAATATCTATAACAGGACCCATTGGTTATTACAACCAGACGATAGCTTGAAACCCATTTTCTACATTGTTATTTTTATCCTTAATAGCACAATGTCTAGGAGAGAATGAGTGATTATTAAATGCATGATCAATTATTTTACTGTGAAAGTTGATACCACATTGACTGTAGATGCTTTAAGTTGCCTACAGGACAAGCCTCTTTTTCTTTCTATCTTCCAACATTCCCCTCTCTGTTCCTCCCATTTTCATTTCTCTTGTCAGTCAATGAGTAATTGAACTGTTAAACAGGCTCAGCAGTTACTGATTTTACTGAATCATGTTTTGAGAACACAGTAAGAGACCTGAAGTATTACATTTAGAAAGTTTCTGAGCCCCAATGGCATACTTTTAGCTCAACAGGATATGATTCCTCCAGATTTCTAGGTAACCCAGTCACTCAGGCACTTGCACAGGCTGATTACTGCAGATTAGGAAGTTTAGGAAAATCAGTGGTGTTATTAAATAGATTAGTCTGTAAGTAAATGATGGCCCATTATATTAAAATACCATGTTGGGCAAATCTACAAGTAGTGAGCCAAGTCTGACTTGGAGCCATTCTTATTCCCCATGGCCGTCTTCTTTGGTTGTGAGCTTGTGTCTGTATCTGGATTTGGCATTGAGATAGTATCTCAGACTTGGCACACAGGAAGCATAAAATTGGCAATTTTAATAAAATTTTTCAGTTTCATATGTCTGGGCTTCTGTTTTGAAGGAGAATCAAATGAACTACAAGGAGGCTAGAAAAAAGGGGAAGTGCTATGACAATCTGCTACATCATGAGGGGGAAGAAGGACAGGCAGTGCAGGGAGGGAGAGAACCAGACCCTTCTGGTGAAGACCCAATTGTTGTAATTCAGGATTTATGTGGCTCAAATGGGAATTTTGTAACCTCGCTTGTTAAATCTTTCAGGACCCACATTTTCCTATTTGCCCAAGAATTGCTTTGGATAAGGTCTCCAAGGAACAGTTGATATAGTCATATTTAAACCCTTCATTTGTAATCGTAATCATTGAGACATATAACCTAGTGCCAGACTAACTTTGTAGTCTTATCTAATATTACAAAGTCTCGGCATTTTATATTTTATATTCACTAGATCACTTAATATCTTTCCATAGAAAACACATTCCAATCCCTTCCTCTATGGCTTTGATTATTCCGTTGGTTATGCCAAAAATATCCTCCTTCTTGTCTTGTTGAATTACTATGCATCCTTTAAAACCCAATATAGATGCTACTTCCTCCATGAAATCTTTACAGATATTCACCATTAGTCATGCCCTTTAGCTTTCAGATTGTCATATATTACTTTCTTTTGTAACTGTCCAAAATATTTATTATACAGTAGCATTCATCATAGATTGTTATGTAATATATCTCTCTCCCTGAACTAGATTTTAAGTTCTATCAGGTAGGGACCATGTATTTTCTAACTTTGAAGTTCCTCCAGAGTCTATCACAGTGTGCAACACATAACTGACACAAAATAAATGTGTCTTGAATAAAAAAAATAACTTACCCTAGGATTTCTAAATATGTTAATAAGTTAATGTTAGTGTTAATCCAGATACTTAAGATAAATGTAGGAATGACAAATGTAAAAACCCAGGTATTGTCCATGTTCTTTGATACATGTTGGGAGGGCCAATATAAGAGGAGAGACATGGGCAGGGAGCCTAAACTAAATCTCCTTTAAAGGAGCCTATATCTTAAAAATTTTTAAAAAAATGGTAAGAAGTTGGTGCATACTTGAGATTTTTAAAGCACATGTGAAAAAAGTGTAAATTCATCATAACATATACCTTCTTCCACAATTTTTAAAAGGGCTCACTGAGCCATTTACACACACACATACACACACACACACACTCATACATAGACCCTTTAACATCAAATAAAAAGGACATTTCCATCTACGTGGTAGAACAGCCAAAACAAATAAAAAAATTAAACATGAAATATGAAACTCTAATGAAATATATTTCTTTTTAAGTAAATAATCTCATCCTGTAGCTTTCAAATATGTTCTGCTAGTCGATACTTTTTTATCTGACTGTCTAAGCATTTATAAAATAAAATGCCTTGATAACACTCATTTCTTTCTCTTTACTTATTTTTCTTTTCTTTTTTCCTTTCTTCTTCCTTTTTTTTTTTTTTTTTTACTACCTTATCTCTATCTTCCATTATTTTTGCCATTTGGGGGAAGGTAAAAAAACAAAATTGTTAAAGTATGTATAGTTTTATGCCAGTTTGTGCTATGTATGAAAATATATTTTTATTATTCATCTGTCTGTCCAATTGTTCTTCCCTATATTTCTCAGGGGAAAAAAGATTCAAAATCTTACTTTGCAGGTTATAAGTAACTATAGGATATACTGCAATGCCAATGCATGAGTAGCTTCCCAAAAGAATGCTACTGTGAACAGCTTTTAAGGTTCATATTATACAATATAGTGAATACTCAATTTATTCCATTACAAATCAAAGCAAATATTCACAACAAATCACAATATAATATTCACAACATTACATCTTATCATAGAAAATCACAATATAGTGTTTACAACAGCTTAACATTAGAATGGCCACATAGTTTTCAATACAGTGTCCACAATATTTAGAACAAAGAACAAAAGAATGATCATCTGGTTTCCCTAAGGGGGAAAACCCTCCTAACTTAGTCATTTAGTCATTTCACAAAACAATAATCAACCTTCCACTCATGGGGCAATCATACATTACATTAATTGTTACTTATCTAACAATCAGTTGCTAAGTATCATTAATCACTAAATACAATCATTAGAAAATTACACAAACCCTCCACCCCTTGGTGTCCAGTACACTTCAATTTCATCATGCATCCAAGGGGAGATCTTTTCTTCATCTTTACTTGGATTGGCCTCTCAGATACCCTGGATCTCCTTCCGTGGTCCCAGCTTCTATGTGAATCCACCAAACAGTTATCTGGATTCAGAGGCAGACAGCTCCCAGCTCCTTGTCCAGTTCTCTGGGCAGTTCTTGTTACACACTAAAGTTCACAGGGTTCAACACATCTCAAACTCTTCACCACTTCTGATGCTGAGAACTCAAAGATCCACCAAGCCACAAACAAACAAAGTCTTATCCCTGAAATGCTTCTTCAATACTCCAGCAGTTTAGCTAGCCCTAGGAATCTCAGCCTTCCAGGAGGCAGCAACTTCAGCCTTCACCAGATTCAGGTCTCAAGAAAAACTCCAACTCATTTCTCAGTCAGCTTCCCAATGCTGGGAGAGAAACTCTCTCTCTCTCTGTCTCTCTCTCTCTCTCTCTCTCTCTCTCTTTCTCTCTCTGTCTCTGCTGGCTTTTCAGTCTCCATGATTCTACCTCCACCAGGAGCCACCAGGAAGAACATTCCTGATTCTGATTCTCTGTCTGGAATTCTTATACACATACACTGGCCTTCAGTCTCAGTCAACCCCCTCCTGCCATGTCAGGAGAGGAGAAGAGCTCACACCTTCCTTACTTAGCCCTAAGTTCATACAGAGTTCATACCTTAAACTTCTCTCACACAGGAAACAGAGTTCATACCATCTGTCTCTTTCACAGAAGTACTTAGCCCTTAGTTATTAAGGACCAAGTACCTGCTAAATTAATTACCATTACATATACCTATTCTAACAAAACTAAGTTTTTGAAGTTAGGGAAAGGCGTATACAACTATATTCAAAGTACAAACATTTTGAATTTCATTCAACATATATTTTAAAAGGTAGGTTAGTAATCAAGATTTCATATGCAAATGATAATATATAGAAAATAAAAATTCTGTCTACTTTCTCCTACTCATATCAATATCAGGTTATCTTAAGATATTAAAAGTTGAATAAGATAGCAATACTATTTGCTTTATTTTGTGTCAAATTCCACGAAATTCATGGAATAAGATACAGAAAATGTCCTTTTCAGCATATATTGAGGGTTATACAGTAAACTTTCCATGTGCTAGAGATATATCTCTTATTTCATACATATAATGTTATATTTTGCTCAATAGGAGAACTTAACCAGTAAATTGGTTATATTTTTAAATCATAAAAAGACACATAAAGATGAGCTCCAATTTTGCTAGAAGAGGGTAATAATTTATTTATACATACATACATATATATGTATATGTATATATATATATATACATACATATATATATGTAAATGTCTCAAGCAAAAGGCTCTGTTTATGGGATACAAAAAGAGGCAAAAGACATTCTCTGCCCTCAGTGAGCTCACAATCTAATGGGAGAAATAAACAAATATATTCAAAATACACTATAGATAGGAAATAACTAACAAAGAGAAAGCACAATACTTGAGAGGTTAGGAAAGATTTCCTTCAAAAGATGTGACTTTAGGTGATACTTAATAGAAGCTAGAGAAGTTAGTAGATAGAGTTTAGGAAGCAGACATGGATTATAGCTAGAGAAAATGCCCCTGCTTTCATTAAACATTTTATCAAGGCTTTAAAGGTCACCTTGGGAGCATGAGTGTGTCCTAGTGAAATGCGAAAATTACATTTACTCTTGACAATCTAGAAAATCACTTAATCTTCTTTCCTTTCTCTATCCTACCCTGAAATGGTTAACATGACTTCACCTAAATACTTGTTATGCTAATTAGGTTCAGCAATAGGATCAGATTCATTGTCATGTCCTATCCTTATATTAAAAAAAAAATCCCTTGGAGAATATAGGACTGAGAACCTGGCCCATATTATTAACAAGGGAGCTTTAAATATTAATCAGTATGGTACTTACCACCATTTCCTTCTAAGAGATATTAATGATCCTAAGTACTTGGGCTGCATCATTATAATGTGGGTATTCCCCTTAGTTTAATTTTAACATTTTTAAAAACAAAACTTGACATTTTAAGTCAGCAAGGGAGACTCATCACAGCACTGAATGAATCCATCTGTCCTAAATGCCTCAATTATGGGTAAGACTCTGCTAAGTAAGTAAGTTACTCCTTGGATAGTGTTTGGGGACTTTGGTGGTACATTAACTTATAAGTCACTAGGGGACTACTTAGGGCAATGGTTGACTAATTTATCCAACAGAATACTCAGTAATGATTGTCCAAATATCAGTCATGTGAAAAAGTTAACAAACCTCCAAAAATGACTAACGAACACTCTGGGATTCATTTGGTCACCTGATTGGATCTGGTCTGTTTGGTTTTAGAATGGTACCACCTGGCTTATGCTTTAGCGATGTTATCATTGTCATTAAAATAGCTAAATAGAGATTTCTAGGACTGGAAAGCTGAAAGGACATTTTTGATAATCTAATAAAATCCTTTCATTTTATAAATTTGGAAACTGAGGCCCTAAGTGATGAAGTCATTTGCACAGACTCATAGAGTCAGTTAGTTTCTAAACTGTAGATAAAAGCTAGATGGCAATCCAGCTACTGTATTTTCATTCTCCTACAATACAGACTTTTAAAAGTCAGAGTCTTTCCTGCTCCTCCAACACCTGCATTTGCAGCTGTCTTTAAAACATCTCTCATTACAATGCAAAGAAGAGAGTTGTAAACAATAAGTTTTTCTTTTCTCTCCCTAACCAGGAAGTGCAAATGAAAAAAACAAGAAAGGAAAGATAAATTAGATACAATATTATTTTTAAAAATTCTCTCTTGAATATCTAGAAAACACTGAACAGAAAGATTCTCAAAAACTTTCCTCTCAACTAAACAGACCCTATGATTTTCACTTATTATACCTAGCACACAGGGCACACAGTAAGATCTCAAAGAATATTGGAAAGCATGTTTCAGAATCACAATCTCCATCTCTCAGAAAATAATTGCTAGGATAAAGTTGCAAAAATTGATTAAATAATTCAGAGCACCTTAAAAAAATAAGAATCTCCTGTAACATACTCATTTTTTGTATCTTTTTTGCAAGAATTACAAAACAGTATTTTACTGTGAGATTTATATTTGAAATTCAATATGAAGATCTTTAGAAATTTTGCTTGATCCCCAAGGGTTGCTAACTAGTGAAATCATGTGGGATCTTGTCATTTAAAAATAAAAGAAAGACAAAACCTGGCTATTTGCTTCTTAAAATAAGGTGATAAAACCTCATCCATAAATTCTCACGAAGTTAAAATTCAGCAGAGAAAACACACTGACATATTCTCTTTAAATTACTCTTAATGATTAGTCTCTACTGCATGCTATTTCTGTATTGATATATCTTTGTGAACATTACCAAACCTAAATAAAATTATTCCTTTTTAATGAATTTGAGGCCTTGTATTAGATACACTGGAACATATCAAGAAGATAAAAGAAGGCTGTAGCTTTAGTAAGCATTTAATTAATGACACAATATTCTCTTCATAGCTTTTCAGTTACAAAATACTGTCATGCAAGCAAACCATATTAACATCAATAGGATGAGAATATGAGACTTTTAGCTCTGCACATGAGTCTCCCCTCATAATCCATGTAAGCCCTCAATTTCCCATTTTCTACAAGGTCCACAAAATGTAACCAGACTCATGCATAAAAGATTTGTTAGCAAAGTCACATAATGCTTGTGTAAGTATATTTTATGAGGAAGGATAGAAATTTCCAATTATTGTGTAAGCATTGGTTGTTACAGAGTATTAACTGTAAAATCAAAAGTGATGCTTGCTCAGATAAATCCTGATTATCACTGACCATTGATTCATCGCCATTTTGGAAAATCTGTAGGGTTCCTCTCACCAACTTTGGAGTCTAGTGTCTTCTTGAACTACCTGGAATCAATTATTGAAGCAAAACTCCATTTTAAAAGTAGCAACAATATTTGATTCTTTGCAAAAGCAAGTCATCTGTAAGCTATCCTCCTGCATTGTATTAGGAACTGTCTACAATTTAGGCAGTAATAATAAGACAATTACTAAACAAGTGGCAGATCATTTTCCTGCAATTTTCTAATTAACATGACCATCAATTGCTTATTAATAAAGGCCTTCCTTTTGCTTTGACTTGGAGAGAATCACAGACAAAGTCTAGTTGCTATTTCTCATTCAGTTATTTATGTGACTGTTAATTCATTGTTGGGTCTCCACTATTCCACTTGCCAGTACATTTCAACAAACTGTCATGGCTATATAAATAAATCCAACAGAATACTGTAGGGAGAAGAGTTTAAGAAAATATCAATACATCATTTCATTCCAATTTACCTTCCAGGATACTTTTCTTATATGACCACTAATAATTTGGAGGCTCTCAGTTACTGCTTGAGGATCTTGAGTGATTCATTATTACCTGGCTGATGGACAAGGGGCTGATAAATGTATTCAAATCAGAAATATACATAGCTTAATTTTGAGGGAAAAAAATAAACGCAGATATACAAGCTTAAGAGGCAGAAAAAAATCACTTTTGGAAAAAAACGTCATATACAAATCATCCTTAATATCTTCTGGTACCTAGGCAGCTAGGTGGCACAGTGAATAGAGTACCAGCCCTGGAGTCATGAGGACCTGAATTCAAATCTGGCATCAGACACTTAACACAAAAAACTAGCCATGTGACCTTGGGCAAGTCACTTAACCCCAATTGCCCTACCTTTCCTCCTCCAAAAAACAAATCAAAAAAACCATGTTCTTTTCCAACTGCAGAAAAGGCGGCCTTGAAACCAGAATATGTCCCATATGAAATTGCATTTTCATATACTACTTTGCATGTCCTTTCTTTGGCTTGGGATTCAAACATTTTTATATGGACTGTTCCACTGTGTAAAGGATTCCTGAAGAGTTAAGGATAAGAAAATAGTTCCATGGATAATTTCTACAATAATACACTAACTAGTGAATCACAGAGTATTCAAACTTCAATTTCTCATGAACATTGGTTAATGAGAGGAAGCAAAATCTAGACTTCTTACATGTTGCTAACTGCACAGCACAACCCACAATCCAATTTCCTCAAATTAGTAGAGAGTTGATGTGATTTAATAAATTGGTATTATGCCAAACAGGTGGGAAAAAATGGTACAGAGACATGGTGAAGATACTTGGGCTAATTTCTATTTTTAATCCAACTAATTTTGTTAGCTTGTTCTGCCTCAGAGAATTCTAAGCTTGCTTCAAGTCTAAACTCAATCAGTCAACTTCTAGAATAAAGGCCCACTTGATCCCGTAGTTATTAGTCTTTTCTCTCTCCTCAAATTTTCTTGTTTTTAACTCAACTGAGTAAATGTTGTATTCCCCCACCCACAATAGAACTTTACCCTGCCTTTGAGGGCAGAGAATATATGCTTAGAGTTTAGGGTGGGAAACCTGTGACCTTGGGGCCAAATATGACCTTCTAGGTCCTTGGATGCAGCCTTTTGACTGTGTCCAAGTTTTACAGAACGAATCCTTTTAATAAGGGGATTTGTTATGTGAAGTTTAGATTAAGTTAAAGGGCTGCACTTGAGGACCTAGAAGACCACATGTGACCTTGAGACTACAGATTCCCTACTTCTTCCTAAAAAATTGAAAATCGTGATCCAAATTATAATTTTGAAATATTTTTCATTACATACTTTAGGGAGGATGGTGGGAAGGTATGAACATAAATTAGCAAGGTACTTTTGGGGGTCTTATTTACAATCATATCACAAGAAGCTACAGCACTTTGTCAGGGATTATTTTAGTGGAAAAACTGAAATAAAAGACATTTATATAAAAACAACAATCATAACAACAACTGTAAGTACTTATTAAAAAGCATAAAAAATTGCAAAGAACTCAATAAACCTTATTTCATTTAATTCTTACAACAACCCTAAGAAGAGGGTAATATTTCAATTCCAATTTTACAGATGAGGAAACTGAGGCAGACAGAAATTAAATGACTTACCCAGGATCACATACAGATATTGTCTGAGACCCTATTTGAACTGACATAATACTAACTGTGGGTCCAGCACTCTATGCACTACAACAGTAACTATTGGAAGGAATTTAACTTTGTCCATAAGAATTAATGGGTACTCTTATGGTAATCACTGACCCTGATTCATGGTGATACACTTGTCAGCACTATTTTGTTAGGTAACCATCTCTCAAGACACTTCCACCAGTGTCCTGTTGCCTTGGGATCCCAATTCCAATGATGGCCTTCCCTCCCAGACTCTGGTCACTGTGAAATGCAGCACTCCAGGTATACTGTGTTCTTTATAGCTCCTTGCTTAAACTTCTTTGACTCTGTTTCCTACAACAAATGTTTCAAAGCCAGGTGAAAAGAATCCTAGTCATATCTTTGATCTTTCAAATGTTTATCACTGGAAAATGTGAATTAGAATACTGGATGCTCATAGTGGTCAAGCTATAATCCATGCTTAAATTTTACCTTGGAAAGTGATTTTATTTGTATCACAGCAGATTAGTATTTCAGAATTTTTAATGTATTAGTATTTTCATGAACAAATTGCAAAAACATTCAGTGAGAAGCTACAATTTTAGGAAGCATTCAGTATATAAAGCAATCTTCTCAGTCTAAAGAAAGACATATCTAAGAGAAAAAAAATCAAATTCATAGCATCATTTGATAAATGATTAAAAATTTAAATGTATTTTCAGGGTCACCTTGTCCAACTTACTCATTTTGAAGGTCAGGGAAGTTAGGCTCTGAAAGATGAAACCAGGAATTACACTCAGGTCTTTAGATCCCTAATCTAGTGCACTTTCCACTACAGCTCCCTGCTTTCAAGATTAACTAATATGTAAATGCTGACCTGAACTTATTATGTAGGATTAATATAACAAAAGGGATTAATATAACAAAAAGGATTTACTGAGGGTGTGGCAATCCAAGATGGTGGAATAAAAGCAGAAACTTGTCTGAGCTCCTGCTCCAAACTCCTCCACTACCTGTAAAATATGACTCTAAACAAATTTTAGAGCTATAAAATCCACAAAGTGACAGAGAGAAATGAATCTCCAGCTGAAGGCAGCCTGGCAGGCTGACAGGAAGGGTCTATCACACTGGGCTGGGAGCCAGGAAGAGTCCCGCATGAGCCCATGGTTTGAGCCCCAGGGCAGCCCTGATCAGCCACAGCTGGAGGGACTTAGTGAGAGTGGACCACCAACACTTGTGTCTGTTTCCAGAATTATCAACCCATAGATGTGAAAGGCAAAGTAAAATGCCAGTGAGGATTTTGGAAACAGGGGGACCAAGAGTACAGTCTGGCCTCTGCCCTGGAAGGGAGAAGCAGCTCAGGCATGGCTGCTGGCAGCCACCTCCACATAGCTGCTTTAGAGCTCCTGGTCTGCAGATTGTAGGGGAACCAAGCAACCATTCTGAGGGGTAATCACTGCTTGGAACTGGATCGCTGTCTTGGGTGGAGGTCCTGGGCTGTGTGACCATGTGCCAGATCCTGTGGAAGTTTCAGAGATGGCACTCAACTAATAGCTCTGGCAGCTGTGAAAACTCCAGCAATTTAGAACAAAAATTTTCCCTCTGGAAGCAGAGTTCCACTGTGGCAAAAAGCTCAAAAGTCAAGTAATTGAGTGGCAACATGAGCAAGCAAAGGAAGCAAAGCAAGCACAGCAATCAAACTTTGGATTCCTTTTTTGGGGACAAAAATGATCAAAGCATGGAACAGAAGGAAGACAATGATGTCAAAATTCCTGCACCAAAAGTTTCCAAGAAAAATATGAATTTGTTACAGGCCATAGAGGAGCTTAAGAAGGATTTTGAAAACCAAATAAGAGAAGTGGATGAAAATATGGGAAGAGAAATGAGAATGATGCAAGAAAATCATAAACAGAGAGTCAACAACCTGACTGAAGAAAATAACACCTTAAAAAATAGACTATAAACAATCATTGTAACAATGAAACTTCTCAGTGTGAGGATAGGTGAAGGAAATATACATGCATATATATATGTATATGTACATATATGTCTATATAGGAGGGTTTATGGGCATATGAATACATATATTAGTGTGTGTATATATGTGTATAGGTATACATAGACAGAGGGCACAGGATTAATTGAATAGGGTCAAATTTATTCTCATTGAATTTGGCTTAGGGAGGGAATGACACTAAATAGGGTATTTTACTCCACAGGAGATTAGCGGGGAAGGGTATGAGAGGGAGGATGATGGAGTGGAGGGCAGGTTGGGGGAGAGCATAGTTAGAAGCACACCTCTTGAAAAGGGACAGAGTACAGGTAGAAAATAGAAAAAGTGGGGAATAGGATAGGATAGAGGGAAACATAGTCAATCTTTCACAATATATGCACTGTGGAAATGTTTTGCCATAGCTACACACGTACAACCTATAGTGAATTGCTTATCTTCTCAGTAAGGGTGAATGATGAGGGAGGAAGGGAAAGAAT
This sequence comes from Pseudochirops corinnae, assembly GCA_028646515.1. Taxonomy (NCBI): domain Eukaryota; kingdom Metazoa; phylum Chordata; class Mammalia; order Diprotodontia; family Pseudocheiridae; genus Pseudochirops; species Pseudochirops corinnae. The sequence goes on from CM053588.1 coordinate 199,605,908, forward strand.
CTGGAATTCAAAATTTTAAAATCAAATATTTTAAAATATATTATTATTATTATTATTTTACATGCAACTGGGAAATAAGTTATATAGGCACTGGGGTAAGGAGATCCATCTTGCCCTACCAGAAAGTGGGAGAGAGCATGGGGGAACATATAGGAGAGAGCAGATTGGGGTAGGGTGTATACAGGGGATTGCTGTTTTGGAGTGGTGGGTAGGGGAAAGATGGGGAGAAAATTTGTAACTCAAAATCTTATTGAAATGAATCATGTAAACTAAAAATAAACATAAACTTTAATTTAAAAAAAAGCTTCCATGGTTATAGGCCATGGAGGAGCTCAAGAAGGATTTTGAAAATCAAGTAAGAGAAGTAGAGGAAAAATTGGAAAGAGAAATGAATGATGCAAGAAAATCATGAAAAGCAAGTAAACAGCCTGATAAAGGAGATCAAAAAAATACTGAAGAAATAATACCTTAAAAAACAGACTAACTCAAATGGCAAAAGAGGCCCAAAAAGCCAATGAGGAGAAGAATGCTTTAAAAAGCCAAATTGGTCAGATGGAAAAGGAATTTTAAAAAATCCCTGAAGAGAATAATTCCTTCAAAAATAGAGTGGAGCAAATGGAAACTAATGACATATGAGAAATCAAGATATTATAAAACAGCTCCAAACAAATGAACAAGAAATTCTCAAGCAAAATTGCCCTGATAGTCTAGAACCAGAGGGCAAAATAGAAATTGAGAGAATTCACTGAGAGCCTCTTGAAAAAGATCCCAAAATGAAAACTCCTAGTAATATCATAGCCAAATTCTGGAGTTCCTAGATCAAGGAGAAAATAATTTGAGTATTGTGGAATCACAATCAGGATAACACAAGATCTAGAAGCTTCTATATTAAGGAATTGAAGGTCTTGGAATATGACAGTCTGGCGGTCAAAGGAGCTAGGATTAAAAGCAAGAATCACCAAGAATGTAGAATTTAAAGTTCTAAAATCAAAAGTTAAAAAATACATTATTATTATTATTATTATTTACATGCAACTGGAAAATGAGATGTACAGGCACTGGGATAGGGAGATACATCTTGCCCTACTGGAAAGTCAGAGTGGTGGTGGGGGAGGATATAGGAGAGAGCAGATTGGGGGAGGGGGTATTACTAGGCTCCCTATCTTCAGGTGGGTGGTAGGGGAAAGACAGAAAGAAAATTTGCAACTCAAAATCTTGTGGAAATGAATGTTGCAAACTAAAAATAAATAAATAAAAGATTTTTTAAAAAAGGATTTACTTTTTGAAAAGTATTTACAAACTTTGATCTTGTATAAAGTTGGAACTTTCAGGCATATTGTCCTTTGCATGACATTCTGAATAGAGACAACACAACAAAAACCTAAATCTTATCAAGGTAACAAAAGTAAAGAAAAAACAAAAGCAGAATACTTAGTATCTCAGCTTCCAAAAGGTTCCTCAGTGTCTATTTCTATGATAAGGCCTCACAAAATCAAATAAAATGAAATAACAACTCATGCCATCTAACAACTGTGGATATCTCCTTGCCTTTGTTGGCTGATCAAAGAGACACCTACTTTACCTCCTTTAACAAACAGAAAGTCATGCTAAATAAATAATATTTAATTTTGTCTATTCAAGCAAGGATGCACATTGTTTTTCCTTTCTACTGTCAACACTATTTGCATTTGAGCTTTTCTTATTGACTTGGGTAATCCCTAAAGCACTATTATCTATAAGACTTTGAGGTAGAGGAGAAATTAAGAGAATAACTCCACTGATCATAACCTTCAACTTATTAGATTATTAAAGTTTTCTTATTATTAAAGGTAAAATTAAAACACAACAGTGATAATAATAAGTTATTAACAGTAATGATATTCTGTAGCACGACCATTTTCTAAGTAGGCAAATACCAGTGCTATTTTTCTCTCTAAAAGTTAGCTTCCAAATTATGCTTCTAGGCCACTGTACATGCTTTCCAACCTGCAACTCTATTTAGAATTCTGGCTAATGAGCATTTGTTGATTAAAAAATGGTGACCCAGGCATACATAGAATAAAAGCTTTATGAAAGTTAAAAAAAACAAAACATTGTGACCTTAAGATAATGTAAGGTGCTCATTGTCAAAGAAATATGTAATTATACACTACAATGGTTAAAGCAGGAAAGATTTAATCAAGGCAGTATGGAACATCATTTGGGGTCAGAAGACATTTGCATAGCAATTTTACTACATTTAATTTGTATGACTGGACAGGCACCTTTGCATTTGGGGACTTCTGTTTCCTTATCTTTAAAACTGAAGAAAGGAAGTAAAAAAACAGTAATTTAAAAAGCATTTATTATATGTCAAAATCAGATTTTCTCCATATTCACTTCCAGGTTTAAATCTCAAGGTCCAATATGTAGCACAAAAATTACATTAATCTGACTGTTATCATCTGTTATCTATTCCTCGGGCAATCCAGATTTTGAGGAATTCTGGATAACAAATGAATGACTGTAATGTGATGAGAGTATGTCATACCAAATGCATTAAAGTGCGAACATTAAGTATATATTTGAAAGAGATGGAATTATACCAAATAGCCAAAGGAGTTTTCCATTGATTCAGTCCATTTGTGTTGTTGTGTATCTATGGATATTAATATCAAATCAGTGATGAAATGTCAATATAACTACATCTATGTATTCTCTCTCTCTCTCTCTCTCTCTCTCTCTCTCTCTCTCTTTTTCTCTCTCTTTCCCTCTCCCCCTCCCTCCCAGGCCACCTTCCAACAAGAATTGTTAAGTCAACAAGGAACTAAGCTCAGAATACATAAGGAAGTGATCAAATGGTTACATTTGAAAAACTGAACAAGATTTGTAATGATTCTGAGATATCCAATGCAAGAAAGACTCTATTTTTAATGTGAACATTTTCTTGATGAAGTTACATAATTTCAAATTTTGTAACACCAACATTGTAGAATAATCACAATTGTAGGCAAACCCAAAAGGGTAATAATGGTGCATGGTGAGTGTGAATAAGCTATATATTGCAAATGATGTCTTACATGTGAAAAGTGGCCTAAAAGATATCATCAAGACACGTGTGACTGGAAAAGATGATGGGTCATATAATGGTAGTGAGACATAACAGATGGATAAACTGAATACATCACTATTTCACCCTCTCCCCCATATTAGAAGAACCACAGGAAAACTTGCATACAGACAGACGGTAGACTATTGATGGTGGATTTATAGAAAGGAGGGAATAAATTTATTTGGTGGATTGCTAAACAAGCTATGACATGAATGTATTGGAATATTACTAAGTAATAAGAATTTTTTCTTTCTAAATAACAATTTCAAAGAACTATGGCAAGACTTGAATGAATTGAAGCAGAGTAAAATAAGCAGATTTGAGAAAATATACACAATAGTTACAAATATATAAATTAAAGATAAAAAAGAAATTGATCACTGCAAGTAAAATTACTAATATTAAACTAAAATCAGAGTAAAGATAATTAAACTCCCTCCCCCCCCCCCCTTTTTAGAGGTGGAGGACTCTGGTTGTGAACTATTACCTACACTATCAGACACAATTGATGTACTGATTGGTTTTGCTAAATCTTTTTTTAAAAATTTCTTTTCTTAAAATATTTCTTAAAACATATAAATCTCTAGGAAGTTTTAGGAAAAAATATATGGAAATGTAAATATGATTTACAAAGAACAAATCTCTAAAATAAGATTTTTTTTTTTCAAAAGGGAGGACATAGGCAAAATGAGTGGAGTCACTCAAATAATTCTCTGTGCCTTCTTTGCAGGGAAGATAGAAAAGTATGTGTACCTTCAGGCACAGTCTCTGTATCAGATCATTTTATTTATTCATTTTTTTGTCATAAGAGAGGGTTCATGTGAAAGGGATGGGTATTGCCAAACATGACAAAGAAAAAACAAAGCACCAACAAAATGCCTTTTTTTTTTGGAAGATAAGAATCAAATAGGATTAAAAGAAGTAAAAATTATACTCTTCAGATAAGAGTCAAAGGTGTCTAAGTTATGGATAAGATCTTATTTATATTTGCATGCCTATCAAAGTTAACAAAATAACTAACACTCCTGTGGTGTTTAAATTTAAGTGTTTTATCTCAATTGGTTGTCATTTCAAACCTATGGGATAGATTCTATTTTTACCACTATTTTATCAATAAACAGAATAACTTTTGCATTTGCTCACTAAATATCTGGGCCGGGCTTAGAACCTAAGTCTTCCCAATGCCAAGTCTACTACATTTAAGCTAGAGAGTCTACTGACATATTTCACTATCTGTCTAATCCATATTTAACCATACAACTAATTATTATGAGTTTTTGAATGTATATTTTTCTTTATTAAAAACTTTGTTTTTTCCTTATTACATAAAAAATAAAGTCTTTACCTTAACATTAAAGAACTCCAAAATTAGTCCTCATCCTATCTTTCTAGTTTTATGTTATTCTTCCCCAGATATTTTGAAATCTAGTCAACCTTGATAATCATTCCTCATGACTTCCTACTTGGGAACTTTTGTGCCCTATCTTTACTGTACCTAGAAGTTTTCTCTCCCCACAACCTAACATTTCTATCTATCTATTGAAGATAGATAAATCAACTGTTATGAAGTACACCAAAATTGGATGATGACAGTTATCGATGGAGCTTTGTACCTCCTTTTTTAAAATTTTATTTTAGACTCATACACTAGAACACAAATACAGAATAGAGAAAAGAAACAAAAATATATCATAAACTTAAAAACAAAGTTAAAAAGAAAAAAACATGTTGTGTGCATAGCAGAACATGAGAGGATTCAAAATATGTAATAAATTTTCATTTCAAGAAAGCCTGGATGATTAATAATAGGCATTGTGTTGAGAATTGATCATCTTTGCCTCCTTATGAGTTTTCTTTTGTTCTCTGCAGTTTTTTTTTACTTTTTTTTCCTCCCTCCACCCAGAAGGCTACATTAATGTTTAGAAATATTTCTCTACAGCTATAAATATATACATATATACTTACTTATAGAGACATATAAGTTCCTTCTACCCACTACCTTGCCCTCCTATTGATTATTTATCTCCTGCAAGGATTCCTCCCCTATCATCCCATTCCCATAAGTCTAAACACACTTCTATACCCCCCTTTTACATATTCTCTACCCCTCTACTCTAAGGATCTAAGGATCCCTGCCTCATTCTCTCCTCTCCCCGCCCTATACCCCTACATTTTATTTCTTCTGAATTTAGAAGACTTTTACATTCATATATATGAATATAATCTATGAATATATATGAATAATATGTTATAATATATTAATTATATATATATGTATGTGTGTGTATATATATGTATGTATATTCCCTCTGAAAATCATTCACAATGTAATTAGGTTACCAGAACTACCAGCCCTCCTCCATCTAATTCCTCTGTCTCAATTCTTCATCTTGCTCCTCATTTCTATAGAATAGTTACTCTTTCTAGCTGTTCCTCAATGGTTTTACTTTTTAAATTCATATACTCAGGTTTACCCCAATCTTTCTTATAAGCTACTCAATTATTAATAGGAATCTTAGACATAACACACACACACAGTAAAGAGTCTGTCCTTATGAATCTGTTATAATCAGTTTTTGGTATGTACTTTATATTTCTTGTATGTCACATATTCTACTGAATTCAAGATTTTTTTTTAACAAAATCTTGAAAATTGGAGAGTTTATCGAATTTCCATTTTTTTCCCTTCAGCATAATATTTAACTTTGCAGGGTATGATATTTTTGGTTGGAGCCCCAGTTCAAGCTCTTCAATATGTTGTGTTCCAAGACCTTCAGTCCTTTAATGTCTGTGCTGCTAGGTCTTAATGTAATTCTCATTGTGATATCACCATATTTAAATTGTTTTAATTTGAATTCTTTTAATATTTTATCCTGAAGCAGGGAGTTCTGGAATCTGACTATGATGTTCTTGTGAGTTTTCCTCATAGGATCTCTTTTAAGTGGTGATCAATAGATTTTTTTTTTCTATTTCTACTTTCCTCCTTTGTTCTAATGCTTCAGTACAATTTTCTTTATTTATTCCTCATATTATTATATCAAAATTCTTTTTTTTGTCATAACTTTCAGTTAACGCAATTATTTTTATGTTTTCTATTAATTTATTCTCTAAATCTATTGTTTTTCTTATAAGATGTTTCACTTTTTCTACTATTTTTTCATTATTCGTATTTTGTTTAATTATTTCTCAATCTCATAATTTTGCTGGCTTCATTTTTTTCTAATTCCAATTTTCAAGGTGTCATTTTCTTTCTTAAGAATCTGGATTTCCTTTTCTAATTGGTTGGCTTTCCTTTAATAACCTTTTTGTATATCTTGGATTATTCTTTTTTTTTTTTTAAAGTTTTTCCTCCATCTCTATAATTTGATTTTTAATGTCCTTTTTAAGATCTTCTATGAATTCTTTTTGGGCAAGTGACCAGTTGACATTATTCTTTGGGGATTTCTTTGCTTCAATATCCTCCTCTGAGGATGAAACCTGGTCATCTCTCATCCCATAATAACTTCCAATGATTGGATTTTCTCCTTTGCCTGTGTATTTTTAGTGGTAATAGCTTAATTTTTGTAATCACCTCTAGCCCTGGGGTATGTAAAATGGTGCCTCCTGCCCCAGACTTCTTCACACTAGTCTGGGACCAAAGTAAAACCTCCAACCTCCTGTGAGTGCCCTCAACCAGGTGCTTTCTGCCCCACTGCTTCTTTACTCACTAGGTGTGTGCGAATGCCTTCTCGCCATGGCAGCTTTCAGTAACACAGCTGGGTCGGGCATTCCTGGTCTCAGCAGAGGTTCCCTTAATCTCCCCAGCTCAAATGCCCAACTTCCTTCATTATCCTAGGGATAGAAGTTCTTGTGACTGAGTTCAAGGCAGTCTCCCAAATCAAATAACCCCAGGGCTTGCTGCTTGTAGATAAAAAAGAATATGGTCTGGTGGTGTTTACTCTTCACAGGACAAGACCTAATCTTGAGATTTTTCTTCAGATCTTCTCAAATTGTCCCAGGAAGATCCTGGTTGTGCCTCGGTTGTTATTAATCTCCACACACTCTTTGTTCACTCTAAAATGCTATTTTAACTTTTTTCTGGGGGAAAATCTTCAGAACTTGGAATTTTCTGACCCACTCCCCCAGAGTCCTCCTTTCTCAAGTTTGCCTGTACCTCTTTATATCATACACACACCCATTAAAATAAATTGACCATGGTGATATCTATGTCATATATTATTTTTCTATGCTCCTTGCAAAGGGACAATGGAGTAGACATGAAAAACTAAGACAAATTACTTTTCAGGGGCATAAAATAATTCATTTCTCTCTTTGTATCTCAATTCTTAGCAGAATACTTTTCACATATTATACACTTAACAAATGCTAGTCAGTTAACTAAAACAAATTTTGTACTTTCTGCACATGATCGCAATTATTTTGGCTTTTCAACATGTACAATTTTTCCTCTTGTGAGAATAAAAATACTAGGAGAAAGGTATTTTTAAAATTATTCTTTTTCTCCAAAAACATATTCTTTTTCAATTCTGTTCCCCATCTCTACCCTGCCACACAAAACATGGTGTTATGTGACCAGTGAGACTCACATTTGGTGCTGTCTGTCAAAGGTTTAGACTAGCTGTTTTGAAAATCTTCAATCAAGAATATACAGGCCGGTATTTTTATTTTCTAACATGAGAATTTTTACAGGATTGACAGTCTCTTTAGGAAACATTCTGTTCAATCAGGTAAATAGTTATATGGGTAATTGTTTGAAATGCACATGACATCTAGACAGGAACAGCTGGATGCCATCTTTTTCTATTGGATAAGCTGTATGTATAATAGAGTCATACAAAACTGGGTGGTTCCTGGTTGTCAAGGAGTTGATTCCCCTACAAATGATTTTGGTATAATCTCAAATTTCCTTTAGAGTTTTCCTTTGAAGCATGCAACGACTCTGATAGTAATATTCATCTTATAACTCATCTTTTAAAGGAGTATATCTTCATGTATAAGAGCAGCTACATGGCTCATAGGATAGATCACTGGGACTCAAGTTAGGAAGATATAAATTCAACTCTAGCCTCAGACACTCAATACCTGCATGACTTTAGGCAAGTCACTTAACCTCTATTTGCTTTAACCCACTGGAAAAGAAAAAGGCAAAGCAATCTAGTATTTTTTACCAAGAAAACTCTATGATAGTATGGCCCATGGAGTTATAAAGAGTTGGACATGATCAACTATTGAATAACAACAAATCTTGTTGTATGTTTTTTTTTGTTTTCTACCAAAACCCACGAGAAACCCCACATGAAACTGTAATTCAATATCAATTCATCAATGTTTCATGTTATTAAATAACAATGAGTTAAGATTTATTTTGGTGATGTCACCTGACATATTCCTAGTTCAGCTACTTCTAAGAGACCTTTGATACAGAGAATAGCATAAAAAAAACCAGTGTTTAAGGAATGGCCACACATTTACCCTGGACAACCATGACTGAAATACAAAAATGAGAAAAGTAAACATTAAAGGAAACTTTTTTTTTTCATTTCAAGGTGTAAATGGTCACCCACTACTGCTTGTGAAGAAAAATGTCTTTAGCTCAAAAGGTCTTATCTAAGGGTCATCATCTTTAGTCAGACTGGAAGATCTGATGCAGCCCTACTGAATGAATTTTGTAACAAAGCCATTTTCTCTATTAAAAAATCTTCCTTAACTAAAATCTTTCTTAACTAAACTTAATGATATCTTTTTCCCTCCTAGAGATCTTCATAAATCTATGTGAAGACCAATGGCACAAAAATGAACAAAGACTGAGAATGCTATTTTCTGCAAGTATTAGATGTTAAAAGAAGAAAGCTTTGTAGGCCCAGGTCTATTATAGATACCAGAAAGAATTCTGAAGCTTAAAAGTTACATTAAATTTTAATCCCATCTATTACCTTCACTAGTTTCAGACACATCACTTTAATAGTAGATTTTTATTATTATAGATGTGTGACCTCTAATTAGCTTCTATTATTTATAAGGTGGTAGAACTGAGTACTCATGCTACCCAAATTTTTTTACATCCTGATGTGTCACATCATCGGGATTTGGGCTCTGACCTTCTGAAGTGGCAACAATATGCATCTCATTTCCCAAGACTTTTTAATGCTATATTTCACCTTTCAACTCAGCAGAGTAAAATAAATGGATACACTTTAGAGTTCTGACCTGGCTGAACATATGTTTTCTGAAGTATTATTCTTCCCATATTAAATAATCATTTTAAATTGGAATTACCGAACAGTGAATGTGATACAGGATCATCCAAACTAGACCCTGTGATTTTTTTAGATACTTCTATAGTCTACCTTAATGCTTTCCAGGAAACCCTCCCTTCCCTCTGACAGAGAAGAAAAAAAAAATGTCTCATATAACGAATCTACTTCTTTCTGGTTATAGTACTGGGCCACTCAAGACCTATCGATACCCACATCCCATCTCTCTCACTAGAACATGGTAATCCTCTAATCCATTTATGTCCATTAATCTTAGCATCACACTACACACTACCATGCATAAGAGCACTTGAAGAGACAATAAAACTTCCAGATATACTTTATATTTATAGAACTTTTGTAAAAATTCTCAAAGAGCATATATTTTCATTTCAATGAGATTTTCATGAAGTAAAGATCTTCTGAAGAATTTCAGACCCTTTCTGACTCCTACAGTGTAGAATAGCAAAGAAATTATATATGTGTGTGTGTGTCTGTTTTTCTGTGTGTATACATACATATGTACAATATATATTTATACACACATACATACATATCTGTAGTCAAAAGATATGTATCTGAAGAATTTATTGAGCTTCCTACATGTCAATCCCTGGGGATAGAAACATAGAAAAAAGTAAAGAATAAAACATTTGTAAAGAGTTTTGTGAACCTTAAAATCCTCTATAAATGCTATCTATTATTAGTAGTAGTAGAAGTAGAGGCAATCGTGACAGTAGTGGTAGTAGTAGGAGGAGTATTATTATCAATCTGTTAAATGGAAATAATAATATCTATGCTATTTGACTCACAGTAGTGTTGTGAGATAAGGACTTTCCAAAAGTACTATAAAATGTGTTATGATCCAATGACATCTTGTTTCTACACAATCCAATGAACCTGAAATTTGTACACACTTTAAAACAGAAAGCAACCTAATCCTGTCTTGTAAATTCCTGGTTATCTCCATTTTTGTGTTTTCATATTCAATTTCCTAACCATTATCTTCTTAATTTTCATATGGTCTATCATCCTTACTTTCAACTATATCATAATGAGTTAGATCCTTAAATCTCCACTTTATGTGGCAAGGCACACACCTTCCACAAATTCCATTTAATGAACTGTATTAAAATTTTATCAAATGGAATCTCAGTGGTCTGAGTGATTTAGTTCATTTCCCAAAGTATCTTTGACTAAGGACTTAGTTTATTCACCTATGCAATTTGACCTAATGTTAGAGGACTTATGTTTTCTTTGTTTCTCCTTGGATGCCATGGTACTTCTAAATATTAATCTTTAGCATTTATCCTTAAAGAAATTCTACTGACTTTCCCTTTCATTGAGTCATTAGTAGTTATGTTCTACCTTACAATATTGCAAGGCTCCTATAATTGCATTGAAAGAGTCTAGTTGATAGAAGTGGTAAAATAACATCTGGAGTCAACACAGATACAGAGGTTTGCAGGTCACTTGAATCACAATGTAGTTATCATTAACATTAATACCTATCATCACCTCTAATCCAGCTTCAACTAAACCAAATCACACCTATGCCCCTCCACTATGTTTTATATTACCCCCTCTCATTCTCCATATTGAATAGAGAATCTACAAAATGATCTGCAGAATGTAGTCTACTGTTATCTAATATTGACCCAAGTTGGAGCATGTTACCCTTATTTTTAAAAGGAAGAAATACCACAAGGACTGTTTCCATAAATTATGTGATAAATGGATTCTGATCCAAATTTCTTAAAGACAAAAACAGTTGCATGCATTCTGCTAGCAAAGAAGTTACCATGTTTTGCTTTTCAGAGCTCTTTATCACTATCATCATTTTATTATGTTAGAAATTATTTGGGGGAAGCTAATAAACACAGCTATAAAATCGTAGGGCTAGAAAAGTTCTTAGATGTCATAATAGACTTTTGTTTCCTTGTAACTGAACTTGAGAGCCATTTTCTACTAGAAGTAAATGAATCCAAGGGAGGTGATGTGACTGGTACCTGGCTGGTGAATGAGTCATTTTGAGTAGATTTGGGACAGAAAGCCAGGACTCCTAGTACCTAGTTATTCTCACATTATTTTTACTATGCTGATTATTTACTCCTCATGTAAGAGACCATAGCTTAAGATGGTACAAATTGGACGAGTTCTTATAGCTGGTTTAGATGGCCTTTGAGGACCTTGCTAACTCTAGATTTATGCTTTGTGATCTATTCATTTCTTAGCAGATAATCTTCACAAAAATACCTTGAATTTAGGATAAGGAAAGAGACAGGAAGAGGAAGAAAAGGGGAGAGGTAATCTTAGGCAGCTCTTTCACCAGGGTTCTAGTTCCTCAGTTATCCCAACAGCAACCAACCAAACTAATGTTTACTGAATACCACTTCAAAAGAGAATGCATTACAAAATATTACTTGTTTTAAAGGAGATAATAATCTATACCACAATGAACAATGAATGAATAACTTAGGATTGAATTTCAGAATACTTATAGCAATGATTCAGAGAAAGAAGATTTTTAAAAAGATGAAGGATTGATACTAAGAGGGCACTTTCAGAAAGGGAACAAGAGGAAAAAACACCACAAGTGTAAAGACTATTTCAGAAAAGATTGAGGAATTAGCAGTAAGATGCAATGCCAAGAAAACCAAAGGAGAGTCCCTCCATTGCTACACAGAGGTGGAGAAAAGAAATACATAGAAATTGGCAAAGATGCTATTGTTTGCTTGAACAAAAGAATTTGAGTAGAGTTTCTTTTACACTTTCAATTATCATCATCACTTTTAACTTTTTGACCACTTCTTATCTCCTTGACAAAAGAAAAGAAATTGTATCCCTTATTACCAATTTATAGAAATGGAGTTACATTGATGGCCTTGTTCTTGTTATAAGTCTGAAAAGACACAATCTAATTATGTAAAAGGATTTTTCCCACATCTTCCTATACTATGAGTCTTAAAAGTGCCACTGTGGGACTGCTCAAACACTCAGTCCTGGGATTAGATTTCAGTGTTATGATTTTGCTTTCTTCTACAAATTTAATGTGAAAGTTATGTTTCTTCATCTTGTCAAAGATATTTTACTAAAAATTGGAGTTTGAGAGAAAGTTTTGGAAGTCTTATTTAAAATCATTATCAGATATATTTGACCAAGGGAAGTGAGAAAAATAATGCGGGGGTGGGGAGTGAGGACACAGATCTGGAACTAATGACCTATATTACCTTGTATACTTAACTATCCAGAACTTCTGATTCTGCATTCACAAAATAAACATGTCCTATTTTGGTTCAGATATTATTGAATTATGCAATGAAAAATATGCTTTAGTTTAGAAGTTAAACTAAACAAGATAATCAAAAGCTATAATTTTGCTTAATATTCCTAATGAAAGTATGACTGATGACACCAGAACTTGAGTTGTTTTTTTTTTCACACTAGGGATATCAAGTAGGAACTTTTTCCAATTATACTCTT